>BSBM01000061.1:19635000-20090000 GCA_027924585.1 Larix kaempferi
TTTTATCATTGTTAAAATCTAGGTCTATGGTTGTTGTTAGAAGAACGTTAAAGATAAGGATGACCAAAAAGTTAGAACCAAGTTCTCATATTGTTAAAAGTTTAGTAGATGCATTTAGTACAATTGGAAAGAAATCTCACTCAAAGGATCGCAATGCGGCTCGTCGTGTGTTGTCTCAATCAGTCGTGAGAAAAAACACTAGTGCACTTCATTTTCTTAAACCTACATAAAAAATTATTAATTTGAATGTGAAGACACTTAGTAGGTATTGTGTTAGAAGAGAACAACTTGAAACCGATGAAACAGATGTTTGGGCCTTCATTGGCAGGTTGCCACGCTCCGATATGAAGCTCATTGATGCGGTAAAGGGATTAGCGCAAGCATTTTGGCATGACAACACTAGACCCTCTTCCAACCAAAAAGATGTATTAAAATTGAGAAGGGGTTCAAAGGATTGTGAGCCACACATTAAACATTTTCTTGATATGACATAAACAGAATTATATGAGAGATTTAGGAATGAACATAATGAACTTGACTTGGGCCAAAGATCCTTTGAAAAATGCAAACCATGGTATGTTAAAATAAACACAATTCGTAACACATGTTGTTGTCGATACCACATTGAGTATGGTTACTATTATGACACATATACATATATTTTCCATGTATTGCATAACACTCTTGTGCAGGAATGCTCGGCTACATTACCATCGATGCCATCTAGAGACTTTATTCATAGCATTTTGTGTAGCAGGCCAAACGATTGCACATTTTATCAAAAAACTTGCATAGATGAGACATGCCTAGGGTGTGGTGGATTCACATTATTGAAAAAATGCATGCATGCGACCGATGAGCATGAACTTGGGAGGCAGGAGGTGAAATTACAGTCATTCAAATATGTCACGTATGATATTGATGGAGGGAACGAAAGAAAAAAAATACAATTGGTCACTTCTCAGGTTGGTAATGAGCTATTGGATACTATTTTTCTTTAGATTGCAATTTCACATGTAACAATATATTGATATAATGTCTTTATTGTTGATCTACCAGGTACAATTTTGTGACTTCATGGAGGAATTCTTTGAAAAGACACAACAATATGTAAAGCATGTGCATATGGCTCATTGGCAAGACGAACAATTTAGAACGTGTAGGGATACATTTCCTATCGGGACTATCATGTCAGTGGTTGATTTTGCAGAAAACTACAATCTTCAACTACAAAATGAGATTCAGAGTCAATAATATCACTCGTACCAAGTTGGCCTAATGGTCCATATCACCTATAGACATGGGGCAGATAGTACTGAAGACAAGAGGGTTATATTGAAGGAGTATTACTTCTACATAAGTGATGACAAGTGTCACGACTTGGATTTTGTACAACAACTTGGATTTTGTACAACACAGCTTTCAAATGTTCTACAATCACTTGAAGGATAATAGTATACGGATGGAACAACATTAGATTTGGTCTGACAGTTGTGCAGGAAAATTAAAAAATGCCCGTGTCTTCCAATGGTTGTGTATGCTCCACAAAAGTCACAAGGTGCCACATATTTGGAACTATTTTGAGACCGGACATGGAAAAAGTGAACATGATGGAGTAGGTACATGCATAAAGACTGCATTACGAAGGAAAGAAATGAAGTTCATAGATGGACCTATCATCCGAAATGCAAAAACCATCGTTGAATGGTGTGCTTCAGTCATGGGGGAGGGAGCAAGAAGGCAGGAAGATTACTCAACCAGGAAAGCACATGTGGTTAGATATTTTTGGGAGGTGGTGGATGTAAATCATTCACAGTTATATGAGTGCAAGACCATCCAAGGAACTCATGCATTTCATTCAGTTAGAACGTTGGACAATGCTATACTTGAAATGTGGACATGGAAACTTTCATGTTTTTTTTCTCCATGACGTAGTGGTGAATGGGACGAATGTGAATCCATGGATTGGGTTGATATCTAGGACCATGTATCACTCCCCATTGGTCGATGGATAGCTACAGAATTATCCCAGTTGGAGGAGGACCAATCAAGTATTTCACCATACTATGACCACATATCAGATCTCGTACAGCCAGGTTCGATTAATTTTTTTATATTTTTGACAACTAGTTGTGTCTAATTAGCTTTGTATATTTTTGATATTTTTGACACTAGTTGTGTCTAATTAGTTGACTAAAACGTTGGAACTATATTTTCTCCAAGGCACATATATGCAGTGGTTTCCCCGAGACGCAATGCATGGAACACTGACTATTGGCTGGCATGTTGCTTATAGGGGAAGCAAACCTTAAATGTCCCATTGCGGGACTCTGAGGGAGTTGATTTTCTAATTGGGTCGATGGTTATAAAGGGAGAATATTTGAACCAGGTTTCCCATTCAGCAAATAGAAAATGGTATACATATGAAGATTATAGACCAGGTGAGATTGTATACCATTATACAAACTTAGATATTGGCACAAACCTCCAGCTGCAAACAATGCCAAGGAAGAACTCATCAAAGGAACGATATTTATTGCCTTATTCCGAGCACGAGAGGTTAAAGGAAACCATTGGTATTCGAGGTGATCCTGATGGTCTAGTTGAATGACCATAGGTAGGTAATCTGGTATGTGGTTTGGATGTTTTATCAAGTACTTTGTTATAGGTATGTGGTGTACATGTATGCTATGATTTTGTTTCGTGGTCTCATTGAGTATTGACATTAATATTTTGACTATTGCAGCCATACATTGATAGCTTCATAGATTGATAAATTGCATAGACTTGGTACAACTTGATAAATTGCACATGTTTCGTCATGGATTTGTTTTCTTTGTTTTTTTCTCCCATCTAAGTAAACCATAATATTTGCATCCTCATGCTCACTAGCACCATCATGATCTTCATGCTCATTATCACTATCCCCATGGTCATTGTCTCCATCACCATGCCACCATGAACATCACCACCTTGCTCTTCCTACCCATGTTGTCACCATCACCATCCCATTTTTCACCATAAGATTCCCATCCATCATCCACACAAATATAACTGTTAGAACATAGGAGAGGGGCACCCCTAGGATGTGACATGAATGATTAAAATTAAACTTTAGATGCATACGCAAGCCACTTGGATGATGGTTGAACATCCGGTACGTTGATGCTTTAAATGATGAACTCTTTCCCTTATGGCATTATAGGGATGCTTACCCTGCATTTAACGACAACATTAATTAGTTAATGGCTTCCATGTTCGAAGCATAGAGAAAAACCTTGTCACATTACAAAATCCTTGCAACATCATACAAATTAATAGGGGAGGCTGCCAATATGATCTCAATTTACGAGAAGCTTCCATGTAGCAATAATTTACACTCTGTATAAAGTGAATATTATTACTTGTTTTAAAATTTGTTTCCCTCCCTCAACCTCATTTTGTAGATTTGTGCTGGTTATTGTTTGGAGGGACTTATCCTGCCCAATCCCGCAGCCATTTTCTGTTTGATTGTGTGAAAAAATACAACATTTATTGCCCTCAACCTAGCTCATTTTACCTCTTCCTAGTTCAAAGGCGCTCATGCTCCTCTGTTTAAAATCACATAAAATTTAGACCGAGATATCGATGATGTGCAAGCAGGATTTGACCAACTGGCTGGTCTGGGTCCTAAAAAGACCGAAATACTCCACTCAACCCATTAAAATGAATTTGAGAAATAATACCCCTATGACTCTATCGAGCTAGTTTCGATGGCATTTTCATGCGAATTGCAACTCAACATAACTCAGCAACTGGAGGTCAGATCGATGAACTGTCGACTCCGTTGTTCTCCTGGCATGTGATTACCTCTAGAGGGCTCTCTCCCTCATGTTCTCATGGCCTAATGACTTCATTGTGCATTCATTTTGTAAACTAGGCTTTTGCTCAAATTCCTTCTGTTGGTTGTGGAGCCTGATTTTCCAGTCTCATAGATGATGATTCAACCATGTTTGAACCCCAAGTTTGGTTATGATCTCGGCATGATCCCCAGGGGATCCGAGGGGTGTTGACACCCCCCTGGCTGAGGGGAGCGGGGGCCAGTGACCCCGAGAAAGGGGGTTTGGGGGAAACACCCCGAAAAAGTTTGGGGTTGTTTTCGCCAATAGTTTTCGGGCCCATGGTTTTGGGTAACCTGTGGTATTTTCCCTTATAAAGGAAAGACATTGTAACACTGCTAGGGTTGATGTATTAGTTTTATGCATTGTAAATATCTCTAAGATCGGAGAAGAGAGAGTGTGAAGAGGAAGTGCATTGGTTGTGCCACAGTTTGTATCCCTTCACTTTGTTGGACGGAATAATAATAAGGATTGGAAATTTCAGTGTAGACATAACCCATCTTGGGGTGAACCATGATATATCTATGTCTCTCTTGTAATGTGTATGTGTGATTCTATTTGAATTTCTGTTTATTGGTATCGCTCTACGATCCTGTTTTTCTAAAAATTGGCATCAGAGCCAAAGGTCTATTTGGCAGATAAACCTGCAGGAAGCTAGGGTTTCTGGTTCAAGTGGGAGCAATGGCATAAGAAGGAAAGTTTAAGGTCAAGAATTTTAATAGCCAAAACTTCCAGTTATGGAAGATGCAAATGGAGGATTATTTGTACCAAAAGGATCTATTCCTACCATTGGAAAGAAGAGCAAAGCAACCGATGGCTATGAAGGACGAAGAATGGGAGGTTCTTGACAGAAAGTCACTGGGAAAAATACGGTTGTCCTTGGCTTTGTTGGTGGCTTTCAATATCTCAAAATAAATGACAACAGAAGGTTTGATGAGTGCACTGGGTAAGTTGTATAAAAAACCCTCGGCCTCCAACAAGGTATTTCTAATGAAGCATCTATTTAATATGAGGATGTCTGAAGGTGGATATGTTACTGATCATTTAAATGAGTTTAATACGGTTACAAATCAACTAAGTTTTGTAAGTGTGAACTTTTATGATGAGTTTAGGGCTCTTCTAATATTGTGTTCATTGCTAGAAAGCTGGAATAGCTTGGTCATGGTTGTAAGTAAATCCGTCTCTGGTTCAAACACCTTGAAATTTGATGATGTTATTGGTGTTATTCTTAGCAAGGAAATGCGAAGAAAAAGCACAGGTGAGACATCAGGTAATGTGTTGACCATGGAGAGCAGGGGAAGACAAAAGGAGAGAGGAAAGAGCCAAGGTAATCGTGGCAAGTCTAAACTGGGTAGATCCAAGTCCAAACTGGGAAAGATAGAGTGTTGGAACTGTGGAAAGAGAGGACATCTAAAGAAAGACTGTAGATCTCTAAAGAAAAAGGAGATGCATAGTAGGAAACTACCCAGGAAGCAAATGTAGCAGGTGATGTATTACAAGATGCTTTGATTCTTGCATTCGATAATACTAGTGATTATTAGGTAGTAGATTTAGGGGCTTCATGTCATGCTACACCCCATAGAAAATACTTTCATGATTATGTTGTTCCATGCGATTTTGGACATTTTTTATTGGGTGATTATGAGCCATGTAAAATTGTTGGAATGGGTAAGGTATGGATAAAAGTTAAGAATGGAACTGATTGGTTGTTGAAAGATGTAAGGCATATTCCTGCTATGAAAAGAAATCTGATCTCAACAGCGCAGTTGGGAGATGGCGTCTGTCTATCTACGTTTGGAGAAAAGTGGTGGAAGATCACTAAAGGATCAATGGTGATAGCAAAATGAGACAAGGTAGGTATGTTGTATTTATGTCCTCATAATACTAAACATTCTATCTCTTTAGCTTCCACAAGAACAGATACAACATTGTGGCATCATAGGCTTGGCCACATGAGTGAGAAGGGGATGCAGATTCTCCACTGAAGGAAGTTGCTTCCAGATTTGAAGCAGGTAAGTTTGGAATTCTATGAGAAATGTGTTTATGGAAAACAGAAGAGAGTCAGATTTCTCAGGGTTGGGAAACAGACGAAGAATGAAAAGTTAGAGCTTGTGCATACATATGTATGGGGACCGACTCAGGTACAATCTCTTGGTGGCTCTCATTATTTTGTTACATTTATTGATGATGCAACTAGGAAAACTTGGGTTTATTACATTAGACAGAAATATGATGTGTTTGCTACTTTTAAGAAGTGGAAACCTTTGGTTGAGAATGAAATACGAAAAAGGTTGAAGTGTCTCAGATCTGATAATGGATATGAGTACTGCGGCAAGGAATTTGATAGTTACTATTCATACCATGGGATTCGTAGAGAGAATATAGTCCCAGGAACACCACAAGAAAATGGGTGTGTCAGAAAGGATGAATAGAACGATCATGGAGCATGCAAGGTGTATGAGATTGCATGCAGGGTTGTGTTATCACCCAAAAAGTGCTCACTAGCTCATTTCCTTATTCACATGACCTATTTGTCCACTTTTCCACCATTTGAGCCTCTAAAGACATCAAAAGGTCACCAAAAGACCATGATACACCCCTTTTCCCCCTCAAAATGAATATTTTTCCTCAAAAAACCCTCAAAAAGGGTCCAAAATTCCCAAAAATATTAAAAAGGGAATAAAAATATTAAAAATATTCTTTAAAGAAAAAAGGAGGGAAAAGGTACCTAAACCATGTTGGTCAATACGATTGGTTTCCTCAAAACCATAATGGTATTTCCCACCACCAAAAACTATAAAAAGGTGGTAGGGGCTCCTCACTTTCCATCCATCCATAATCCTATCCTCATGCCGTCAAAATCTCTCATGCGTTTTTTACCATTGTAGCAATCTTGGAGAAGAGACCATTGGAGCCTGGAGCATCTCATCCTTGGAGCTGCTCAACACCACAACATCCTCACCATTTGAGGTATTATAATACAAAAGTCATTTTTTATTTTGTTTCTTGTTCTTGTTCTTAAATCTTTTCAAGTTTATTTGTATATGCACATGTTAGATTTAGATTTATAATTATTTTTTTCTTTCAATATTTGAAACTGCTATCACTTGTTGATAGGTGCCCATTGCACAAAGCTTCGTTGCAAAACCAAGCCAACAGTTTTTGGTGACTCCGCTGGCTTTGAATTCTTAGATCTTAGTTTTTTGCTTTAGATCTTAGTTTTTCTTAGTTTTAATCATTTTTATTCATAGATTTGCCATCCTAGACAGGAGATCCATTGTTGTTCTAGATATTGGCCCCTTCTATTGCCATTAACAGCCTGAAATTTCCATTTTTCGGGTTCGTTTTTCGGCTTTCGCCTCGCGGTCTTTTGCCCGACAGTCGCGCGGCTCATCGCAACCTCGCGGCTTTTTTCCACGTGGCACACCGAGGCTTCGCGGCCATTTCATGTGCTGCACATCGCGACTTCATGGTCGAAACCCACGCTGCACATCATGGCTTCGCGGCCGAAACTCGTGCTGTACATCGCGACTGCACGGCCGAAACCCACGTTGCACATCGCGGCTATTTTCCCGAAACCCGCGATGCAATTTTTTTTAATTCGGCCAATTTTTTGAAAATTATTTTTGCTATATTTTCTGCCCATTTAGCATATTTTACAGCATTAATTTTTCTACATTTTTACAGCCACATTAAATCTTTCACTATTTAGAATGCTCCATTAGAAGTCTTTTTAAAAAAAATTCAGTAATTGAAAGAGAGATTTTTCTGCATTTTATTTAGATCAAGGTTTTACTGTTTATTTTCTCGATACTTTGCCCAAGCAACTTTTAAGAGATCCATTTATTTCTTGAAATATTTATGTTATTTGCTTTCCATCAAATTATTTCAAAGATCCATTATTTTTGAATAGTTTTCTCAAGCATTTACATTTCAAAAACGCCTTTATTTTTTGCAAAACTGGAAGCGTCTTTTCTTTCATTTGTAATCAATCGCCCAGGCGAGGCAAATCAATTTCAGTTTAAATACCACACTTGCACCCACTCTGCCACATAAATTAAACTGAGCCTTAAAATTTACCTTAAACTCAACAAACTTTTAACCCCACTCGGGGAGCACTTAAAAGAGTTTTGTAGTTAGGTAGAATTGAGGGGATAGGTGTTCCAATAACACCCCTCAACTATTACATTTGAGACATAGTGGTTGTCCTCTACAGTACCAAAATCCCTTATAATTTTGACATGGTTATCAACCAATTTATTGGGAAGGCCTCTCCCTTAGGAGGGTTGAAGTAGTCAGACTGATTCCGAAAGTCTGAGTGGAATACCGCAATCCATTCAGTAACCGAAGGATACCTTTCGAAGTTCTCGGTGTACACCCAAGAGGGTGTACAATGTCATGTCCCAAATTTGGAATTGGGTCACAATGGCCTAATCACATTAGCCATATTCATTAGAGTTTGCAAAGTTGATGTTAAGGGTCAAATAATTGCCAAGGAGGAAAATTACTAGTTTCCTAGGTTTGGGGTGGAAGCTTTGGGATTTGGAATAATGGGGATAATAAATGATGTTTGAACATTAGAATGGCATAAATATTTAATAAAGGAGCTAAATAAATATATACAAGTGAAAATCAAAGTGGCATTTCATCATGAAGACACATGGAGGAAGTGGGACCCACATATGGCTAGATTTCCCCACTACATTTGGCATCATTCTCTCACCAATTCGAATTCAAGGTGAATGGTAACATACTTGGGGAAGTCCAAAAGGTATTATTCATGGCATAAATCATCCAAGGTCGAAATATAGAGGAAGAGTAACTCCCATGGAAGAGGAAGAGGCAATTTGGAGCTAGTGAGACACTTGGGCTAGATTCCCTAGCTCTATGACAACAATGATGAAGATGCTATGACACCTATGACACAAATCAGACCTGAAGGCTGACATATGACATATATGACATGTCAGGGCTAAAAATAGACTCCAAGAGGGCGCTCAAGGGTGTTAGGGCAGCTAAGATGCTTCCACATGTGATTTGGTGGAAGTGGGAGACTAGGAATTGTTGTACAAGTGGCGTTCTTTGGAATCTCTTCCCAACTTGAGTTGGCATGAGTCTCTTGGAAGGAATTCGACCCATGGAGGCCATTAGAACTTTATAAATGTCAATAACAAAGAATGAAACCAGCTTTTGATCATTTGTAGAATTTGCAATTGCATTTGTGAAGAGGGAGAGCTAGTGGATGACTAGTTTCTTGCCTTAGCCAATTTCGAGGGTGAAAGATTCCCATCCAAGTTGGCAATTGGAAAGGCCATTCAGACCTTTCATTTGGAGCTTTAATGGAGTCTTTATTTGCAGGTGTAAGCTACAGGGCAGCTCATGGTTTCTTCTATTGCAGCTCACTCCTTCAACCATTTCCAGTTTTGATGGCATATTCTTGATCCTTGAGGGAGGGCGTTTTTGGTGAGCTATTGTACTCTTTGGGGAAGCTCTTAATGCTCCATTTCTTTTGTAATATGAATTAAATACTCTGTTCTGCATCTCCAAGAAGTTTCAGGTCGAAATTCCAAGTATAAATGTATAAATCTCATTTTTAATGGAAGAACAATGCCATTTCCCCACTACCTTGTTGTGAGCCAATGTATTGATGATGATTTCGAATGAATGGATGATTATCTGATATATTTGTGATAAATATACTGCCATGGATGTCTTCTACAAGTTTCATGTACTGTACTTGAGCATTTGAAGCATTTTTACTCAGTTTAATTGCATTGGGAGAAGAAATAGTGCCATTTCCCCAAGGGTCGAATTGGTGATTTTTGCAGTTGAATGGGAGAGGGTGAGAAAAGTTTTAATAAACCATTAATGGTGCATATGAGACCTTAATAACATACTTAACACATTACATACCTCTGTTCATAAATTTGATTGGGTTTGGAGGCATTTGGGAAGCCATTTTCAGTACTTACCTTAGGGGGATTTGAACCCCAAATTACTAGTAAAATTGCATACTTGGTCCAGAATCTTAAGAGAGTTTGCAGAGGTCTTTTGGTGGCTATATGTTATCCCTGAACATCATATTCAATCCCTAATATCATTCATAAACCTTCCTTGAAGATTTGAAGGCATTTGGAGTCAATTTGAGACCTAGAGACCAATACTAGTCAAAGGGAAATCACTAGTAAAGTTACCTACATTGACCAGAATTGAAAGAGTATTTGCAGAAGTGTTCTAAAGGTACAAAGGCATCCCTGAAACACATATTTATGTTATAATATCATTCATATACCTTCTCAGAAGATTTGGGATCATTTGGGGCAAATTTGGGACCTAGAGATCGAAACTAGTCCAAGGTCGAACCAAGGAAAAAAAGTGGAAAATTGCAATTTTAATAAAATTCCTAACAAGGGACATTACAGTGGTATCAGCGCATGATCTTGGCACCTGATGTGGTATAATATTCATGAGGACAATAATTCAGGTACCACCATTAGATATTGAAACCAAAAGTGCTTTTGTTGAAGAAAAAAAAAAGGTAGGAGAAGAAGAGCAAATTTTTTGAGGAAACTATGACTAGGGATGAAAAGGGAGCCTCATATGATGGTGAGGAGCATATAAAAATTATGAAAACAATATTTGAAGATATGACCAAGCAACTTAAGGAAGGATTCGAATTGTTTTCTATCGAACTTGTGGAAAAAATTATTGATTTTAAGGAAACCAAGGGGAAAAATGCATCAGCTTGCTTGAAGGAGCAAAAGGAAGAGACATCACAAGATCATGAAGAAGATTCTATTGAAAATATGGAAGATCATTTTGAGACACCTTCTAGCTTAGACATGAACCAAAGAGCATCTACTGATGGATGCTTAAACTATGAAGGAGTACCTACTGATGGGTGCTCACACCTCTATGTTGGTGACATAGAGATCACTTTTGAAAGTGTTGCTGCAAGCCCAAGTTCCATTAAGCATGATAATGAATACCTTGTAGCAGTTGAAGAAGAACCAAGATCAACTTCCCCATCACCACTTGAGCTTCATGAAGTTGGTCCAAGCAAAATTGAAGAAGATGAGAAGGTTCATTTGCAAGAGCCTCATTTTCTTGAAGGGTCCTTAAAGATGAATGAAAATAAGATCCAAGAGTCCCTCATAATTCTCCATGACACTCAAGCATTGGTGTCAAATTCTTGTTGGAGAGCTACATCATTGGAGGAAACATCTTTCCTTGAAGACATGGAGAAGATTCAAAGAGCAATGTGCCATATCAAAGGTAATTTCATGTCTTTGCTTTTTGATAGAAACCATTTGTTTGAGCTTAATGAATTGTTACATGATGCATACTTGAAGAATAATGAGGATATTCATAAGCTCACAATTCAAAATGAGCAACTTCTTGAAAAGTTGCAAGATACTTGTTTTTCCTCCTATGTTTCAGATTGTCAAATGGTAGATTGTTTGGAGGATTCTCATGACATGGTGGATCATGAGAAATGTGAAAATTTGAATGTTCTTGATGTGTTTGAAGATGAACTTGAAGAGATACAAACACTTGATGTGGTGGAAGAAGAATTTGAATTGTCTCTTGATGAAGGTTGTACAATTTTTAAAGAAGAGCATGATTCATCTACATTGGAACCAAACTATGACAAAGAGTTCACACTTTTGAAGGAGCTGCATGATACTACCCATATGGATCCTCCCCATGATGAAACTTCTGTACTTTTTGATCATTTGGGTGATTTGGTTCATTCTCCTACATCCTACAATTCCATGTTTTGCAACATTAGTCTCAATGAAGTATGGGTGAAAGGGTTCTTTTTGATGGTGCCACATGAGGAGTATGAAATGGTTGGAGCACATTCTTATTCACATTTGCAGCAGCATACTTTATTATTTTATGATGATGCACATCTACATGGATGCACCTATGATATGCATTTGAGTCACTTGAAGACTCATGGTTTTTCTTGCTCAACACTTGATTCATTTGATGTTGGAGGAACTTCATCCAACACTTGGGTGAATAGATTTATGATTGGAGAACATTTTTGTTGGAAGCCACATACTTTGTTATATCTTTATGATAATCACATTCAGGGATGTATGGGTGAGACTTCTTTGAGTCATTTGAAGTCTCCTTGTTTTTTCTGCTCATTATTTGGTTCAGATTTTAGTGGAGATTCTTCATTCACTTCTTGGATGAAAGAATACATGGCTGAATATTTTGATGCATATCACATCCTTTTGGAGCAGCTTTATAGGACATGGGATCCTCACCTATGTCATTGGAGCAGATTTGATTGGTCACTTGAAGCTTGTATGCACTTGGAAAACGGTGGTCTACTTGCTTGGAGGTATAAGCACTTTCATGATTCTTTGATGAAGCACCTCCTTGATATTAATTTTCATTATGTAGTTATGTACTTTGATGATATATATTTTGTACTCATGATGTTTGGAAGAATGCATACAAGAAAATGGGATCCAGGAATCCTCTTATATGATGGTATGGGTTGGAGAGCACTCTTAATTGTTCGGGTGCAATACAAGCAATGGGACCCTGGAATAATTTTTATCTCATTGGTTTCAAATTTTTTGGGGAAACAAGCAGTATGGGAGATGGATTTTCCCACTTAATAAAGTGATTTTTATCAGAGTAGTGCAGCAGCAAGCATGTTGGTTCCTCTCTAAAATATTCATGGAAACACAAAGACTCAAGGTTTGGCAATTCAATGGCAACTTCAAAGAATTATACAGAAAGCAGGTTCTTCAACACCCATGTTTGAAATTGCTTGAGGACAAGCAATATTGGGAAGGGAGGATTTGTCATGTCCCAAATTTGGAATTGGGTCACAATGGCCTAATCACATTAGCCATATTCATTAGAGTTTGCAAAGTTGATGTTAAGGGTCAAATAATTGCCAAGGAGGAAAATTACTAGTTTCCTAGGTTTGGGGTGGAAGCTTTGGGATTTGGAATAATGGGGATAATAAATGATGTTTGAACATTAGAATGGCATAAATATTTAATAAAGGAGCTAAATAAATATATACAAGTGAAAATCAAAGTGGCATTTCATCATGAAGACACATGGAGGAAGTGGGACCCACATATGGCTAGATTTCCCCACTACATTTGGCATCATTCTCTCACCAATTCGAATTCAAGGTGAATGGTAACATACTTGGGGAAGTCCAAAAGGTATTATTCATGGCATAAATCATCCAAGGTCGAAATATAGAGGAAGAGTAACTCCCATGGAAGAGGAAGAGGCAATTTGGAGCTAGTGAGACACTTGGGCTAGATTCCCTAGCTCTATGACAACAATGATGAAGATGCTATGACACCTATGACACAAATCAGACCTGAAGGCTGACATATGACATATATGACATGTCAGGGCTAAAAATAGACTCCAAGAGGGCGCTCAAGGGTGTTAGGGCAGCTAAGATGCTTCCACATGTGATTTGGTGGAAGTGGTGAGACTAGGAATTGTTGTACAAGTGGCGTTCTTTGGAATCTCTTCCCAACTTGAGTTGGCATGAGTCTCTTGGAAGGAATTCGACCCATGGAGGCCATTAGAACTTTATAAATGTCAATAACAAAGAATGAAACCAGCTTTTGATCATTTGTAGAATTTGCAATTGCATTTGTGAAGAGGGAGAGCTAGTGGATGACTAGTTTCTTGCCTTAGCCAATTTCGAGGGTGAAAGATTCCCATCCAAGTTGGCAATTGGAAAGGCCATTCAGACCTTTCATTTGGAGCTTTAATGGAGTCTTTATTTGCAGGTGTAAGCTACAGGGCAGCTCATGGTTTCTTCTATTGCAGCTCACTCCTTCAACCATTTCCAGTTTTGATGGCATATTCTTGATCCTTGAGGGAGGGCATTTTTGGTGAGCTATTGTACTCTTTGGGGAAGCTCTTAATGCTCCATTTCTTTTGTAATATGAATTAAATACTCTGTTCTGCATCTCCAAGAAGTTTCAGGTCGAAATTCCAAGTATAAATGTATAAATCTCATTTTTAATGGAAGAACAATGCCATTTCCCCACTACCTTGTTGTGAGCCAATGTATTGATGATGATTTCGAATGAATGGATGATTATCTGATATATTTGTGATAAATATACTGCCATGGATGTCTTCTACAAGTTTCATGTACTGTACTTGAGCATTTGAAGCATTTTTACTCAGTTTAATTGCATTGGGAGAAGAAATAGTGCCAATTTCCCCAAGGGTCGAATTGGTGATTTTTGCAGTTGAATGGGAGAGGGTGAGAAAAGTTTTAATAAACTATTAATGGTGCATATGAGACCTTAATAACATACTTAACACATTACATACCTCTGTTCATAAATTTGATTGGGTTTGGAGGCATTTGGGAAGCCATTTTCAGTACTTACCTTAGGGGGATTTGAACCCCAAATTACTAGTAAAATTGCATACTTGGTCCAGAATCTTAAGAGAGTATGCAGAGGTCTTTTGGTGGCTATATGTTATCCCTGAACATCATATTCAATCCCTAATATCATTCATAAACCTTCCTTGAAGATTTGAAGGCATTTGGAGTCAATTTGAGACCTAGAGACCAATACTAGTCAAAGGGAAATCACTAGTAAAGTTACCTACATTGACCAGAATTGAAAGAGTATTTGCAGAAGTGTTCTAAAGGTACAAAGGCATCCCTGAAACACATATTTATGTTATAATATCATTCATATACCTTCTCAGAAGATTTGGGATCATTTGGGGCAAATTTGGGACCTAGAGATCGAAACTAGTCCAAGGTCGAACCAAGGAAAAAAAGTGGAAAATTGCAATTTTAATAAAATTCCTAACAAGGGACATTACATACAACAACGATAGAACCAAACTGCAGATTCACCCAATCCGAACGTGTCATGAACGGGGTATCCTAGTTTCCATTCTTTAGGATTGTCTACTCGATATCCCTCTCAGTAGGGGGATATCTAGCCGTTGATTCAACACTCTATATTGTCTGACTTGGATTTCATCACCTTGCAGAGGATATCGTTTGTTGACTCACAATACTTCTAGTTAGGTGTTTGCATTATACATTACCCACCTTTGGTCTAGTAACACCCCTTATTTCTAGAAACTGTTTGACTTTTGGTATTCTGACCAATTTTGTTGCATCCCTCTACTTATTATAGCACAGCTGCTATAATAAGTGCTTTTTGAGGTTGATTGTTGGCCTGAGAACCTTTAATTTTTTTCACTCCCCTTTTGCACTCATTATTGCATTAGGGTTTCAAGTTTTTTACATCACCACCTTACACTGAAATTTTAAAAAAATATTTCTCACCATTGAGAATTTAAGACGATCTCGTCGTCGTCAGGGTGAACCCCCTCAGTTTGGTATACTCATCTCTACACGTCACCGATGTAGAGCCTTATCCCTCGACTCAACATGTCATCAGCCAAACACATAGTCATCCAATTCTGACACTCCTCACTTCACATCTGATTCTAAGGCTGAATCCAAAAATCCTACTGAAATATCACCAACCAACCTCATGGCTGGATCACAATACAATCCACTTTTCACCAATACTATTGGAGATACATCCACAAACCCTTCTACTACTGTGCCATCCATGGTAACAACAACCCCTTTAGGCATGCCTAATATAGGGGATACTCCACCTTTAGGTATGCCCAACACAGGACTACCTCCTATTATGGGTATGCCAAACATAGGAATCACACCACCTCTCATTACCACAACCCAGATCCCAGGAATTCCTGGCACTATTCCTAACCCCGGTGTAACCCATGTTGCACTTGGGAATGCTGGCCCATACCAAACCACAACAGTTGGAGGACACATACCTTCAACATGTAGCATACCCTTAGGGGCTACTGGACCATTACATAATGCCACCATTAATAGTTATGTCCCAGTCACTACGCCACACCCATCTACTAGTTTACCTTACATGGCTAGTCTGAACTTACCAGACCTAGCCAGGTTAACCAATGATCCTATCAGGCACAACCCTAAATGGCCACCCATGCCTACAAAGCTCCCCTCGGACATTTCCAAGTTCGAAGGAAAACCTGGAGACGATCCCCAAAACCACATAATGTCATTTCAACTATGGTGTTCATCTAACTCCATAGTGGATGACTCCATTCGACTGAGACTATTGCAACAAACATTCAATGGCTCTATAGCCAAGTGGTACATCGAACAACCACATGGGACCCACCATACATTTACATCTCTCGCCTCCACTTTTCTTTAGTTTTTTTCAGCTACCTGTACACTATGATGCAGGAGTTGAAATACTGTTGTCTTGCAGACAAAACACAGCTACCCACATCACCGACCATATCCATGAGTGGTGCAAGCATCATAGCCTCTGTA
Organism: Larix kaempferi; assembly: GCA_027924585.1. NCBI lineage: Eukaryota > Viridiplantae > Streptophyta > Pinopsida > Pinales > Pinaceae > Larix > Larix kaempferi. The sequence goes on from BSBM01000061.1 coordinate 19,651,276, forward strand.
AGATAAAACTGGATGACCGTATATTTTTGGACTGGTTTCTTAAATCACTCCTACCCCGCATAGCCAAATACGTAGCTTCCAAACGACCCTAGTTAGAGGAAGAAGCTATCTTAAAAGCTCAACAATTCAACCTGATTTATGCCCAGTCAGGCTATCTCTACACCATCATACCAGATGCCCCACGAGGCGATTCATCACGCGGCGATGCTCCGGGGGAATCAGATGCCGCTGATGGTATTATCGGCCAATTCACGGCACAAATTAGACTTTTTATCATGGTGAGCACCATAAATTCCCCGGACCTCTCTAGGGGTACATCTAATTCTGGAGCGACAACTTCGTACGCTCCAACGAATTAGACTCATCACACTCATGGACCCTCTTGTCCACAACATTGCTATGGGAAACGCCATTCACATATGTACCACCCACATACTATAACCAACTGGCCACCCCAAAACCACAAATCATTTTACCGGCACAACCAATGTATTACCCACAGCAAGCTACAACAGCTAACCCAACACTTCCAATAACTTAGGGTTACCAACAACCCCAGCAGGAAAACTGGACCACCTCCAACCCCACCAGCTTATTATCCACCGCAACTTGCTCCCGCACCTACGGCACCCCAAAATCCTCCCACTAACTCAAGGGCAAGTGTACACACAACATAATTAGCCCCAACATCAAAACAACCACCGCAACAAGGGTGGACAACAAAACCGTGGAAGGGGGACGTAACCGCTAGCAACAACCAACAACATAATCAAGGTCCACCACCTCCCAATCCTCCAAATAATAAAAATGCTACTCCTCCCAACCAGAATCCTGATCATCATCCCAAGCAACCAAAAAACAATAACCTTGAGAACAAACCATCCATGTTCTATATGTGGAGTCTATGGACACTACACTCATAACTGCCCCCATTTAGAGAAAGCACGTAAACTTTGGGCTGACGATGCCCAACGCTAGGGCCATGCTGGACAACCAGCTCCACTTAATCAACCGCAACCCATGATATTACAAAACCCATTGCCAAACCAGGGAGTAGTAAATACTCACCCTATGGATCCCCCCACAAGGATCTGCTGCACCCCAGCAGCAAATCACCTATGCCGCAACTGATTATCAGCATGTGGATTCCAAGCACACACCATTTATTAATGATGTCATCCAATGACATCAACCTCCAAAACTCGCAAGAATCAGTACGACCCACTCCCCAGAAACTCCTCCTGCTGATGCATCCACCTCCCTTCCACCAAATCAAACCAACTACACATACCAAATCTGCCATTGGACGGAAGACCTAAAATCCCTCACATCCCTTTGTGAAGGATTAACAACAATCGTTAATGCTCGCACAACATCCAAATTATAACATCGTGGAAGACCTAGCACAATCCCCCGCTGCTATGTATGCTTTAGAGGTAACTGAAAACATGCCCTTCACAATGAAAACTACTACAATCCACCATCGGAGGAGTAGACCCTGATGACACACACATGATGGCTTTCAACTTAGACCAAGCCAAACCTCGATTGCCATCAAATTTGGGCTTTCCAAGTTATCAGTAAACATTCAAAACCTTGTTTTTGCATCGATGCATCATCGATGAAGGAGCTTCCACCTGTGTTATGTCCACCCATTGTGTGGCAGAAGCTTAGCTCCCCCACTTTACAACCATCCACCATGGCCATTATGAGCTTATGACGGATGCTCAGCTCAACCACGAGGCCTCTTAGCGAACATACCCGTAGAACTAGGTGGCAAATTAGTTCTTATCGACATCGAAGTGATCAATGCCCAGCTCGACTACAACCTCCTTCTTGGACGTAGCTATATGTACAAAATGAAAGCAGTGGCTTCATCTATTTTCCCCCTCATGATGTTCCCAGATGAAGGACGCGTTTATCAAGATTGATCAACTCACATATTATGATCCTAACACCCCCGCAGCTCCTCAAAATGTGCTTCCCAATGAATTGAACAAACCATTCAAAATGCACCAACATCATTTGTGTCATCAATTGGTCCTGGAATCTACACCGAGTCACCTATGACTTCCACATTTTCCATCGATCTCACCACCTTTACCGATAACAAAAACATCAGATTTGTGCACCCTATCGCACACCACACAGCAGCCTTCGCCACTACCACAAACACCCACAGTTCCTACTCATATTGGCACATACGCCAATTCTTACTATCCCGTTCTTGTTCCCATTTTCCGTAGTTGTCATTTCGCTAGTAATGGCTACACTCAACCTTCCTAGCTTAACATAAGGGCTTCCCATATGGTACTTACCTGCTCCGAGCCCCCCGCCGATTCTGACTGTTATTTTACAACCGGTACAACCTATCCCTACTACCAACCACCCACCCCCTCCGGTCACTCATCTGCAAAACATACCACCCCCAATAGTGACTACGTGTAATGTCCCTTATAAGGAACTTTATTAAAATTTCAATTTTCCACTTTTTTTTCCCTAGTTTGACCTTTTGACTAGTTTTGATCTCTAGGTCCCAAATTTGCCCCAAATGATCCCAAATATTATAGAGAAGGTATATTAATGATATTAGAACCATAAAATATGTGTTTCAAGGATGTGTTTGGACCTTTAAAATACTTCTACAAATCCTCTTTCAATTCTGATCAATGTAGGTAACTTTACTAGTAATTTTCCTTTGACTAGTATTGGTCTCTAGGTCTCAAATTGACTGCAAATGCCTTCAAATATTCAAGAAAGGTGTATGAATGATATTAGAACTTGAAAATGATGTTTATGGATGAAATATGGCTACCAAAAGACCTCTACAAACTCTCTTAATATTATGGACCAATTATGCAATTTTACTAGTAATTTGGGGTTCAAATCCCCCTGGGTGTTAAGTACTGAACATGGCTTCTCAAATGCCTCCAAACCCACTCAAATTGATGAAAATAGGTATGTAGTGTGTTATGTATGTTATTAAAGTCTCATATGAACGCATTAATGGATATTACTACTTTTCTCACCCTCTCCCCATTCAACTGCAAAAATCCCCAGTTCGACCCTTAGGAAATGGCACTATATCACCTCCCAATACAGCTAAACTGAGTAACAATGCTTCAAATTCTCAAAGTACAGTACAGGAAACTTGTAGAAGAAATCCATGGCAGTATATTGATCAGCAAATTATATCATAGAATCATCCATTCATTCGAAATCATCAGCATTACTTTGATTCAATACAAGGTAGTGGGGAAATGACATTGTTCTTTCATTAAAATTGAGATTTATACATTTCTACTTGGAATTTCGACCTGAAACTTTCTGGAGATGAAGAAAAGAGTATTTACTTCATATTACAAAAATAAAATGGGGCATTAAAATCTTCCCCAAAGAGTACAATAGCTCACCAAAAATGCCCTCCCTCAAGGATCAATAATATGCCATCAAAACTGAAAAATGGGTTGAGGGGAGTGAGCTGCAATAGAAGAAACCATGAGCTGCCCTTGATCCATTATATCTCCATCTAGGGCAAAAGGGCCTTGATTTCCTCCCTTGACCATGGTCAATTCCTTAAGGCCCATCTCCAACATGAAAAATCCTTATAATGATACACATATTCCACTTAGATGCCAAAGATCATCTCTAAAGAGCGTGCATTGTGGTGTGAGGTCACATTGATGACCACTGACACCTAGATATTCGTTTATGATTTAATGACCATATATTGCACCCCTTAACTATTGTAAAGGCCTCAATAATCATCCGTACTACATAAAAAATCTTAATCACGTCCATATTCCACTTGTATGTTAAAGATCCACCTTAAATGATATATTGTGTGGTTCAATACATTGATCATGGCCCATTAGCTCAATAATATTAATTTAGGGCCCAATTCCATCATTTTCTACCATAACCATCGTCCAAAAACTATACCTAGTGCACAAACCTCATATCAACATTAATATCCCACTCTAAGAAAAATGATATCCTATATAGGGCATCTTTTATGGTTTTGTGACCTTACTAATTGGCCTTTTGTCCCTATAAGATTCATCTAGGGCCTGAGGGCCTTATTTCCCCCCCCCCACATTGTATTGGCAAGCTATTTGAGACCAATTAATAATATCCAAGGCATTTATAGGAGCAAGCATATTCAACTTGAAGAATGAGGTGTAGTGTGACCATTAGATGGCTTGTCGCATGGTTTGAAACCTTATCCATGGCCAATGCACCCTAGAATATTCATTTAAATATTAATTCCCATATTTTCCTCTCCTTGCAATATTAGTCAAGTCCCTAAAATGTATCCCCTGTGAAAAGCCTCTTAATACCAACCATATTACATTTAGAGGCTAGATATCCTTTTTAGAGGGACTGCATGGTGGTTTGAGGTTGTATCAATCATGACCGAGGCATTCATTTTATACTAGTTTTGAAAAAAACACATGACTATGTTATTATGTAGAAACATAAAATGATCATATCATAATCACATATATCTCTTCAATACCTTTCCGAATAGCTAAAGAACAAAGAAAATGAATGTCAGGGTAGAAAGTTATGGAAATATAACTAAAATAATTTTTTATATATTTTTTTACTGAAAATGTTTAAAGAGCTTATATTAAAAAGGACGAGAAAAAACAACAAAATATTACAAAAACCATTCACCTTGATGAAGAAGGTAGCAATAGGGTGAAATCATGAAGTTGGTATACACTTTTGGCTTGCTTTTTGATAAACAAAACTACAAAAATTTATGTTTTTTGAACTTTGACCTCTGCAAAACCATATCTCCCTTAGCAATTTCAACTTGAAGTAAGCACAAAATTTTAGAGAAATGAATTGGATTTCTACTCATATTTTTTTTCAATTTTTTTATGGACATATCATGGGACAAATTTGGATGCCACCAAGGATATATACTTGAAATTTTTAGGTATGGATAATGAGTGACTTGCATGGCCTCCGTTTTTTTGAGAGATGGTTATTCATTTTAGGGAAAAAAAATTCTATGCTCATAATATATGATGTATCAACAATATAGGTATAAAGTGCATTCCTTTTTACCATCATTACAGTAAATTTGAGGTCTAAAGTGGGCCTCCTAAGGAAAATAATAAAATAATAGTTAAAAGAATAAAATAATATTTATTATTTTGGGAGGAAAGAAAAAAAACTACTTTTTTTGTTTGTATTTTCAACATATCTCCTTGTGTTTTTACTCAAATTTCAAGCGGGAGCACTCGTTGGATGCGAAATTTAATGAGTGCTCCTAATCAAAATTTGAGTAAAAACACAAGGAGATATGTTGAAAATACAAACAAAAAAAATAGTTTTTTTTATGACAAATCTCTCAAGTCAACCATTACGGTTGACTCATTTTATTGAAATTCTATTGGTTTCTGAATTCCAACTCAACATGAAATTATGGTTGGCTCGTTTTTCTTATAAGGCCCATTTTAGACCCTAAAATTTCCTCTAATGTAAGGAGCAATATACCAAGTCGATATCACCCCTTTTTGGAGGATATGATGTGATTTGATTGATTATGAAATAATGTGATCAATTTGTTATATTTTTCTGTGTTTACCATGTTTTTTAATTAGCTATTCAAGTGGATGAGCACTATATGTGAGTAAGCGTAGGTCCAAAGATAATTATGAAGATTGGCAAAGTCAAGCTCCGATTAAACTCTAGAGAAGGACACGAAGATCATTTTTTTCCTGATTTATAGGGAAGAATCTAAATAGATTAAGGCTGTGATTTCCAATGTAGGGACTCGGGGTTGAAACGCTGTAATAAGTAGAGTCACATCGATATCATGGGGCCTAAGGAATTTTATGGATTATTCTCTGTTTTCCAGACATTGTTACACAACACTCAAGTTTTGCAATTATTATGGATTTTACCTTCAACTCTTAGACGTCTTCTTTTGTCAAAATAGGTTTATGCATTCACATATTTCTCCCCAAATTTAAACATTCAAAAATAGGATTTTCTTAAGAATGCACATACAGTGCAGAGTCCCTCTGAAGTTTGTACATCCCCTGGTCGATATTTAAAGTGAGGTTCTTGCAATAAGACCTGTGAAAAGGTAAGCATTTCAGAATTGCCACCAATATACACACACTGCACTTGTGCGTGGACTATATTTTGAGGTTTTCCATATGTTTTCCATATGTGGGAAATATTTTTTATTATTTATCAAAATAGAATATGTTCAGAAAATGGTGCCTTATCGACACATGCTGACGAGCTTCAATTTTCTTTTTATTGTCTCTTATTGGAAAAATGACTAAAATAAATTTATATATATATATTTTTAACGAAAATTTGTAAATATTTTATATTAAAAAAAGATGAGAAAAAACAACAAAAAATTACAAAAACCAGTCAACCCGATGAAAAGGGTAGGAGTATAGTAAAATGCTTGTTAAAAAATCCCCTTCCTTGAACACTACATTCAACATTTTTTCTAGTAGTAGCAAAACTTCTAGCACTATAAAGGAAAATACATTTTCCTAGTAAGATGACACATAAGTAATACATAACATAAACAAAATGTATATAACCAATCTATAGCCATCAAACAAAAGCATCAATCATCTTTCCTAGAGGAACCCAGGTGAATGAGTTTTTTGTGGGATAAACAACTAAACCTTCCTATGAATCCCTCTGAGTCGTAGTGGAGTGATATTGAGAGTGTCTTTTGTGAGCCAAATTGAAGAATTTGTCCACATATTCCAACAACTTATCTATCTAACCACCTTGTACTCTAGAATTTCTCTCCACTTTGTTCATTCTAGTCTCCAATAAAGAAATATGATATGGAATTTTATGCATGGAATCCACCATTCCATCCCAATGAGACTGCAAAACCCTAAGCATAGTCTTAATGTCCCTGAGTTCGACCAAACCACATGGAATTTTTATTTTGAATATGGTATTATTGTCCACCTAGAATCCCATGCCCTCCATAATCCAACCGGAGCAAGGCGCAATACTCTAGAATCTTTAGAAAATGTAACAAAATGCTTCACTATCTAGGAAAGATGAAACTCAGAGGAAGTTGGAAACCAGAAGGAGACATCACTCTTGGAGTAGAGTGAGGTCCCTTTGAAACAGGAAGAAAATTTGAACATAATACATCACCCTCAACCAATACCTATAGGTTCACTTTCGATAAATCAAGAAGCTGCAACCATTGGATGAGCTCAAGAGTTAAATTTTTCCCAGGGTCGAGCATGATCATTGATATCACACTAAAATAGAGGGAGGATGAGAGCGAGGTTCCTTCAAAAAAAGAATAAAATTTTAACATTAACATCACCCTCAACCAATACATGTAGGTTCACTTATGAGAAATCAAGAAGCCGTAATCGACGGATGAGCTCAAGAGATAAAGCTATCCGAGGGTCGAACATGACCATTGATATCACAGGGTCAAGCATGATTGTTGATATCACACTAGGAGATTTAATAATGAACCAAAATCAAGTAATCTAATGTTATGCATGCAATGATATAATCTTCCCACAAACTCTCCCTAAATCTACGTATTAACAAAAGAATTTGTTGCTTCACAGGATTCCAACCCATCAATCCCTTTAACAGTAATGGTCATAACACTTCCTACAACCCCAACATCACGAAAAACAATCGAGCTACCTATGACAATACTCAAAACCAGACTTTTGGAACTCCCTCTTACATCATATTCATCAATATTTCTTTCTCCACAACATTGGCACCCTTAATATCTCCCAAAGAGATATTAAGTGGGAGAGAGAAAGAGGGGGAGAACGAGAGCATGAAGGGGGAGAGAGAAGGGGATGAGAGGGGGGAGGGGGAAGGGAGAAAGAGGGTGAAGGGGAGAGAAGGGGAGAGGGATGGGGAGGAAGGGGAAGGTAGGTGGAGCAAGAGTGGGAGGGAGGGAGAGGGAAAGCAAGAGAGGGGGAGGAAGGGGGTTTGACGTTAGGTGAAGGGGAGGAAGAGGAGCGAGAGGGAGGGATAGAGAGGGAATGGGAGATGGGAAAGTGAGGATGGAGGGGTAGTGGGAGGGGTAAAGAGAGAGGGAGGAAGGGGGGGGAGAGGGCGAGTGGGTGGAAGCGGGGACAGGGAGAGGAGGGAGGGGGAAGGGATGTTGAGGAAGGGCGAAGTAGGATGTGGAGAGGGGCAAGCAAGGAGATGGGAGGGGAGGGTGAGAGGGGGGGAGCGAGGGAGGGGGTTGGAGAGAGGGGGGGATAGAGGGGAAAGGGGATGGGGGAAGGGGAGGGTTATGTGAAGGAGTGGGGGGGGAGCGAGCGAGGGAGGTAGGCAGAGGGAGGGGAGGGAGGGAGGGAGGGAGGGAGGGAGGGGAGGATGGAGAGTGAGGGATGGAGAGGGAAGAAGAGATAGGGAGAGGGGAGGAGATGGGGGAGTGAGGGAGGGGGGGACAGGAGGAGGGGGGGAATTTCTACGTAGAAAGGGGAGGGAGGGAGCGATAGTAGGGAGTGGGGTGATGGGGAAACTAAGGATGTAGGGGGGAGGGTTGAGATATTGATAGGTTGGAGAGGGGGGAATTGGGGGGAGATATATGGAGGGAGGGAGGGAGGGAGGGAGATGAGGAGAGAGGGGGGAGGGGTAGAGGGAAGGGAAGGGGGATGGAGGTAGGAGAGTGTGTTAGGGGGGAACGACTGAGTGGGAAATATTGGTAGGAGGGAGAGGGGAGGGAGGGTGAGGGAGGGAGGGGGGAGGTAGAGGAAGGTATAGGGAGGGAGAGAAAAGGATGGTGAGAGGGAGGGGGAGGGGAGGGAGAGGGAAGGGGGTAGAGGAGACGGGGAGGGGGGATGATGGGTGAGCGAGAGAGGGAGGAAGGGGGGATGGGGGATGGATGGGAGATTTGTAGAGGGGGAGGGGATGGAGGGAGAGGGAGAGGAGGAGAGCGGGTAAGGGGGGGAGAGGGGGGGGAGGTTGGAGGAACAAGATATTGGTAGGCGGGAAAAGGGATGGGGGGGAGGGGGAGGGAGAGAGGAGGGTGTTATTGGAGGAGACAGGGGAGCGAGGTATGGGAAAAAGGTGGAGGGGGGGATTGAGACGGGGATGGGGGATGATGGGTGAGTGAGAAAGAGAGGAACGGGGGAGGGAGCGATGGATGGGAGATTGGTAGGGGGTAGGGGAGCGGGGGAGGGGGGAGAGGAGGTGGTGAGTGTGGGAGATGGTGGAGCGAGGTATGGGGGAAAGGGGGAGGGGTGGATTGGTAGTTTGGAGAGGGAAGGGGTGGAGGGGAAAGGGATGGAGGGGAAGGGGGATGGAGGTAGGGGGAAAGAACGGGGTGAAGGGGTAGAGAGGGGGAAGAGAGGGACAAGGGGATGGGGAGGGGGAGGGGTAGGAGGGGATGGGGGGAGGGGAGGGTTCTGGGAAGGAGCGAGAGGGAATGATAGAGGGGGGGAGGTAGGGAGAGGAGGATAGAGAGTGAGGGATGGTGAGGGAAGAGGAGATACGGTGAGGGGAGGAGACGGGGGAGTGAGAGAGGGGGGATAGGAGGAGGGGGGGGAAATGTCTAGGTATAAAGGGGAGGGAGGGAGCAGTAGTAGGGAGCAGGGTGATGGGGAGACTGAGGAGCTCCAAAGAATCAGTGAGGTTGGGGCTTGAAGGAGCTCCATCGATTTGGAAAATCATTGACATCGAAGTCTACTTGGAATTTTATCACTAAGGATGGTAAATGACAATTTATACTTAAAGCTAAATATTTAAAGAATTTGTCTATTCTGGAATGGATCAGGACCCATGTCAAGGATTGTAAAGTAGGATCTATGGTTTGGAAGGCCATTGTAGGAGTCTTTCAAATCATTGGGGATTTAGTGACTTGGGTTGTTGGAGATGGTAATAAAGCCATACTGGGAAAGGATAAAATAGTGGGAGTAATAAACCAAAGAAACCTGCCAGAAGGTATGATTAAGTATCTCAACGATCGACGCTTTATATTCCTACAGGATGTAGCTGGGATTGGCAGACCCATCGATTTCATCCAGAATTGGAGAACTGCTTTAGAACTTGATTTATGATAGATGTGTAGAAAGCTGGAATCTATGGATTTTTTACATGAATAAAGGGTTCATCAAATTAAAGGAGACTCCAGATTCCTTGGTCTGGATGGGTAACCAGGAAGGAAGAAAGTTTTCCTTTCATATTGCATAATATATTTTCTGGCGTAACCGGGCTATCCTAGATTGCTCGTGGTGGAAACCTCTTTGGCAAGTTAGGGTTCCCCAAAAGCATTAGATCTTTATGTGGCTGATTATGAGAGGGAAGGTACTAAGATGGGAGAATTTGAGGAAAATAAATGTTGTGGGGCCCACCTAGTGTTGTCTTTGTAGGGGAGCAGAAGAAATTATCGAACATCAGTTTCTGGAATGTCCATTCTCTTATCAAGTTTGGAAAGGATTGGAAGATAGCCTTCATCTCGTATGACTATGGGAAGTTGATTCTATCAAACGAAATTTCAAAAACTAGTTTACGAATCCACTACTCAAATCCACAAGATGTATCTCTTACTTACTTTTATGGAGTATATCGAAGGTTAGAAATGAAGCTATATTTGAGAACAATCACTTACAAAGAAAGCAATTTTAAACCCAGAATTATGAAAGATATTTGTATAGATCATGCAGAATTTACAAGTTATTTTGATGGGGTTTGTGAGTAACCTGGCAAAATCTGTGGTTTAGGGGGGGTATTCTTCTTCCAAAGAGGGAAGCCGTAGAGTTCAAGGAAAATGGGGGTTTTGGATCAAATAATAGAGCATAAGGCTTGGCACTGAGAACACCAATGCAGATTGCAAGAGATGGATCAGTGCACTCCCTCCCTATTTTGGGGGATTCGGAATTATGGATCAAATTTATGAAAAAGGAGCAGAGCATCTCAAACCTGAATCTCAAAGGTATAGGACAAAACTTTGACTTAATAGCACAATCCTTCGAGGTCTTAAAATATAACCATGTGTACAGAGAGCAGAACCAGACAAATGTCCATTCCAAAGAAGGTCTTCTTCTTCCTGATTATTATTGTTTCTTCATTTGGAAAATAGGAGGGAAGAGGCACTGAGAGTTCTTGAGGAATGCTGACCTGACAATAAACTCGGTGAATCAGCCTTCACTTCCAGTCGCGCTCGATAAAGGAAGCGAAACCAATTTCGATCCCTCGTTTTTCAAGAATATAAGAGACGGGAATGGCGTTCTGGAGTCCGACAAGAGACTTTGGTCGGATGAGTCTGTGGTCATCTGTTTGGGCATCTGCTTGGCCATTCTGGTCAATACTGGTATGTATGTTCTGATGTTCTCCTCTGCTTTGTCCTCCCAATTTCATGTGTCTTTCTAAGATCTGAAATCTCATTAGCGATCTATGATAATCACCTTTCTATGATAATCACCGCATATACATAAGAACAAAAAATGATGAGCTCTGCGTTTTTATTTTTATTTTTGTCCAAATAGAATCTAATCCCGGAATGAGTTTCTACCCGCCTCTTTATTTTCAGTCAGTTTTAAATCAATCAAACCGTGCAGTTTTTATCATTTAGGAGATATTGGCTTAATATGTGAGGATTAGCATTTCCTAGGAAAGATTGGAACATAATTTGATAAATCGAAGGTTTCTAATAAATATACTGTACAAGGTTTGCAATAAGTGAAACATGGGAAGTGTTCACTAGATTCAGGTTTAAGAGACCTCATGGCAGGCATCCCATCAGACCTTCAAGTTGATCGCACCAACTCGCAGTTACGAACAACTACCTCTATTTGACTAAGGCCCAACCTTCACGGAAAATAAAAAATCCGAATCCCCCCAGAAAAGCAACGGCAAACTTTCTGATTAACTCGGTTCTCCGATGTAAACATGGATGGGATAGCATATTTAACTTCCATAAACAATAGGTGGGATATCATATTTAACTTCCAAGAGGGAGGAAACGTACAACTGTAGATTAAACTTAGCGTTACCAACTGTGGATTTAGGGATATATATGTTCCAGACTTAAGCTTTTAGATCGGATACCTGGTGGAACTTATGAATTGCATTAATGGGTGCCGGGGGCCTATATACATTTAAGATTGCTAAGAGTAGCATTAGTATTACTACAAAACGAGCCTTATCATCTCTAATAATATAGGCAATCTTGATAAGTGAGGATTCGCTTCTAGTATTGCCACCCAAACACTAGCTTACTTAGTTGTTGTGCCAGTGGAAACCTAGTTGATAAACCGCATATTCATTTCCACTTTTAGATTCAATTCCATTCATTAGAAAGACAGATCCATTTGTTGGCTAACTAGAGCGGATCCCACGCCTGCTCCAGGACGGGTTCCATGTTCCCGCTGCCACCATGACGGGTTCCATGTTCTGTAAGCCATCTCAGGATGAGTCGTGAGTGGGGGTCAGGCAGAGTTAATCTCCAACCCTAGCATGTTCTCTTGCCGCAGAGGCGATTGCTGAGCATATTGAATCATCAAAGAGCCCTTTAATAGTTTCCTTCCACTCTCTACACCACTGCAACCACGGGCGTCGAGAGCGATGGATCAACTCTTTGGCATTTCCAACTTAATGTTGCATCCTCTGCGGATCTTGGAATGTAGTTCGAATCTCCAGAAAGCCGCCCTTCATACGATATATTTCTTATTTTTTTAATTAAAAAATGGGCATATAAATACATATATCATTGTGACTCTATTACAAAAAAGGACTTCCTCGATGTAATCTCTTTTATTTAATATTTTAAATTTATTTAATTTTATTTCATATGTAAATTTTTAATAATTTTAATGTTTGTATTTATACTTGTAGCTTTTTACGTAATCATTAATGACATAAATGTAACTATGTTTTTACTTTTCTTTTATCTACCTATCATTAAACAAAGAAAAAAAAGTAAATATAATTGTTAATACAATTAATTGTTTAAGAAAAAATTGATAAAACCCTCTCTAAATGTTGTTTCCTATAGAGTAGTGTAACCTATTCCTTTCTTTATATGTTTTTATTTTTATATTTTGTTAAACTCACTCAACACACTTCCACTCACACACATTTTCTATATATTAAAATTGATTTAATTATATATTTTATGAATTATATATGCACATAAAATATTAAATACTTTCTATAGACGTAAAATTAATTTAATCATATATTTTATACATTATATACTTACTTTCTATATATTAAAATTGATTTAATTATATATTTTATGAATTATATTTGCACATAAATATTAAATATTTTCTATACACATAAAATTAATTTAATCATATATTTTATACATTACATATGCATGGAACATTAAACAATATATGTACACAAAATTTGATTTAATCATATCATTTATGTATAACATATTTAAAAAACACTAACACTATATTTTATGCCTTTATTTTTTTACATTTTTTTTGTCTATATTTTAAAATGAAATTGATATAAAAAAAAATCTATTTAGAGATGTAGATGTGGATTTTTTTATGCATTTAAAATGATATGGTATAGAATGAAATTTTGTTTATGTTTATGAGATGCAGTTATTGAATTTGTTTTTATTTGTTTGAAATTATTTAAATAATGATGTATTTAGAGAGAGAGGGGGGGGGGAATGGAGGGGGGAGGGCGAGTGGGAGAGAGAGGATGTGGAAGGGGGAGAGAGAGAAGGGGGGAAGGGGGACGGGGACGCGGAGGTAGTGTGAGCAAGGGAAGGAAGACTAAGGGAGGGGTAGGGGGAGCAAGAGAGTGAGGGGGAAGGAGGGGGGGGAGAGGGAGGGGGAAGGGGGGGAGGGGGGTTTAGAAGGAGGGGGAGAGGCAAGAAGGGGGGGAGGGATCGCGATGGGGCGAAAGCAGGGGGGATGGAGAGGGAGTGGGGAGGATGAGGGGGAGAGGAGGGAGAGGGGGGAGAGTGAGGGAGGGGGGAAGGGATATAGGCAAGGGTAGGTAGGGATGGGGGGGGGAGCGGGGGAAGAGGGGGTGTTGGGGAGGGATGGGGGAACTGGGATAGGGAGGTGGGGTGGGTGGGGGAGGGAGCGAAAGAGGGTGAGAAGGAAAGATATGAAGGGGGAGAGAGAAGGGGACAAGAGGGGGAGAGGGGAGGGAGAAAGAGGGTGAAGGGGAGAGAAGGGGAGAGGGATGGGGACGAAGGGGGAGGTAGGTGGAGCAAGAGTGGGAGTGAGGGAGAGGGAAAGCGAGAGAGGGGGAGGAAGGGGGGTAGGGGTTAGGAGAAGGGGAGGAAGAGGAGGGAGAGGGAGGGATAGAGAGGGAATGGGAGATGGGGAAGTGAGGACGGAGGGGTAGTGGGAGGGGTAAAGAGAGAGGGAGGAAGGGGGGGAGAGGGCGAGTGGGTGGAAGCGGGGGCAGGGAGAGCAGGGAGGGGGAAGGGATGTTGAGGGAGGGGGAAGTACGATGTGGGGAGGGGCAAGCAAAGAGATGGGAGGGGAGGGTGAGAGGGGGGAGGGGGAGAGGTGGTGGTGAGTGTGGGAGATGGTGGAGCGAGGTATGGCGAAAAGGGGGAGGGGTGGATTGGTAGCTGGGAGAGGGAAGGGGTGGAGGGGAAAGGGATGGAGGGGAAGGGGGATTGAGGCAGGGGGAAAGAATGGGGTGAAGGGGTGGAGAGGGGGGAAAAGAGGGACAAGGGGAGGGGGAGAGGGACAAGGGGAGGCGGAGGGGTAGGAGGGTATGGGGGGGAGGGGAGGGTTGTGGGAAGGAGCTGGAGGGGAGCGAGAGAGGGAGGGAGGTAGGGAGGGGGGGATGGAGAGTGAGGGAGGGAGAGGGAAGAGGAGATAGGGAGAGGGGAGGATACGGAGGAGCGAGGGTGGGTGGAAAGGAGGATGGGGGAAAATTTCTAGGTAGAAAGGGGAGCAATGGAGTGACAGTAGGGAGCGGGGTGATGGGGAGACTGAGGAGCTCCAAAGAATCAGTGAGGTTGGGGCTTGAAGGAGCTCCATCGATTTGGAAAATCATTGACATCGAAGTCTACTTGGAATTTTATCACTAAGGAAGGTAAATGACAATTTATACTTAAAGCTAAATATTTGAAGAATTTGTCTATTCTGGAATGGATGAGGGCCCGTGTCAAAGATTGTAAAGTAGGATCTATGATTTGGAAGGCCATTGTAGGAGTCTTTCCATTCATTGGGGATTTAGTGACTTGGGTTGTTGGAGATGGTAATAAAGCCATTTTGGGAAAGGATAAAATAGTGGTAGTAATAAACCAAAGAAACTTGCCGGAAGGTATGATTAAGCATCTCAACGATCGACGCTTTATATTCCTACAGGATGTAGCTAGGATTGGCAAACCCATCAATTTCATCTAGAATTGGAGAACTACTTTAGAAATTGATTTATGACAGATGGGTAGAAAGCTGGAATCTATGGAATTTTTACATGAATAAAGGGTTCATCAAATTAAAGGAGACTCCAGATTCCTTGGTCTAGATGGGTAACAAGGAAGGAGGAAATTTTGCCTTTCATATTGCATAATATCTTTTCTGGAGTAGCCGGGCTATCCTAGATTGGTGGTGGTGGAAACCTCTTTGGCAAGTTCAGGTTCCCCAAAAGCATCAGATATTTATGTGGCTAATTATGAGAGAGAAGGTACTAACATGGGACAATTTGAGAAAAATAAATGTTGTGGGGCCCACCTAGTGTTGTCTTTGTAGGGGAGCAGAGGAAATTATTGAACATTTGTTTCTGGAATGTCCATTCTCTTATCAAGTTTGGAAAGGATTGGAAGATATCCCTCATCTCGTACAGCTATGGGAAGTTGATTCTATCGAAGGAAATTTCAAATACTAGTTTACGAATCCACTACTCAAATCCACAAGACGTATCTCTTACTTACTTTTATGGAGTATATGGAAGGTTAGAAATGAAGCTATATTTGAGAACAATCACTTACGTGGTTTCTATGTTATCTCTAATCTGCTAGCTACCTATAGATTTTTTATAGACAAAGAAAGCAATTTTAAACCCAAGATTATGAAAGATATTTGTATAGATCATGCGGAATGTACAAGTTATTTTGTTGGGGTTTGTGAGGAATGCGACAAAATCTGTGGTTTAGGGGGGTATTCTTCTTCCAAAGAGGGAAGCCATAGAGTTCAAGGCAAAAGGGGGTTTTGGATCAAATAATAGAGCATAAGGCTTGGCACTGAGAACACCAATGCAGATTGCAAGAGAGGGATCAGTGCACTCCCTCCATATTTTGGGGGATTCAAAATTATGGATCAAATTTATGAAAAAGGAGTAGAGCATCTCAAACCTGAATCTCAAAGGTATAGGACAAAACTTTGACTTAATAGCACAAGCCTTCGAGGCCTTAAAATATAACCATGTGTACAGAGAGCAGAACCAGACAAATGTCCATTCCAAAGAAGGTCTTCTTCTTCCTACAAGAGTTTGTGTGATGAATAGAAAAATGGGAGCAAGTAGGTAATCGGAAGGAAAATTATGGACTTCATGTTCTGAAGATAAAGATTTCTTGTTAGGGGAATGTTAATGAATGATGATCTAAGGTTTTTTAAACTACTCTGCTGGAAACATCTATGATGTAAAAGAAACTTTTTTGAATAGTGCCATTTGTACCTGAGGGATGTAACCTATATTTCCTATGAATGAATAGGACATTGGTATAGTAATACCGATCAAATGTTCGAAAGCTGCTAGGATCCATCTCTACTGTGTTGGTGTCCCGAGTCTTGCATGCTATCTTCAGTTTAGCTACATAATATTTGTCCAAGCAGTGATCCATATCTCATTTTCCTGTAAAATTGTAAAGCCTGCTGATAAAGGAGCTGCAGTGGGAAATCCCTATAGTGTGGGCGCCTGCACCTAATATTGTAATATATAACTAGTGAGATTATGATGCCATAATTTAAATCAAACGCCATAGAACAGATCAGAAGAACATAGCCAGGTCCTTAACATCAAGTCCATGGCTGCCAAATATTTATGTCAGTTGCGAGAAACTTGCGGTGGGCGGGGAAAGTTTAGTGAGAGCTTCGTTCTCGATAGACACCAATTGGAACGTTCCAGAATGGTCCACCCAACTGTATACTACAAAAATTGCAACTGCAGCTGTAGTTGTCTTCATGATATTCAAAAATGTTGATTGCTTTGTAAAGTGGAATTCTGTTATTCCTATGACAAATGTCATTATAACCTGGACAATGACACTATATATAACCTAAATAATTGTGAGGGAGTTGCCTGTCAATTTCCTTAACGCAGGAAAAAAGACTATAAGGAAACTCTTATAATTAATGGAGTTGCTGGCATATTCTTGAGTATTATTTCGCAAGTGAGACTGCGAATTAATTGTTTACATAGAATCTCACTAACATGTCCGAAGTTTCACATTTTTAATTTGACGTACTATCTCCAGATTCTCTTGATGACTGAGTTATCCTATCTATTTCCAATTTTCATAAGCTGGCACTTTGATACCGTGTGCTACTCCTATCCACGATCATTTCACTTTTTTCTTTCTAATTCCTGAGCATGGAAATATTAACCAGGACGCGTTACCTTCTAGCATTGGACTAGCGCACATGGTCACATCATTTTGTTTCCATTTGTCAGTTAAACATTATCCGGCGGTGGCCTTCATTATCTTTATTATCGGGTTAGTGGGGTCAGGCAGAGTTAATCTCCAACCCCAGCCTATTCTCTTGCCGCAGAGGCGATTGCTGAGCATCTTGAATCATCAAAGAACCCTTTAATAGTTTCCTTCCACTCTCTACACCGCTGCAACCACGGGCGTCGAGAGCGATGGATCAATTCTTTGGCATTTCCAACTTAATGTTGGATCCTCTGCGGATCTTGGAATGTAGTTGGAATCTCGAGCAAGCCGCCCTTCATACGATATATTTCTTATTTTTTTAATTAAAAAATGGGCATATAAATACATATATCATTGTGACTCTCTTATAAAAAAAGGACTTCCTCGATGTAATCTCTTTTATTTAATATTTTAAATTTATTTAATTTTATTTCATATATAAATTTTTAATAATTTTAATGTTTGTATTTGTACTTGTAGCTTTTTACCTAATCATTAATCTATTTTATTCAAAAGGGACATAAATGTAACTATGTTTTTACTTCCTTTTTTTATATACCTATCATTCAACGAAGAGAAAAAATGTAAATATAATTATTAATAAAATTAATTGTTTAAGAAAAAATTGATAAAACCCTCTCCAAATGTTGTTTCCTATAGAGTAGTGTAACCTATTCCTTTCTTTATATGTTTTTATTTTTATATTTTGTTAAACTCACTCACATAAGAACACATTTCCACTCACACACACTTTCTATATATTAAAATTGATTTAATTATATATTTTACGAATTATATATTCACATAAAATATTAAATACTTTCTATACACGTAAAATTAATTTAATCATATATTTTATACATTATATACTCACTTTCTATATATTAAAATTGATTTAATTATATATTTTATGAATTATATTTGCACATAAATATTAAATATTTTCTATACACATAAAACTAATTATATATTTTATACATTACATATGCATGGAACATTAAACAATTTATGTACACAAAAGTTGATTTAATCATATCATTTATGTATAACATATTTAAAAAACACTAGCACTATATTTTATGCCTTTATTTTTTTACATTTTTTTTTGTCTATATTTTAAAATGAAATTGATATAAAAAAAATTCTATTTAGAGATGTAGATGTGGATTTTTTTATGCATTTAAAATGATATGATATAGAAGGAAATTTTGTTTATGTTTATGAGATGTAGTTATTGAATTTGTTTTTATTTGGTTGAAATGATTTAAATAATGATGTATTTAGAGAGAAGGGGGGGGGAATGGAGGGGGAGGGCGAGTGGGAGAGAGAGGGTGTGGAAGGGGGAGAGAGAGAAGGGGGGAAGGGGTAGGAAAGATGGTGGGGGTTATGCTAAGGGGAGGAAGGGGAGGGAAAGGAAGGGATAGAGAGGGAATGGGAGATGGGGAAGTGATGACGAAGGGGTAAAGAGAGAGGGAGGAAGGGGGGAGAGGGTGAGTGGGTGGAAGTGGGGGCAGGGAGAGGAGGGAGGGGGAAGGAATGTTGAGGGAGGGGGGAAGCAGGATGTGGAGAGGGGAAAGCAAGGAGATGGGAGGGGAGGGTGAGAGGGGGGAGCGATGGAGGTGGTTGGGGAGAGGGGGAAGAGAGGGACAAGGGGATGGGGGGGAGGGGGAGGGTTGTGGGAAGGAGTGGGAGGGAGCAAGAGAGGGAGGTAGATGGAGGGAGAGGAGGGAGGGAGTGAGGGAGGGAGGGGGAGATGGAGAGTGAGGGATGGAGAGGGAAGAGGAGATAGGGAGATGGGATGGGACGGGGGAGCGAGGGAGGGGGGGAAAGGAGGAGAGGGGGGTATTTCTAGGTAGAAAGGGGAGGGAGGGAGCGACAATAGGGAGTGGTGTGATGGCGAGACTGAGGATGTCGGGGGGGGGGGGAGTGTTGAGATATTGGTAGGTTGGAGAGGGGGGAATGGGGGGGAGCTATATGGAGAGAGGGGGGAGGGGTATAGGGAAGGGAAGGGGGATGGAGGTGGGAGATTGTGTAAGGGGGGAATGAGGGAGTGGGAAATATTGGTAGGAGGGAGAGGGGAGGGAGGGGGGAGGTAGAGGAAGGTATAGGGAGGGAGAGACAAGTATGGTGAGAGGGGGGAGGAGGGGAGGGAGAGGGAAGGTGGCAAGGGAGATGGGGAGGGGGGATGATGGGTGAGAGAGAGAGGGAGGAAGGGGTGACGAGGGATGGATGGGAGATTTGTAGAGGAAGAGGGGAGGGAGGGAGAGGGAGAGGAGGAGAGCGGGGAAGGGGGGGAGAGGGAGGGGGAGGGGGGAGGAACAAGTTATTTATAGGCGGGAGAGGGGATGGGGGGAGGGGGAGGGAGAGAGGAGGGGATGAGTGGATGAGACGGGTGAACGAGGAATGGGAAAAAGGTGGAGGGGGGGATTTAGACAGGGATGGGGGATCATGGGTGAGCGAGAGGGAGAGGAACGGGGGAGGGAGTGATGGATGGGAGATTGGTAGGGGGGAGGGGAGGGGGGGGGAGAGGAGGTGGTGAGTGTGGGAGATGGTGGAGCGAGGTATGGGGGAAAGGGGGAGGGGTGGATTGGTAGTTGGGAAAGGGAAGGGGTGGAGGGAAAAGGGATGGAGGGGAAGGGGGATCGAGGGAAATGGGGATGGAGGTAGGGGGAAAGAACAGGGTGAAGCGGTGGAGAGGGGGAAGAGAGGGATAAGGGGATGGGGAGGGGGAGGGGTTAGGAGGGGATGGGGGTACGGAATGGGGGGAGGGGAGGGTTCTGGGAAGGAGTGGGAGGGAGCGACAGAGGGAGAGAGGTAGGGAGGGGGGATGGAGAGTGAGGGATTGAGAGGGAAGAGGAGATAGGGACAGGGGAGGAGACGGGGGAGCGAGGGAGGGGCGAAAGGAGGAGGGGGCAGAATTTCTAGGTAGAAAGAGGAGGGAGGGAGCGGTAGTATGGAGTGGGGTAATGGGGAGACTGAGGATGTCATGAGTGGGGAGGGTTGAGATATTGGTAGGTTGGAGAGGGGATGGGGGGATAAGGAGGGAGAGAGGAGGGGGTGAGTGGAGGAGACAGTGGAGTGAGGTATGGGAAAAAGGTGGAGGGGGGATTGAGATGGGGATGGGGGATGATGGGTGAGAGAGAGAGAGAGGAACAGGGGAGGGAGCGATGGATGGGAGATTGGTAGGGGGGAGGGGAGGGAGGGATGGGGAGAGGAGGTGGTGAGTGTGGGAGATGGTGGAGTGAGGTATGGGGGAAAGGGGGAGGGGTGGATTGGTAGGTAGGAGAGGGAAGGGGTGGAGGGGAAAGGGATGGAGCAAAACGGGGGTGGAGGCAAGGGGAAACAACGGGGTGAAGGGGGTGTAGAGAGGGAAGAGAGGGACAAGGGGATGCGGAGGGGAAGGGGTAGGAGGGGATGGGGGGAGGGGAGGGTTGTGGGAAGCAGCGGGAGGGAGTGAGAGAGGGAGGGAGGTAGGGAGGTGGGGATGGAGAGTTAGGGATGGAGAGGGAAGAGGAAATAGGTAGAGGGGAGGAGAGGGGGGACTGAGGGAGTGGGGAAAGTAGGATGGGGGGGATTTCTAGGTAGAAAGGGGAGGGAGGGAGCAGCAATAGGGAGCATGGTGATGGGGAGACTGAGGATGTCATGAGGGGGGAGGGCTGAGATATTTGTAGGTTGGAGAGGGGAGTGAGGGAGAGAGAGAGGACGAGAGGGGGGAATGGGGGGGAGATGGAGGGGGAGGGGGGAGGAATAGGATATTGGTAGGTGGGAGAGGGGATGGGGTGAGGGGGAGGGAGAGAGGAGGGGGTGAGTGGAGGAGACGGGGGAGAGAGGTATGGGAAAAAGGTGGAGCGGGGTGATTAAGACGGGGATGGGGGATGATTGGTGAGTGAGAGAGAGAGGAATGAGGGAGGGAGCAATGGATGGGAGATTGGTAGGGGGGAGGGGCGGGGTGGAGGGGAAGAGGAGGTGATGAGTGTGGGAGATGGTGGAGTGAGGTATGGGAGAAAGGGGGAGGGGTGGATTGGTAGTTGGGAGAGGGAAGGGGTGGAGGGGAAAGGGATGGAGGCAAGGGGGAAGAATGGGGTGAAGGGGTGGAGAGGGGGAAAAGAGGGACAAGGGGATGGGGAGGGGGAGGGGTAGGAGGGGATTGGCAGAGGAGAGGATTTTGAGAAGGAGCGGGAGGGAGCAAGAGAGGGAGGGAGGTAAGGAGGGGGGGATGGAGAGTGAGGGATGGAGAGGGAAGTGGAGATAGGTAGAGGGGAGGAGATGGGGGAGCGAGGGAGGGGGGAAAGGAGGAGGGGGGGAAATATAGTCAAATATTTTCTTATAATGTCATGGTTAACAAGTTGACATATGAAGAAATATATTAGAAAGGAGAGATTGTAAACATCTACCCTAAGCCACAAGCATTGGTTAATTATCTCGTAGATACTTTTTCAAAAGAAGGAGATTGGGTTTTAGATTTGTTCTCGGGATCAGGTAATATTTCTGATAATACATATGAAACTAGTGTCGTAATCTAAATTTAGTAATACATATTTTTTAAATTTATGTTTCATTATGTTATGTAACATTTTTTGTTTTGTATGTGGTGATTAGGTACAACAATAGCATGTTCGTTACAAAAAGGAATAAATTGCATATCCATTGAGAATGATCTACTACAATGCAATTATATCAAGCAAAGAATTGATGCTATGAAACTTCTTCTAGATGAAATGTAGGAAGTTGGTTTGAAGAAAGGAGAATTTAGTGAGTCACTTGTGGCAACGATGTCAAAGAGCCTCAATCTCCTTTAGAAAGGGTGTTCGTAAAATATCACTTTCGGCATTTTGCAAAAGTAGAGGACCCAATGGAAGAACACATTGAGGTCTAGGAAGAGATCCAACTAGTAGAAAATGTCAATTTTGATGAAGATTCAGGGTTGCATCATATTTTTGATTAGTTTCATATCGTTGAGGAAAATGTCAAAGTTGACAAATTTTTGATAAGCTATTTTTGTAATGTTTTGAATTGAAGATTTTATTTTTAGAATAACTATTATTTTTTAATATGCTATTTAGAAATATATGGTATACGTTTTGTTGAGTTTATGTGAATCACCACTTTATGAAAAATAATGTTAAAGAGTATCATTTTTATACATCATATAGCAGAAAATACATTGAAAAATGGTTTTAAATCTCCTTTTTTCTCATTTTGTTTAGAAATTTGCCCCAAAAATGACTTCTTTAAGATAAAATTTTAATGAAAAAACTTTGAAAATGCATATATTTTGCGTTCTAACTAGCTTCTAAATCTTACAAAAATTCAAAAATGTGTGTATTTTTTTACTATGACTAGCAATTAAATGTAGATTTTTTTGTAATGTTTGGAAAAAGGCCCTTGTAAATAAAAGTTATCGTTTTCTTATGACCTAGAAGATTCAAAATCACAAAAAAATGGCTCAAAATAAAAAATGGTGCTACCAGTATACACACTTTTTGAAACAAAGGTAAAAAAAACTACTAAAATTGACCCCCAAAAGAACAAGAACACTATTGGGTTCTTGTCAAGCTGTATAACTTGTTGACTCGGTGCTATACACACAAAAAAAGAGAAAACCCATAAATCTTGTTTACGAGTTCATGTTTGAATGAGTAATCTATGTTTAAATATAATGTCTATGTATCACATGTAACCTTTTACTTACTTGAAGAGAGTGGGATTTAGACTTAAAGTTATTCCGAAGCATAAATATTTATCATACCTAAAATTTACATCATCATGTTCATCATAATGGAAATAATGAATATAAGTAATAATAATATGATTTTATAAGACTCGGATGAGAGATATTATAACTTTTTCTACGAAGTAGAAGTACCCACACTTTCCCATATATGTTTTTGAATGGAAGGATAGCAATCTTAACTTACCCTCAATGCTTGCTAAATTGAAACACCACAAATGCTCAAGAGAAAGAATCCCAGACCTGCACTTCAAATATTATGAGGACCGACCTCTGTAAAACTTGGCAGAAATTTCTAACAAATATAATGAAATATACATCATGTGCACCATGTGATTTGCTAGTCTGAAGAATGAAATATCCAACAATAAATCGAATATAGGAATATATATGATGCTAAGAACATTTTTAACTATGCAAATTGAGGTTGTCGTTGAGTCGGGAGAATCTAAATAAGGATAAGAATGTTTTAATTGTGTTGTCTCTCCATTGGATTTGATTATAGAGGAAGCAGTTGAGTAACTAGAAATCCTTCTATCCATTTTGCTCATTTAGAGAAAGTCGATGGATAAAGAGACCCAAAACTCAAGATAGTAAGAGTATAAGATTTCAAAGTTCGAAAAGATACCATACAAAATTTAATACGAACATCCAAGTGTCTACTTGTAATGTGTCCCTGCTAGATGTACACCATATTGATGTATTTGTAACTTCGGAAGATATTCACTTGTATATTGTATTTGTACTTTATTGTATCCCCAACAGAGATGTATTATTCCTCCGATTGGAAGTGTCGTCAGTTGTACTTGCAAGTGTCGCAAGTTATATTGTGAGTGTCGTAACTTATAATTAATGGGTTATTAGACCACCTTGATGGGGTTGGCCCTGTATGAGTCATGTGGGTTAAAGGGTTATTAGACCACCCTATTGGGGTCAGCCCAGTCAACATTTAGGGCCGACCTAGTTAGAGTTAAAAGACAAGTAAAGTAGTGTATAAATAGACAGTGTCTCTCTCTCATTTTACGCATTCTCTCATTCACTCACTTCGCATTAGTGAGAAAGTGGAGGAGTGCACACTAGTGGAGGAGGAGTAGCTGCTACAGTCATCTATCTCTTGGGTTTGATCTTTGTGATCTTTGTATTGGTGTTTATTCTATCTCTAAGGAAGTTGCGGGGTTTTTCACCTTCTTGGTTTTCCCCCTCTGAAATGTTTTGTGTCTTTCGTCTCTTGTCTCTTATGATTGATATGATGTACATGTTGTTCTTTCAGTTAAGATCCTAGATCTATTGAATTAAATGATGAAAAACTAACATGGTATCATATCTAGCCTAAAGGAAGGCATGGTATGGCATTTATGACACTTGTTGCACTTGTGACAAATTGGAAGCTAGGCCTTGGTATAGTAAAAACAAGTCATCGTAGAATTTTCGCTATAACTCAATTTTGGTGAAGGTTCAGGATCTAAAAATTCTATAGGTCGAATATGAAATGTCCATGTACCTTTTATCTAAAGTATAGCATTAGATTCTTTTTACTTTGTGTGATATGATCCATACAAGTTACGGTTCATGTCTCTTCCAAAATCCAGTCCTAAACATGTGACCTAGGAGAAACGGTCATATCTCAGACTAGCAATATCCAAATGGAATTCTGTAAAAAGTGACAGTAAGAGCACAGACTGTAGTTTCACAGGTAATGTTTTCAAAGGTGGAAGTTGAAATAGTAACATGTGGTACTCCGTACAAGTTCGCTATACTGTTTCATCCCATAAATAGGTCACGTTGCGAAACTTGGCATATCTCTCTCTCAGAGAATAGATTTGAGGTCATACCTATGGGGTTGGAAAGATAAAAGTTCGGGCTACCAGAGGCCGAAGTTTCAGACCCTATGGATCCTAAATTTCAGAGATGCACCAGAAACAATAAGGCACATATTTCTATGAAATAGAATTGGATTCTGAACATTCTCATTTTTGGCTTGTCACTGCTACAGGAAATTGGGGATTTTGACAGAAGTGGAATTTTAGAGTCATCATAGCATAGAATTACTCAACTCAGAAAAATCAAATTTAGAGACCAAGTTCAAATTTTTTGGTTGGGTAGAACCTCAGGCATTATCAAACCCTAGTTCAGGATCTTGATCGGAAAGTTGGAAAATTAGGGTTTCTGCAAAAGTTGAAATTTTTGGAATCTATGACCACGGCTAGATGCTCCTCAGAAAAATTGAAGTTTAGAGCACAAAATTGAACCTTTTGGCTGGGAAAAACCCCGGGCATTATCAAACCCTAGTTTGATGGCTCAGCAAGGCACATATTTTCATCCAATCAGAAGTTTGAAATTCAAAGTTTAAATTTTTAGGGTTTCTCTAACAAACCCTAATCCATCTCCAAATCCAATTTTAGCAAATCAAAGTGGATTGGGTTAATCCTAGAAGAGAATGAATTGGATACCTGCATAAGTGAAGAAGTTCTAGTTTCAGAGGGAGATGTGGCTAAGGCCTTACATAAGAAGGCTACAAGCAATCCCGATAGGTATGACTTGAAGAGCTATAGGTATGTTTTGAAATCTAGTCATGATTAAGTTTATGATATGTTTGTCTTCATATTATTGAGGCTAGTACAATCTTGATTAATTTTAGACTTGTCTTATCACCCTAGTAAAAGTATGATGCATTTGAATACATTCATCGATTGGGGATATGACACTTATGAATGTACTAATACACTCTGTTAATGTATGAGGATGATGTTGTCCACTAACATGAAGGGTACATCAAGAAATACGAATCAAGTTCTAAGATCAAGAACATATGACCATGGTGACATGGAGACAAAGGCTCATCCATAGTCATGGATAACATAGAAGCTCTACTTATGAAGTATGTATAAATTGGTTCTACAATTATTAACTTATGAGATATGCAGGTTGCTAGCACAAGGTCTCTAAGAGAATAAAGAAGACATTGTTTGGGTATGTTATACAAGCATGATAATCAAGGTATGTTTTCCTATATTGAGTTAGAATCCTACTTTGTGTATACTTTTGTATGATTGATTATGATTATTCATAAATCTATAGGTTTGAGTAATCATGGGTTTATGCATAATATGCTTCTTACTTTGATTGATGATATGGAAAACCAGAAGAGTCCTATGGTCAAATAATAATATGCATGAGTAAAAGAAGTACTCCCTGAAACCCTGAATACTAACGCTTGTGATAAATTACCTGTGTATGAAATGATCATGACCATACATGTTTAATATTATTTAGAATCATAATGTTTTGATAGTACTGAGATTATACTAAGGGATGTATGATTATGTATCAGATATTGAGGATGACACAATGATGACACTAGTGCACACTTAGGCATGCATAGTGGTCCAGGATGGATATAAGTTCAAAGACAAATAATCGAGGAAGCAAATATCAAGAGGGAGCACACTCGAGTAGCTCCTGCAAGGAAGCAAAGATCGAGAGGGAGGCCACCCAACAACCAAAGAAAGATAAGTATTTGAATTGTTGTTTCCTATATATATGATTACTTAAATGTTGTTGTTCAGTCTTGTATATACTTATGATTTAAGATGTATATTATGCATTTTAGAAAAGTTGCATCAATGAACAAGATACTACTAATATGCAAGTAATGGGTAAGTGGCCTATAGTATTGTACAACATTCCATTGCTACTTATCTAGAATGAAACCTCTTTGCAGACATGTTGGGAGTTGCGTACACTCTTAACAATGTTCTGGTAGAGATGCAAGGCATCTAGAAAGTTACGGGATATGAATAAATGTTGTATTGAAGCATTGGCTAAGATAATTGCATGAATGTATGACATACATTCTTATGTGTAACAATTTGTTTTGAAAAACCATGAGATGTTTCTAATCATGTAATTGAATTTGAATTGTAGGAAAGATCTTGTAGAATCACCTACAAAAGAAGGACAGTAACATTTGTTCCAGCAATGAAGTTCACTATCTATTGAAGATATTGAAGAATATGAAGATCCCAGGATCCAAGATGCACTAATAAAAGAATTCCATGATCGAGGAGTACCAGTCGATCATGAAGAATGATGTCTTGGATGTGGTCTCGAGACCAGAAGGGAAGTTTGTTGTGACTTCCAAGTGGATCTACAAGATCAAGCATGCTACAGATGTGATGAAATAGAAGATACATCAGATGGATGTCGAGACAACTTTCTTGAATGTTGTAGTCGTGGAGCAACCACTTGGTTTTGCAACACATGGTAGGGAGTCATATGTGTGCCGATTGACGAAATCCTTGTATGGCTTGAAGTAAGAACCTAGGACATGGTATGGCAGGATAGACAACTTCCTGTCCAGTTTGGGCTTTACCAAGAGTAAAGTGGATTCCAACCTTTACTACAAGGTTGAGGAAGGCAATCCAGTGATACTCCTATTGTATGTGGATGACCTGTTTGTGACAGGTGAGGATAGATTGATTGCTAGCACGAAGAGGAAGCTTGCTGTTGAGTTTGAGATGAAGGACTTGGGTATGATGCATTAATTTCTAGGTATGGAGGTGGGGCAGAGTGCAGATGGAATCTCCCTTGGACAAGGGAAGTATGTAGTAGATATCCTGAAGTGGTTCAGGATGATGGACTACAAGGCCATGGCCACATCTATGGCATCGAACCTGAAGCTATTGAGTGATGCTTCATCAGAGTCGGTCGATGCCACGATGTATTGTCAGATGATTGGGTCCTTGATGTACCCGATGAACATGAGACCAGATATTTGCTTTGCGGTGAACACCTTGAGCCAGTTCCTGACGGATCCTAGACATGTTCACCTGATTGTTGTAAAGCATATTCTAAGGTACCTGAAGGGTATGGTTGATTATGGGCTCAAGTATGATGCGAATCAAAACGTTAACCTGCAGGGTTATGTTGATTCATATTGGGTAGGAAGTGTTACAGATAGGAAGAGCACTTTAGGGTGCTGCTTCAGTATGAGATCAAGTGTGATCTCTTGGTTTAGAAGGAAGCAGTACTACGTAGCACTGAGTACAGCTGAAGGAGAGTGTGTTGCAGCATGTTCATCCAACTATGAGGCAGTATGGATAAGGAAGCTCCTGTCTGGTTTATTTGATCTCCAGTTGGATGCTACTTGTATCTGTTGTGACAACCAGAGTTGTGTGAAGTTGTCAGAGAACTTTGTGTTCCATGACAAGTCAAAGCATATCGAGATCAAATATAACTATATCAGGGATATGGTGCAAAGAGGAGTAGTGAAGCTCCAGTTTGTTGCGACAGATGAGCAGATTGCAGATGTGTTGACCAAATCACTATCCAGAGTGGCGTTTGAGTACTTTAGAGAGAGGCTTGGTGTTCTTTAGATAGAATATACTTCAAGGAAGACTTGATGGGACACATTTGCAGGAGACATTCCAAGCATGGAGGTAGCAGGATCCTTCCCATGGCTGTGGATGTAAGCATTGTGTGATGAGAATCAAGACAATGCTTCAGTTACTGCTGTGATGATGATCAAGATGATCATGTGTGATGAGCATCAGGACGATGCTCTAGATGATATGCACAAGGATGATGTTATGTATATGATCAGGATGATCATGTGTGATGAGCATCAGGACGATGCTCCAGATGATATGCATCAGGATGATGCCGTGTATATGATCAGGGTGATCATGTGATGATGATGTGCATCAGGATGATTTACTGTAGGATGGTTATCAGTGTGATCATGAGTATTAGGATGATACTCCATAGACATATTGTACAGGTAGCATGTAAAAAATCCTGAGAGATCCGATAGTCTGTGCTCAGATGCTCTTTTGAGGTTTTTGTGACATCTCCATACAATTTTTTTTTTTTGGGGGGTCTGAAGAGAATGGAACTACAAAAAAAATAAAATTGTATGGAGATGTCACATATGGTATCAGAGCTAGATTCAACCTTGTCGCCTAGGAAACACTTAACTTCTGTTGCACATAAAATAAAAATTTCTAATAATGTATTCAGATGTTGTATGCATATGTCCTAGTTTTATTTTTTAGATGAATTCGCACGAGGAATACGGAGAACAGCCTGAAGGAAATGAACAGGCACGAATAGAGGAACATTCAGAAGCAAGTCAGGTACTAGAAACCATGAGAAGCTTGATAGTGGAGATACAGAGCTTCAAAGCAGACAATGCGCAACTAAAGAAAGCTCAGGAAAAACACCAAGAAATCAATGAAATTTTGCTGCAGAGTCTTCACGAAAGGAATAATGGCGAAAAACAGAAGGAGGATACCAAGAGGAACGAAGAGACTGATGAAAGTGCTGAGAAAAAGCGAAACTCCTCCAATGAGACCCAGAAATCTGAGCATCAAGACAAGACCATGGGAAAGAGGAAGGTTGACCATCTGGAAGGTGAATTAAAAAAGATAAAACCTACCAGCTTTGATGGAGAATCAAATACTGGGGAAGAAGCAGAAGCCTAGTTGATGGACATAAGAAAATACTTTGAGATTTACAATTACTCTAGCAATATGAAAGTCAGAATGGCTGTTTACAATCTGAAGGGGAAGGCCAGCATATGGTGGCAAGACCTTAAGATTTCCCAGGGACTGAAATAAAAGAACCTTGAATGGTCAGAATTCAAAAAACTATTCAAGAAACAGTACTTATCAGAAAGTTATTATGAAAGAAAAACCAAGGAATTCTATGAATTGAAGCTGGGTCAAATGACAATGGAAGATCTTATCAATAAATTTCTAGACCTGTTACAGTTCGTTCCATATATCAAGGAAGAAAAATTGAAGGTACAACGGTTCTTAAGCTATCTGCCGCAGTCCTATAAAGATCGAATTGAGTTCGACAATCCAAGAACTTTAGATGAAGCATTGAGAAATGCCAGACTATGTTTTGAACAATACAAACAAAGGAATGATATTACTAAGGCATGGAAGGATAAGAAACAGGAAAAGTTTAACCAGCAGAAGAAAGGTTTCAAACCCACGCCCTTCAAGAAAATGCCCCTAAGAATTTCCAAGAAAATTCATTTCCTAAGAATGAACAGTTGCAGCATAAAACTTTTAAACCCCCTAACATGGGAATAAAAGAAAGTGTCGGTACCCCTAAAGAGCCCCTGAAGTGTTGGGAATGTGGTGAAGCCCATTTACGCAGGAATTGTCCCCGATACAATGAAGCAAATAGGGTACTTCATAATATGCAAGAGGCATCCATGGTGGGAGACATTGGGAAAAGTTATCACCGAATTAATGCGGCCTTGGAAGACCGACATGCATATCATCAATCTGCAATTGTGGAGATTGAAGGTAAAATTTCTAACCAGACTTGTATTGTTTTAATTGACCCTAGGGAAACTTTAAGCTACATCACTCCCAAGATGATGGAGCACTGTCAACTCACCAAGGTAAAGCACCCAAAACCCTGGTTAGTTCAGTTAGCTATAGGAGCAAAGAGGAAGGTAACTGAATATATATCTGATTCTGAACTTCAAATACAATACCACAAAACAAAGATTAATTTAAATGTGTTACCTTTAGGATCGTATGACATGATAATAGGTATGGACTGGCGTGAAAGATATAAGGTAATACTGAACTGCTTTACCAAAAGCTTCACCTACATTGCAGAAGACAAACTTTAAGAACAATGAATGGAAAACAGAAACCTGTCTCTGTTAGGCAGATTTCTGCTATGCAGTTAAAGAAGTGCATGAGAAAAGGATGCAAGATTTACGCTGTGCGAGTATCTGATTTACTCCTCAATGGAAGCCAAGCTTCCATAGCATAGAATCCTGTCTTAGGTGAGTTCCTACACATATTTCCAGAAGAAATACTGGGGTTACTCCCTCAACGAGAAATAGATTTCTCCATTGAACTTGTACCGGGATCTGCACTAGTGTCAAAGGTACCTTATAGGATGAGTATTCCGGAATTGACGGAATTAAAAATTCAGATTCAAGAATTACTAGACAAAGGGTATATAAGACCTAGTGTCTCGCCTTGGGGTGCACCGGTCCTTTTTGTCAAGAAAAAAGATGCGACTTTAAGACTATGTATCGAATATAGGCAACTGAATAAGGTAACTGTTAAGAATAAATACCCCTTACCATGAATTAATGATTTGTTCAACCAAGTAGGGGGATCCAAAGTCTTCTCCAAATTCGACCTTCGATCTGGGTACCATCAGATTTGAATTAAAAATGAAGACATTAGTAAAACCGCATTCTGAACTCGATAAGGACACTACGAATTTGTAGTGATCCCGTTCGGTCTAACCAACTCCCCTGCCACATTCATGTGCCTAATGAACGGTATCTTCAACAAATACCTAGACCAGTTTGTGCTGATTTTTATTGATGATATCCTAATATACTCCAAGTCGAAGGAAGAACATGAACAACATATTAGAATTGTATTACAAACCTTGAGGGATCATCAGTTGTACGCCAAGTTGGAGAAATGTGAATTCTTTAAAAAAGAAATTCAGTACTTAGGCCATATTATTTCTGAAGAAGGAATTTCGGTCGACCCACAGAAAATAAAAGCCATAGCAGATTGGCCAGTACCGAGAGATGTAGATGATATTAGATCTTTCATGGGATTCAATGGTTACTATTAGAGGTTCATTGAGGGATTCTCTAAGATTGCCTATCCCATTACTTCACTACAGAAAAAGGGGATTAAGTTTGTTTGGTCCTGCAAGTGTCAAGAACGTTTTGAACGACTCAAGGATTTACTGACCAAGGCACCTGTTCTAAAAGTAGCAGATCATTGTAAGGGATACATGGTTTGTACGGATGCTAATAAAGAAGGAGTGGGAGGAGTATTGTCCCAGGACGGACATGTAGTGTGTTATGAATCACGGAAGCTAAAAGAACATGAACGCAACTACGTGGTTCACGACTTGGAATTAACGACAGTAGTACATGCACTGAAGATGTGGCATCACTAACTGCTGGGAAAGAAATTTCTGTTATTAACAGATAACACTTGCGTCAAGAACTTATTTAACCAACCAAGACTCAATGTCAGACAAGCAAGGTGCATGGCCTTTTTAAGTGAATTCGACTTTGATGTAAAACACATAAAGGGTAAGGAAAATACGGTGGCAGATGCACTTAGTCCAAGGAACCACAAGGTGTATGAAATAATAATGAGTCAACCAGAGAGTAATCTCATGGATAAAACTAAGGTGGCAAGCAAATAGGATGCAAAATACATAAATCTGCAAAGTAAAATTCTGAAAAACGAGATAAATATGAATGGGACAGATTTAAGTATTGATCAGAAAGGTCTGATTTGGTTCAAAGATAGGCTGTACATGCCTAATGTTGCAGAAATTAAATTATTTATTCTAAATGAGATGCACAAACCCCCTTTTGCAGGTCATCCTGGGTATCAAAAAATGATAACAGCCCTTAGAAAACAGTTTTTTTTGGCCTAAATTAAAAACTGATCTAACTGATTATTTATCTAAATGCTTGGAATGTCAACAGGTGAAGGCAGACCATAGACATCCTGCTGGTTTGTTACAACCATTACCAATTCCTGAGTGGAAGTGGGAAGTGATTTCATTAGATTTTATCACAGGTTTGCCGAGAACAAAGCGACAACATGACTCTATAATGGTGGTGGTTGACAAATTTAGCAAATCTGCACACTTCATACCTATAAAAACCACCTTCAAGGTAGCAGATATTGCAGGAATATTTCTAAAAGAAATATTCAGATTACACGGCGTACCAAAGATGGTAATTTCAGACAGAGATGCAAAATTTACATCCAAACTCTGGAAGTCTTTATTTGCAGGTCTAGAAACAAGAATTAATTTCAACACAAGTTATCACCCTGAAACAGATGGACAGACTGAATGTACAAATTAGATTATTGAAGATATGTTGAGAATGTACGTCATGGAAAAACCCACCAAATGGGAATACTATTTACATCTGGTAGAGTTCGCGTACAACAACGGGTATCAAGCATCATCAAGAATGAGTCCATTCGAAATTCTTTATGGGAGAAAGTGCACTACCCCAGTTAGCTGGGATAGTCTGGTCGATCGTTTATTGGTAGGACCGGATTTGCTGCGGGTTATGGAGCAAACAGTCTAAAAGGTGCAAAAAAATTTAAAGGTGGCGCAGGACCGCCAAAAAAGTTATGCTGACCTAAAAAGATAGAATAAGGAATTCGCAGTTGGAGATCATGTGTACTTGTGGGTTAAACCAAAGAAAAGCTCACTCCGACTAGGGAGTTGCACTAAACTGGCACCACGATTCTGTGGACCCTTCCAAATACTTGAAAGGATTGGACTTGTAGATTATAAGTTGGCGTTACCAGCACATTTAAAAATTCATAATATTTTTCACATTTCATTACTGAAAAAGTATATTCATGACCCCACTCACATTATTGATTGGAATTTGATTCAGGAGGTTCCAGAAGGCGAATTTCAAGTGGAACCTTTACGCATTCTGCACAGGAAAGAAACAGTACTTCAGAACCGAGCCATCGCTCAGGTAAAGGTGCAATGGAAACACTTTAGTTCTGAGGAGGTGACCTAGGAATTGGAGAGTGAGATACTAGAAAAGTATCCGAATTTGTTCCCAGAACCGATGGAGGAAGACTAGAACACTAAGGACAGTGTTCATAATAAGGGGGCCGGGATGTGGTGTTCCCCAAATAATAATAGGACATTAT
Organism: Larix kaempferi; assembly: GCA_027924585.1. Lineage (NCBI taxonomy): Eukaryota > Viridiplantae > Streptophyta > Pinopsida > Pinales > Pinaceae > Larix > Larix kaempferi. The sequence continues at coordinate 19,685,306 of BSBM01000061.1, forward strand.
GTTTAAAAAAAATTAAAAAATAAATAAATATATATATATATATATTGCTATCATTGTGAAATTCATTTCAATAAGGGGGCTAAATGTAAAATCTGCCGAATAAGTCCTAGGAGGATTGTTGTAAGAAAACAACTTTGATTTAAATTATTGTTTTTAATAATAAAAGGATGAACAGGAACAACCAAGTTAAATGAGGAGATCATGCATGGAAAAGTGTGGGACAAGTTAAAGTTAGCCTCTGGGAAACCATAACAGGTGTCAGAAGTGTATTTAAGACACTAGACACACCCTGAAAATCAGGGATTTACTTAGCTGCGAAAATTCCATGAGGAATTGGCTGCTAATGGTAATACCTAGGCAAAAACTATAAAGGGATGGCATATGTGAGAGGTAGGACGCTGCGGAGTATGCCGGAGAGGATTATACTTTCTGTGTGAGCATTCTGTGTTAGGCAAGGGATTTCTGGAATCGTGACTGAGTTTTGAGGTTAACTGTCCACACTTTTCATGCATGCATCTGGCTCGAGGGTGATTACGGACAGACTTGGTGTTTGTACCTAATCTACGGTTGGGTGGAACTTGGCTGTTCTGACTTCATTTGGGTTATCAGTCCCAGGTTTTTCTAATTACAGACTCTAAGTATTTTTCTATTATTTTATTTTGTCCAGATTAGTTAAAAATAAGATTTTATGCATAAGGAAAACTGTTAGTTATATTGTTGTCAATAAGGTTAGATCTGCTAATGAATAGACACTGAGTACTTCCGTGGGGATTTCATTATTGTAATTTAACCTGAGTTATTCGTTGGCTTAGATTAAGCTAATTTAAGACGGGTAAAATCAAATCTGCGTTTGTAATCAGAAATTAGCGATAACATGGGATGGATTACATTCTTAGATTACCCCTCAAGTTTGAACTACAGAAATAATGAGTTCATATTGTTTATAAATTGGATCTAATTGTAGTAAATCTTCAATCTATACATTGACGGTATAAATTCGGTTAAGAATGGAGTCATTGAATTCTATATAAAAACTCTTTGTGTAAGAACCCTTCCAATTTTTATTTTATATTTAATTACCTGATAGTTTGAATCACGCTTGGCATGTTAGATTATGCTAACTTAGTGAATAGTCTACCTGCGAACTTGTTGATCTCATCCTGATCATTGCTACGAGGCTCCCAGTACATAAGTCATGTAAAAGTATTACTCATACTCCTCGATGCAGCAACGATGGGTGGGTATAAGCATTAAATATTTGTTGATTGTTGAAAAACTTCCGATCCGTTATATGGCATGCTTAGCAAACGGTTCCATTATTTTAATATTCATTTAAAGAAGTACATTATAATGAATGGAGATTACAGTAGATATATATGTATTGTATGTTTCAGTTAGTGTTTCGATACACGATGTTTTGGGTGGTTTATACATATAACTTGATACCTGGAAATGCCAGGTTAAACGTTCATTATTGAGTTATAAAGAAAAACCTATATCTCCATCTTTAGAATCGATGAGCCCTCTATAGAGCAAGTCCATCATTTTTCTTTCACAAATAATTTACATCATTGAGTAAAACTATTGAATCAAGTCTCCAAGTTTTTTTTATCGTTTTAACATAGGGTTTGGCCGCATTTCATTCTCAAGAAATGAATAGGGGTTCGTATCTAATGAGGCATTTGGGGATTGCAATTCAACGATAGATAAAAATATCATTGGCAACATTTCAACTATAAAACATGTAGACCCAGAATTCCATTCTCTTCAGACCCAAAAATGCATTTCATATATGAGTTACGAAGGCTAAGAAACATCTCTATTATTCAAACTGGAAGGAAACGAAAATAGAAAATCTTGCAAGAACCTCATCCATTATTTAAAAATTCAAGGGTCATGGAACCCATGTAACTGAAATTCCCATTTAATTACAGTATCCTAAATAAGGATAATAAAGTCCATTTAAGATTCAGAAAAACAAGAGCCCTGAACCGAAAAAACTAGATAGTTCATTACGCCTTCTTTAACCTTCTCTAAAAGTCTAAGATTCGCATAAAGAAGTAGTATGAAATTAATTATTAGATTGAGTTCGTAAGCAGCAAAAACCTAGGTCACCTCGAACCATTGAAGCTTCGGAAAACTAACCATGATATAAAACTAAAAAAAACCCTTTGTCGTTGGGAAGGGTCTTGCCCAGGTTATTCCTGTCGTTGTATGAAGGCGAAAGAGCAATACCACTTACCGGACCGGGAAGGCTCCCTCTTTAACTTGCGCCGTTTCAAGCTGGAGACACCTACCATCATGAGCAAACAATACATTATTACCAAATGGTGATGGACTGCTTAAAAAAAAACAAAACAAAACAAAAGAATTTTGAACCGTGGCATTATGAGGTTACCTCCGTGGCATCGAGGGAAGTGGCTGCGTCTTTGAAGCTCAAGAAGAACTCTTTATGGAGTAACCATGATGGCAAGTAGCGATTTCCTCTAGACTGCAGAAGAAATACAGTGATAATAACAGACCCGAAGTATAACTGAATCACCAATTTAAGTTTGGGAAAAGTCATTGAACCTTACTTGAATGCCAGAAAGTAATCAACCCAGAGAAGAATGAACACATGTTAAGGAGTTTATTATATTCCAAACACTAAGACAACCAAACCCTGTCATTCCAAGGTGCAGGTGGCACCTTACCATTCAACCACTATAAATGCAGTCACATGGCCAGTCTAGAAAGTATTGAATACACCCCAGTATGGGTAACCTGTCGAGGTGCAGGTGGCACCTTCAACGACATTTACAATTTATGGTGTCCCATGGCTAATCCGGTAGAGCTTCGCTGGTTGGTATGGAGTACACCTGGTACGCTGCAAACTAAATGTTAGAGTAACTCCTATATCATTCAAGTAAATCGAAGGGTTTACAAACGAGTTTTCAAACATATTAAATTATAGACAAGTCTCATTACCCAACACCGTTGTAAGGTAGGAAATGGGTCGAACGAAAACACATTGGTGGTCCATGGAATCTAGTAATTCGCAAACCTACATTGTGTAGTTCAAACCAATCCATTTTCTTAGGGGTTGGGTACCCAACTATGTAAAATATATGGTGATTGAACCTTGTCATTTGTTAGGCTTGGATAACCTTTAGTGCATTTAATTGTCCTATTTTTTATGTTAATGAGATTCAAAGAAAATGTGACATCTTATGTCTATATCTTTGCTAACATGGTATTGCATTTTGAAGATTGGTGTTAATACAAAGTGTTCGCCAAATGGCCCATATCAACATAGTTTTGAGTACAACCTTATCAACCTAGTTATGAATGTGTGCATTGTGTTTAACATCGTGAGTCCAGCACCAGGTTATAAGTAAAAACATTAAGGCGTCTATTTAACCATACCTTGTTACCAACGTCATGAGAAAACTCCGAAAGCATAGGAACCTGCATACCAGTATACGAAGTGGAGTTTAGCCGTAGCTAAGTAAGTGGTATGTCAACATAATATCCTTCTAACTAGTAGGAAATACAAGGGTAAGAACATAAGCAAGATTAGCGTTACGAAGGCATTAATTATTTTAGATGGTTGATTAACATAGATCTGTTTTCTGTTCATTTACAGTAAAGAGAAAGAATGTGTGCATTGTGTTTAACATCGTGAGTCTAGCACCAAGTTATAAGTAAAAAAATTAACGCATCTATTTAACCATACCTTGTTACCGGCGTCATGAGAAAACTCCGGAAGCATAGGAACCTGCATACCAGTATACGAAGTGGAGTTTAGCCGTAGCTAAGTAAGTGGTATGTCAACATAATATCCTTCTAACTAGTAGGAAATACAAGGGTAATAACATAAGCAAGATCAGCGTTACGAAGACATTAATTATTTTAGAAGGTTGATTAACATAGATCTGTTTTCTATTCATTTACAGTAAAGAGAATGGAACTACAAAAAAAAAAATTGTATGGAGATGTCACAGTTTTGCTACAGGTAGCATAGAAAAGATTCTGGGATATCCGATAGTCTATTCTCGGATACTCTTTCGAGGTTTTTCTACAGGTTGGACGTGGACTGGTTGTGAATGTAGCATAGAAAAGATCCTGGGAGATCTGATAGTCTGTGCTCGGATGCTCTTTCGATGTTTTTCTATAGGTAGCATAGAAAAGATCCTAGAAAATCCTATAGTCTGTGCTAGGATGTTATTTCACGGTTTTGCTACTAGAGGCATGTAATCAATATTGGAGATCCGATAGGTTGAGCTATGTGATCGTAAAAGTCTTGGGATGCTCTTTAGAGTTCTTGCAGGTTGCAAGACACTCTTTTAAGGTTTTTCCTAACCACATAAAAAATATCCTAGGAGATCTTATAGTCTGTGCTAGGATGTTCTTTCGAGGTTTTGTGGTGGTGGTCACATAGAAAATATCTTGGGAGATCGATAATCTATGCTCGGATTCTCTTTCAAGGTTTTGTGACGGTCACATGTAAAAGATCCTGGGAGATCCTATAGTCAGTGCTAGGATGCTCTTTCAAGGTTTTGTTAATGCACATAATAAGTTCTGAGGATTCCACATTATAGCCAAAGATGATGAAGACCTACAGGATGTATCTCTACTTTAGGAAGCTACATATAAAATAAATGTAGCTTATGAAAGGACATATCTCTACTTTAGGAAGCTACATATAAAATAAATATAGTTTTCAAGTTACTTTGTTCTCTCTAGTGTTTTAATTTAGCTCATTTACATAATTACAATTTAGCTATAGTTTCATGGTATCATAGCTACAATTGAAAGTGTATGTCATTTTGAGCTTCAAAATGTGTAAGATAAAGATATAGCCATGCAATAATAAATATATGATCACGCATGATGTAATGGATCTTTAAAGGATAATAGTTTGATTTGATGGTGTTGGATTCAATCTTTGGAAAATTAAAATGAATATGTTTTTACTGAATAAGAACCTTTTCAAGATACTTGAAGGGATTGAGACTAAAATTTGCTAGGATGTAGACTTGATAGGGCTCGTTCTTGAATATTTTTGAGTTTAAGTGACAATGTACTATACATGTAAGTGAGGAAAAAACAACAAAATATACTTGTGATCAATTGGTTAAAATGTATGAATCAAATTATGTGAATACAAGATTGTATCTATGGTTAGTTTTTCCAATTAAAAATATTTTAGTCATAGAATATATTAGACCTTGTACATGTTAATTAATTTTGGGCATTAATTCAATATACTCTAGGATATTTACTAAGAGAATAACATGTACAGTATATCAATTCATGTCAATCATATCAAGCATATCAATCATCACAAGATGCAAACATAAGACACAATAGACACATAGAGTTTCCATGGGAAAAACCATAAGGTTAAAAACCCCACAACTTCCTCAGAGATAGATAGAGAAATAACACAACCAATGTACAACCAAAGTACACAAAGATAAACTCCTCCTAGCAGTTGATCCTCCTCCTCACATGTGCACCACTTTTCGAGTGATGGAAGCGTTAGTTCTGAAGTGATCAATGTTAGGATATTCCTATACTCCATCCTAGTCCCACCAGTATTTTGATCATTTACATTTTCAGTCATGCATGCAACTTTTAGGGTTTGCATGCATTCTAGGGTTTGCATGCATTTTGCATGCATCCCAGTCATCAGTCCAGCACCTAGCCCTCAGTTAGCCAGCCCCCAGGAGCTTCTCACTATTCATTTTTAGCCCTCCAGTTGCTTAATGCGCCCTTCTTCCTTGATTTTAGGGAGAAAGTCGCCCTCATTCACCTACCAGTCCAGTTGTCACTCAGTTACACTCAGTTACAGTCAGTTACAGTCAGTTACACTTAGTTACACTCAGTTACACTCAGTTACACTCAGTTACAATCAGTTACACTCAGTTACATTTAGTTACATTCAGTTACACTCAGTTACATTGAGTTACACTCAGTTACACTCAGTTACATTGAGTTACACTCAGTTACACCCACTAGAGTTAGTTTGACTGATGGTTGACAGTTACTTGAGCATTGATGACTCCACTGATGATGATGAAGACTTCCAGTTGCGCTCCGATGATCATGAGGACACCTAGTTGTGCTCCGATGACACTCCAGTGATCCTTTGATCACTCCATGAAGGCTAATTTGAATTGCCTCCTCAGGCATTCGAATTCCTCATGCATTGTATTATTTATATGTCCATTTGTGATTAATAACATAGTATGACCGAAGTATTATTGCTTCTATCTGAGTTCTACTGTACCATATTATTCTGTTGCTCATTATACTGCATGTATCACTCTTCTTCTATTTTCTTGCTTAATCATAATTATTCTCTTGTGAGATACATCATCTCTTAGATCTGTTGTGAGGATTTTCACATGGTATCAGAGCATGTTGAGAGTATTGTTTATCTCCATTCTTGAGAGTTTTTTGCAGGTTATTACCAAGATTTCGAGTTCAGCAGTTGCAGCAGTTTCTGCATTTTTTGCAAGCAGTAGCAGTTGCAGTTATTCTATATTGTTTTTGCAGGTCTTCTACAACTTCAATGAATTTAGAAGAAATTACTCCTCTTTCTCCATTCAACTATGATGAATGGAAACCAAGAATGATAGCATATTTGAAGAGCCATGATCTCTTTGATTGCTATTTTGAAAGAGAGTTCAAATCGTCTACAAAGAAGATTAAATGATTGAATAAAGGTGACATGCACATTGGAAGAATGAAGCTTACTATGACTGATTACATATTGTACCCGACCATCTTTGATATTGAAACTCCAAAAGAGTTATGGGCTCATCTGGATGAAAGATTCGGCAAAAAGAATGATGGATTTGGTCCAAATCCCTTCAAAAGCAAGCAAGTTGATGCATTCGCTCCACTTGATGGTCTCTCAGATCATGATGCATTCGCTCCTCCTGATGGTCTCTCAAATCATGTTGCATTCGCTCCCCTTGATTATCTCTCAGATCATGAACCAGTATCATCTCATATTGAATTTGTTGACAAAGAACTTGCAGATTCTCCGCTCATGCTCAAACTTTCTTCTCTTTCTGTGCCAGCTCACACTCTAGATATTGCAGAAGGTCCTAAATCCTCTCTTGCACCAGAGTTTGTTGGTTTGCATCATGATCACATGATTATTTCGGAGGTAACATCAGCTATTGGAGGTAATGCATTCGCTCCTCTTCAGCAAACATCTCATATTTACTACTATATGATCATTAGCACATGCTTTCAGAAGGTTATTGAAGAATATGGCCATTGCCACCCGCTTGAGATAATTTCTCATGCATATGATAGTTTTGATCTCACCCTTGCTGGTTCAAAGGAGATCTCAAGAAACTGTTTTGAAAGTCTTAAATCTGATTTTGATTTCAAGAAAACATGTAATAGTTATTTTTGGCATAATCTCACCCATGGTGGTTCAAAGGAGAAGACAAAAGACTATATGCACTTTCACAGATTTGATCCTACCTCAGCTAATTCGAATCACAGGTTCAAGGATCATTCTAATACTGTTGGATTTGTTCTCATCACATTCGATCTGAAGAGCAAGTACAAGCACATGCTTTTTGAGCATGATCCACTTCTTCCCAAGAAGAAGATACCTCCAGACATATGACCAAGCATCACACATGCTTGAGTTTGGAGCATTTATTTTTTATGTGTGCCTTACAGTCTATTTTTTGAGGAGGGGGTATGTTTCCCATGAAATTTTCCCACTTCCTTGGTTTATTGATTGTTATTATTCATTGTATTGGGTGACCTTTGGTCTTAGTTACCAGGGCCCAGGATGGATTAAGGGGGGGTGTTAGGATATTCCTATACTCCATCCTAGTCCCACCAATATTTTAATCATTTACATTTTCAGTCATGCATGCACCTTTTAGGGTTTGCATGCATTCTAGGGTTTGCATGCATTTTGCATGCATCCCAGTCATCAGTCCAGCACCTAGCCCTCAGTTAGCCAGCCCCCAGGAGCTTCTCACTATTCATTTTTAGCCCTCCAGTTGCTTAATGCGCCCTTCTTCCTTGATTTTAGGGAGAAACTCGCCCTCCTTCACCTACCAGTCCAGTTGTCACTCAGTTACACTCAGTTACAGTCAGTTACACTTAGTTACACTCAGTTACACTCAGTTATAATCAGTTACACTCAGTTACATTCAGTTACATTCAGTTACACTCAGTTACATTGAGTTACACTCAGTTACACTCAGTTACATTGAGTTACACTCAGTTACACCTACTAGAGTTAGTTTGACTGATGGTTGACAGTTACTTGAGCATTGATGACTCCACTGATGATGATGAAGACTTCCAGTTGTGCTCCGATGATCATGAGGACACCCAGTTGTGCTCTGATGACACTCCAGTGATCCTTTGATCACTCCATGAAGGCTAATTCGAATTGCCTCTGTGAGTATTTTGATCACAGAAGATCGAGGAGCTATGGAGAACCTCACAAAATCGAATTAATTTGCAATTACAGTGGAAAAATTTGAAAAAAGAGATAAATTTACACACAATGTATGCTCAAATCTTTGATTAACTGACTGTCTAACATGTGAAAATGTTAGTAACAGGTTTTTATTACATCCATGAGAAAATCGAGAGCATTAGGTGGCTCAAGCTGAGTGTACAAGTCATCAATGCCAAATTGGCCTCAATCCCCCCTAGGTGGGTCCAACTCAATCCCAATCACCCCAAACAGCTACGAATTCTGGTGTGGAGGTGGCTGAAGCATGCTGAGTCATTAATTAGCTCAAGGCAGGCGTGGGTGAGCAAATAGAGGAGGTTTGGGGGCCCAAGGGAGCATTAAATGCTCCAAATCTAGCCAAAAGTGGGCAAAAATCCACCCTAGCGCCCTTGGTCAACTAAATTCCCCAAAACAAGGAGAGAGGGTGCACCAGCAATAAATGAGGGCGCACTTGTGGACAAAACTGGAGGCTGGGTGAACTGGTTTGCTCAGAAGTGGGTGTGAACACTCTCAAAGTGGGTTTTTGACCAACTATAGTCACTTAATCCAAAACATGGTTTAATTAAGCACATGGATAATTAAAATTTATGGATTATGGTACTAAGTGTGGTTACTGTTCTAACACCCCCCCTTAACCATAACTTTGTACATCTCATGAAAGATAAGTGGGAGGCCTTGGCAACAAAGGCTCAAGTCACCTCAATACAAACAGAAATTTTATTTGTCCATATGAACCGAGGAAAAGAAGTAAAACCTCATGGGATAAAAACTTCCCTCAAAAATGGACATGGGGCTGAACCTGCAATTAAATTGCAGCAATCACCATCCATCACTCACTCCAAGCAAAGATCTCAAGTAAGTGAAGGTCTTCTCTGTAAAGCACTTGGTGAAAATATCAGCAGTTTGCTCGGTGGATGGGCAATACTGCAATGAAATCACCCTGTCATGCACCAAGCCCCGAATGTAATGCATGTGGATCTCAATGTGCTTTGTTCTTTGCCTCTGTACTGGATCAGTAGATATCTTGATGGCACTTTGATTATCCACCCAAATATTGGTTGGAGAATCAATAGCAACACCAAACTCCCGAAGAATGCCTTGCAACCAAACACACTGTGTGGCTGCGTTCACTGCTGCCCTGTACTCGGCCTCTGCTGATGAAAGAGAAATTGTATGCTGTTTCTTACTTGACCAGCAAATAGGACCTTCAGCAAACATAAACACAAAACCTGAAGTGGACTTTCTATCGATGGGATCTCCCGCCCAATCGGAATCAGAAAATCCAGCTAGTTGAAGTGAAGAACCAGCTGCATAGTGTACCCCGAAGCTCTTAGTTCCTTGGACATAATGAAGGATTCTTTTGGCTGCCTTCCAATGGATCTCATGTGGCTGCTGCATATACCTTGCTACAGCACTTACAGCATAAGACAAATCAGGTCTTGTATGTGTAAGGTACAACAAACTTCCAACTAGCTGCCTATAGAGTGTGCAATCCACCACCGGAGAGTCTTCAAATTCACCTAGTTTTATGCCTGAAAGGAATGGGCACTTGGCTGCCTTACATTCAGCCATTTTGAACTTGAATAACAGGTCTGAAGCATACTTAGATTGACTCAGCAAAATACCTCTCTCAGATTGCTCAATTTCCAAACCCAAAAATTGCCTTAGCAATCCTAGGTCGCTCATGGCAAATTCACTGTGCAAAGAAGCTTTAATTGAGCCAATTTGTTTGGTGCAGCTCCCTGTAATTAAGAGATCATCAACATACAGTACAATGACCTGCAAATTACCATCACAATGCTGCAAATAAACATTTGGATCAGACTTGCATCGACAGAAACCAATTGAGAGCAAAAAAGCATCCATTTTGGCATACCAAGCCCTGGGGGCTTGCTTGAGTCCATAGAGTGACTTCTTCAACCTGCATACAAGTGTGGGATCCTCTTGGAATCCTTCAGGCTGCTGCATATATATCTCTTCCTGTAGCTCACCATGCAAGAATGCACTTTTGACATCCATGTGGTGAACTTCCCAACCTTTACTAGCTGCCATGGCTAGAGCTAGTCTAATTGAGTCCATCTTTGCAACCGGTGCAAAGGTCTCTGTATAATCCACACCATGGATTTGTGAGTAGCCCTTAGCCACTAACCTAGCCTTATACTTCAGATCAGAACCATCAGCAACAGGTTTGGTTCGAAAAATCCACTTACATTGCACTAGTTTCCTCTTGGGAGGAAGAGGCACCAAATCCCATGTTTTGTTCTCTTGGAGAGATTGGAATTCTTCTTGCATTGCTTCCCTCCACCTTGGATCATGATGAGCTTCCTGATATGATGTTGGATCAGATCCAATCATCATATAACAGTGATCAGCAAGCTCACTCTCATTTGCAAATGAAGCATTGATTGTTTGGGATCTAGTCTTCCTAGGCTCTTGGGGATTGCCTGCCAATTCACCTGCAGCTTCTATGATTTTTTCAGCCCACTTGGGCCTTGATGGTGACTCATGTATAGCAATGTCATCTTCAGCTATGTCATCTTCAGCAATATCAGAAAAATCAGAGGAAGAATCATCACTAATCTCATTGAGGTGTGGAGGAGAGGAGCTTTCCCCCGGTGCAAGCTCAAAATCTGGAATTGGTTCTTCTTCGAATTGCACACTTCTCTCAATGAAAGTTTTAAGTGTGGATGTGTCAAAGAGCTTGTAGCCCTTTGTGTCCTCACCATATCCAACCATGATACATTCCCTACTCTGTGGCTCCAAAGCCTTCCTCTTTTCTGATGGAATTCGAGCCCATGCTCTAGACCCAAAAATCCTGAAATTTGACACATTTGGTTTTTGGCCAAACCATGCCTCATAGGGGGTTTTTCCTTTGACTGATTTGTGAAAGGCTCTGTTCTGAATATGAGCAGCACAATTGATGGCTTCATCCCATAGCTTAGGGCTTAGATCCCTAGCTTCAATCATGCAAGTAGCCATCTCCTTGAGAGATCTATTCTTCCTCTCTGCCACACCATTTTGCTGAGGTGTGTAGGGGATTGAATGTTGCATTTGGATGCCACATTCCTCACAAAGGTGCTGAATGTTGTTATTCACATATTCCTTTCCATTATCAGTCCTAAGGATCTTTATCTTATGACCACTATGGTTCTCCACTAGGGCTTTCCAAATCTTCAGTTTCTCAAACACTTCTGACTTCAATTTAAGGAAGTAAACCCAGCAGAATCGAGAGTAGTCATCTATGAATGTAAGTACATACCTTGATCCACCATATGATGGAGTGGGAAGAGGACCAATGAGGTCTGAATGTACCAATCCAAGTGGTTGAGTGGCTCTCCTTGCCATTCCCTTCTCATAGCTGCGCTCAGGATGCTTTCCAACTACACACCCAATGCATGCACCATTCGATGATCTGATTTCTGGAAGCCCTTCCACCATCTCGTCCCTGTGCAATTGCTGGAGATATTTGTAGTTCATGTGGCCAAATATTTCATGCCACAACTTGGAGGTCTCGTTGGCATGAGAGACAAGAGCATGGTCACTAGAATTTGGAATGAAATTTGAGAATTTGTACATTCTCTCATCATGATCTGCATACCCTACTGCCACAACGTGATTTGAGGAAATTTCTGAGATTTCTACCAAATCTGGAGTGAATGTCACTCTCTTGGCTTCTCCTGTATGAGTCATTTGATAGACTGATAGCAAATTTGCAGCCAATGAAGGTACATAGAGCACATCACTGAAATAGCCATGCTCCATGTCAATCCTTCCAATCCCCTTGGTTTGGAGTTCTGAATCATCTCCCATTCGAACTGTTGGGCCACCATTCGAATGCAAAGAGGAGAAGAGCTCTCTAGATGAAACCATATGTCTGGAAGCTCCTGAATCAATGATGAAGGAAGAGGGATTCGAAGTACCTGCTACCAAAGCATGACACTTCTCCTTATTGTCAGGGTTTGAGGTGCTCTCTTTCTTCCTTGCGCCCTCAGGGACTGGGATGTTGTTCTTCTCCAGCAGCTGCGCCATTGAGTCAATGGTTTTCTTCATACATGAGCTCTCTGGATGCCATCCCCTATGACAATAGGTGCATTTGGTCTTTTCCTTTCCCTTCTTGTCCTTCTCCTTTGACAGATTCGAACCCCCATCTGCAGACTTGGTCTTGTCAAACTTCCTCTTCTCTTGCTGCTTCGAATTCTTGGCTTTCTGCTTTCCTTTGCTTGCATTTGAAACACCCATTGCCAATGCTTGGTCCTTTGATTTTATGGTGCCCATCTGAACTAGTTTATCCTGCTCCTGAGTGAGACACTCCATGAAGGTAGCTAGTGATGGCATTTGCCAATTTCGAAGGGTCATTTTGGCTGAGTGAAATGTGCTAACAAATACTGAAAACTCTGGGCCTAGCTTCGAAAGGATGGACAGAATCAGTTGTTCCTCCTTCTTAACAATTCCACATTGTTGCAGTTGAAGCACCAGTGACTTGAATTTCGTGAAGAACTCCTGGATGGTTTCAAAATGCGCTGGGCTCAAGCTAATGAGCTCGTTTTCAAGCTGGTGGCCTCTCAGTTCATCAGTTTTCCCAAAGAGTGATTCTAGCTTCACCCATACTTCATTGGGAGTTGTCAAACTGTCTGTATGAAACAAGAGTTCCCTTGAAATGCTCAGGCATAGCAATCCATAAGCTTCATCAAGTCGATTGTAGTACTTTTCTTTCTCCACAGTAGAATTTGGCTCCACTTCTGTGCCCATGGTCACTCTATAGAGACCCTTAGATCTCAGCTTGATGACCATCTCAGCCTTCCAATCGAAAAAATTGAAGGGTGTGAGCAACATTTGGTTTGCTTCCATGACTGCTGCGTTGATGGTGAGAAAACTACTGAAACACCTGCAAAAAACACTCAATTTTTGTCTGGAAATCCTCTCTAGAATGCAGTTCAACGCTCAATGTTGGCCTGCAACTCACTAACTCCACGATGGCTCTGATACCATGTGAGTATTTTGATCACAGAAGATCGAGGAGCTATGGAGAACCTCACAAAATCGAATTAATTTGCAATTACAGTGGAAAAATTTGAAAAAAGAGATAAATTTACACACAATGTATGCTCAAATCTTTGATTAACTGACTGTCTAACATGTGAAAATGTTAGTAACAGGTTTTTATTACATCCATGAGAAAATCGAGAGCATTAGGTGGCTCAAGCTGAGTGTACAAGTCATCAATGCCAAATTGGCCTCAATCCCCCCTAGGTGGGTCCAACTCAATCCCAATCACCCCAAACAGCTACGAATTCTGGTGTGGAGGTGGCTGAAGCATGCTGAGTCATTAATTAGCTCAAGGCAGGCGTGGGTGAGCAAATAGAGGAGGTTTGGGGGCCCAAGGGAGCATTAAATGCTCCAAATCTAGCCAAAAGTGGGCAAAAATCCACCCTAGCGCCCTTGGTCAACTAAATTCCCCAAAACAAGGAGAGAGGGCGCACCAGCAATAAATGAGGGCGCACTTGTGGACAAAACTGGAGGCTGGGTGAACTGGTTTGCTCAGAAGTGGGTGTGAACACTCTCAAAGTGGGTTTTTGACCAACTATAGTCACTTAATCCAAAACATGGTTTAATTAAGCACATGGATAATTAAAATTTATGGATTATGGTACTAAGTGTGGTTACTGTTCTAACACCCCCCCTTAACCATAACTTTGTACATCTCATGAAAGATAAGTGGGAGGCCTTGGCAACAAAGGCTCAAGTCACCTCAATACAAACAGAAATTTTATTTGTCCATATGAACCGAGGAAAAGAAGTAAAACCTCATGGGATAAAAACTTCCCTCAAAAATGGACATGGGGCTGAACCTGCAATTAAATTGCAGCAATCACCATCCATCACTCACTCCAAGCAAAGATCTCAAGTAAGTGAAGGTCTTCTCTGTAAAGCACTTGGTGAAAATATCAGCAGTTTGCTCGGTGGATGGGCAATACTGCAATGAAATCACCCTGTCATGCACCAAGCCCCGAATGTAATGCATGTGGATCTCAATGTGCTTTGTTCTTTGCCTCTGTACTGGATCAGTAGATATCTTGATGGCACTTTGATTATCCACCCAAATATTGGTTGGAGAATCAATAGCAACACCAAACTCCCGAAGAATGCCTTGCAACCAAACACACTGTGTGGCTGCGTTCACTGCTGCCCTGTACTCGGCCTCTGCTGATGAAAGAGAAATTGTATGCTGTTTCTTACTTGACCAGCAAATAGGACCTTCAGCAAACATAAACACAAAACCTGAAGTGGAATTTCTATCGATGGGATCTCCCGCCCAATCGGAATCAGAAAATCCAGCTAGTTGAAGTGAAGAACCAGCTGCATAGTGTACCCCGAAGCTCTTAGTTCCTTGGACATAATGAAGGATTCTTTTGGCTGCCTTCCAATGGATCTCATGTGGCTGCTGCATATACCTTGCTACAGCACTTACAGCATAAGACAAATCAGGTCTTGTATGTGTAAGGTACAGCAAACTTCCAACTAGCTGCCTATAGAGTGTGCAATCCACCACCGGAGAGTCTTCAAATTCACCTAGTTTTATGCCTGAAAGGAATGGGCACTTGGCTGCCTTACATTCAGCCATTTTGAACTTGAATAACAGGTCTGAATCATACTTAGATTGACTCAGCAAAATACCTCTCTCAGATTGCTCAATTTCCAAACCCAAAAATTGCCTTAGCAATCCTAGGTCGCTCATGGCAAATTCACTGTGCAAAGAAGCTTTAATTGAGCCAATTTGTTTGGTGCAGCTCCCTGTAATTAAGAGATCATCAAAATACAGTACAATGACCTGCAAATTACCATCACAATGCTGCAAATAAACATTTGGATCAGACTTGCATCGACAGAAACCAATTGAGAGCAAAAAAGCATCCATTTTGGCATACCAAGCCCTGGGGGCTTGCTTGAGTCCATAGAGTGACTTCTTCAACCTGCATACAAGTGTGGGATCCTCTTGGAATCCTTCAGGCTGCTGCATATATATCTCTTCCTGTAGCTCACCATGCAAGAATGCACTTTTGACATCCATGTGGTGAACTTCCCAACCTTTACTAGCTGCCATGGCTAGAGCTAGTCTAATTGAGTCCATCTTTGCAACCGGTGCAAAGGTCTCTGTATAATCCACACCATGGATTTGTGAGTAGCCCTTAGCCACTAACCTAGCCTTATACTTCAGATCAGAACCATCAGCAACAGGTTTGGTTCGAAAAATCCACTTACATTGCACTAGTTTCCTCTTGGGAGGAAGAGGCACCAAATCCCATGTTTTGTTCTCTTGGAGAGATTGGAATTCTTCTTGCTACTGCTATCTCAATCACTGCTATCATCATCACTGCTACTGCTATCTCAATCAATCTCTGATGTACTCGTCATAGGAATTTCTACAGAGATAGTCATTTTTCTTTCATACTGGATGTAGTCCCACCACCTGTAGGTCTTCATCATCACTGGCCATACTATGGAATACTCAGGACTGATTACATGCCTCAACAAAACCTCGAAAGAGCATCCCAGGACTAATTACGAGCACACTGCTCAACCTATCGGATCTCCCAGGATATTTTACATGTGGACCTTCACAAAACCTACTCAGAGAATCCCATGATGTTACGAGCAAACCACTCTACCTGTATGGATCTCGATAGAGCATCCCAGGCTATTACGAGCACATCATTCTACCTGTCCATATTTTAAAGGATCTTTTCTATGTGAACTTTCGCAAAACCTACTCAAAGCATCCCAGGATATTATGAGAAAACCGCTCTACCTCTCTGGATCTCGTAGAGCATCCCAAGATGTTACGAGCACATCACTCTACCTGTCCGGATTTTAAAGGATATTTTCTATGCAAAACTGTAGCAAAAACTACTTAGAGCATCCCAGGATGTTATGAGCACATTGCTCTACCTGTCTAGATCTCGATAGAGCATCCCAAGATGTTACGAGCACGCTGCTCTACCTATCCATATTTTAAAGGGTCTTTTCTATGCTACCTGCACAACCTGTCCACAGCCACAGAGTATTAAACCGATACTCTCCATACATCATCCTGATGTACATCATCACATGATCAACCTGATCATCATCATAGCATCAACCCGATGCATATCATCTGGAGCAACATCCTGCAGCTTGTCATCTGTGATCATCCTGATCATCATCATAGCATCAACCTGATGCATATCATCTACAGTAATATCCTGAAGCTCATCATGTGTGATCATCTTGATCATACAATGCATCCTCCTAATGCATACACAGTATCTTCCTGATACAAATCATCATACATGATCTACTTGATCATACAATGTATCCACTTGATACATATACAAATAAATGATCTACCTGATCATACCTGATACATATCAACATACATGATCTACCTGATCATACAATGTATCCACATGGTACATCTACAAATACATACACATGATCCAACTGATCATATCCAGCATCCAACATGATGCGTACATACATATACATATAAATGATCCAACTGATCATATCCAGGATCCAACATGATGCGTACATACATATACATATAAATGATCCAACTGATCATATCCAGCATCCAACATGATGCATACATACATATACATATAAATGATCCAACTGATCATATCCAACATCCAACATGATGCGTATATACATATACATATAAATGATCCAACTAATCATATCAAGCATCCAACATGATGCATATACAGAGAAGTAACTGGAGCATCGTCCTAATGCTCATCATCCAGTGCTTACATACACATCCATGGGAGGAATCCTCCTCTCACCATGCTTGGAATGGCTTCAACAGATGTGTCCATAACTTCTTCCTCAAAGTGTCGTTGATCTAAAGAACACCAAGCCTCTCCACAAAGTACTTGAACTTCACTCTAGCTAGTGGTTTCGTCAGTACATCTGCAATCTGCTCATCCGTCGCAACATACAGGAGCTTCACTGCTCCTCTCTGCACCATATCCCTGATACAGTGATATTTGATATCGATGTGCTTCGACCTGTCGTGGAACATCGGGTTCTCAAATAGCTTCACACAACTCTGGTTGTCACAAAAAAATACTAGTAGCCTCAAAAGGGAGATCAAATAACTCAGACAGTAGCTTCCGGATCCATACTGCCTCACAACTAGTTGAGCATGCTACAACATACTCTGCTTCGGCTGTACTTAGTGCTACATAGGATTGATTCCTACTAAACCAAGAGATCACACCTGATCCCATACTGAAGCAACACTCAAATGTGCTCTTCCGATCTGCAACACTTCTTGCCCAATATGAATGAACATAAACCTGGAGGTTAAACTTTTGATTCGCATCATACTTGAGCCCATAATCAACTGTACCCTTTAGGTACCTCAGAATATGCTTTACAGCAACTAATGAACACTCCTTGGATCTGTTAGGAACTGGCTCAATGTGTTCACTGCAAAGCAAATATCTGGTCTCGTGTTCATCAGGTACATCAAGGACCCAATCATCTGACGATATATAGTGACATAAACTGGCTCAGATGAAGCATCACACAGAAGCTTTAGGTTTGATGCCATAGGTGTGCCCATGGCCTTGCATTCCATCATCCTGAACCTCTTCAGGATCCCTACTGCATACTTCCCTTGTCCAAGGAAGATTCCATCTTCACTCTGCCACACCTCCATGCCTAGAAAATAGTGCATCATCCCCAAGTCCTTCATCTCGAACTCAGCAGCAAGCTTCCTCTTGGCATTGGCAATCAAACTATCTTCTCTTGTAACAAGCATGTCATCCACATACAGAAGTAGTATCATTGGATTGCCTTCCTCAACCTCGTAGTAAAGGTTGGAATCCGCTTTACTCTTGGTAAAGCCCAAACTGGATAGAAAACTGTCCATCCTACCATACCAAGTCCTAGGAGCTTGCTTCAAGCCATACAAGGCTTTCTTCAATATGCACACATATGACTTCCTGTCATGTGTCTCAAAACCGAGTGGCTATTCCACATACACTTCCTCTTCAACTACACCATTCAAGAAGGCAGTCTTGGGATCCATCTAGTGTATATTCCATTTCATCACTGTAGCTAGAGAAAGTACTATTCTTATGGAAGTGTACCTGGCTACAGGAGCAAAATTTTCTTCATAATCTATTCCCTCCTTCTGAGAGAAGCCACAAGCTATGAATCTTGCCTTGTATTTCTCTATGCTGCCATCTGCAGCATGCTTGATCTTGTAGATCCACTTGGAAGTCACAACAGACTTCCCTTCAAGTCTTGGGACAACATCCCAAACATTATTTTTCATTATTGATTGGTATTCCTCGACCATGGCATCCTTCCATTCTTTCTTTTCCATTGCCTCTTCATAACTGGAAGGTTCTTTGCTCATGATATCATAGAGTAAAGCAACATAACTGGTATGTGATCTTGTCCTCTTCTTTTCTCTGTGTTCTTCTTTTGGAATGCCATATATTTATGCATCTTGAATGAGCTCTCTAGCCCATGCAGGTTTCCTTTTGTGAGAGTTCTCCTCACGAGGTGGATCTACAGGTATTTGTGGATCTTCAATTTCACAATCAACATTTGGAATTGCTTCAGTCATAGTAGTGTCTTGAAATCTGGTTTCCTTTGGTTCTTCATGATCTTCAACAGGTATCTTCCTTGACTTGATGAATGTTGAGTTTTCATCAAATGTCACATCCCTGCTAACATCAATTTTCTTGAACCCTAGAAAGTATATTCTGTAAGCCTTCAAGCTTTCACTGTAACCCACAAAGATACCCTTCTTTCTGGAAGGATCTAGCTTAGTCCTCTTTTCCTTTGGGACATGAGTGTATACTCGACAACCAAATATTTTGAGATGGCTGACTTCAAGTTTCTTACCAGAGAAGACCTCTTCTAGTGTCTTGTTGTCCAATATCTTGTGGGGAGTTCTATTCTGCACATATACAGTTGTCCTAGTTGCCTCTACCCATAGATGCATAGGTAGATCCTGGTCATGTAACATTGTCCGTGCTGCTTCCATGATTGTTCTATTCTTCCTTTCTGCAACTCCATTTTGTTGTGGATTGTAGGGGGCAGTCAACTCCCTCTTATTCCCTGAATCACTGCATAGCTTCTTAAAGTCACTTGAAGTTAATTCTCTGCCATTGTCTGATCTAAATGTCTTTATTTTCTTATTAGTTTGGTTTTCCATCAAGGCTTTGAATTCCTTGAACTTGTTAAACACTTCATCTTTGTTCTTCAAGAAATAAACCACAGTCTTCCAATAGTCATCAATGAAAGAGACATAGTAAACATACCCACTCAGAGAACTAGATGACATTGGACCACATACATTGGAGTGGATAATTTCCAATATTCCTTTCGATTTGCTTTCACTGCTTGGAAATGCCTTCTTCATGTTATTTCCTTTTGCACAGCCTTTGCAAACACCTTCATGCTTAGTCTTGATCTCAGGAAGAACTTCTAGAGCTTTGCTTGAAATTGGTAGTGCTCTATAGTGCACATGTGCAAGCCTTCAGTGCCAAAGTTCATTTGGCTCCATGGATTCATGTACCATGGCATGTTCAGGTTGTCCCTTCAATTTGTACAATCCTCCCTCTTGCTCTCCAATCACCACTTCATCATCAATAGTTTTAACCATTGGCCACATTAGGACTTGGCCATCTACAAATGCAACCCTCATGCCTTTTGCATCCAATGCAGAGATGGAGAGTAGGTTCTTCTTGAGTCCAGGTACAAATAAAACATCTTTCATCTTCAAGGAGTTTCCAAATTCTAGGTTGTAGGAGTCTTCCCCACTTCCTTTGATATGGTATTGATAATTATTCCCAAGTTTCACTTTATGGGGTGATTCATGTTCAGACAGATTTACAAAAGATTTTTTAAACCCAGTCATGTGTTTAGAAGCCCCACTATCAATTAACCAATCATTACAACCATGATAAATAGTACCTGTGAGAGCATAGATTAGAACATACTCTTCCTCGCTTGATGAGTCATCATCATCACTTTCTACTCTAGCTTTCTTCCTGGGAGGTTCATAATCCTCAGCAGCATGAGCATGATATCTTCTTTTGTTATTCTTCTTCTTCTTGTCGAAGTTGTTGTCTTTCTTCTTCTCGGGACAATTTGAAGCAAAGTGTCCCATTTCATTACATTCGTAACATCGAACATGAGATAGATCTTTCTTCTTATGATGAGGGTGAGAATTTTTCTTGTTATGATATTTATCCCTCTTAAACTTGCTTCTGTTAGTGTGAGCTGTGAGAGCTTGATCTTCATTTCCCATATTTTCTTCTCATGCCACAAGCCTAGCTTATTCTTGAGAGCATTCCTCCCACAGTCTACTGAAAGAGATCAATTTATTTCTTGCACAAATTTCTTGAATAAAAGAGTCCCATGACCTAGGTAGGCCATTCAAAGTGGTCATAACAGCTTCACCATTGTCCACTACTTCATCCACAGCTTCAAGTTTTTCCTTGATTTGAGAGACCTTGGATAAGTAAGATTGAATGGTCTCTCCATTCAACAGCTTGACCCCTTTCAATTGATTCCGTAGAGTCATCTTCCGATTTATGTTCTTCCCTTCAAATAGCTTGGTCAAAGAGTCAAACATATCTTTGGGTGTCTTCAGAGATGACACATGTGGTATGAAATGGTCTTTGATAGAATTAGCAATGATTATCTTTGCTCTGACCAAGTTCTTCTTATGCAATGCCTTAGCCTCTTCATCCTCTGGGATAGGGACCTCAGAGCTGATGTAGGTGTCCAATTCATTTTCTTCCAGGATTAACCCAATCCTATACATCTAGGCTCAAAAGTTATCAGCCCCTTCAAGCTTATCCTCAAGCTTGGTGTGGTGAGACATCTTAAAGAGTAATTCAAATGGAAATAGAAAAATTTAGGTCTTACCACTTGAATTGCTGAAAACTAGATCTAGTCCCAGATTAGGGTTTGTTAGAGAAACCCTAAGAATTCAAAATGTGAATTTCAAATTTCTGAAAGGATAGAAAGATGCGCCTCGATGAGCTGATCAACCTGGTGTATTCAAAATTTGAGATCTGCAAAGCTTCACCCTTCAAAAATTCCTTTTAGTCTTCATGGGTTTATTAGGGAGGACCCTGAATTAGGGTTTGCGTTTCCTAGAGATTTACCGAGCCAAAAATCTTGATCCAAAGCTCTAAAGTTCAATTTTTCCAAGGAGCTTCTAGCTATGTCTTCAAATTTCAGAAATTCTTGTTTTTGAGGAAACCCTAATTTTTAGAGCCAAAACAGAAAGTGCTCATAACTGAATTATAATTAGACAGAAATATTCACCTTGCAGAGGAGAGTCAATCTATCATATTTGTTTTCCAAAATCTATGGAGAGAAACCCAAAAACAAGAAGCCCTAGCTTCTGCAATTGCAGAGTGTCTTCTTCTCAGGTTAGCTCTGATACCATGTTAATTTTTTAGCATTACTTCAATATACCCTAGGATCTTTACAGAGAGAATAACATGTACAATATATCAATGCATGTCAATCATATCAAGCATATCAATGATCCCAAGATGCAAACATAAGAGACAATAGACACATAGAGTTTCCGTGGGGAAAACCCTAAGGTGAAAAACCCCACAACTTCCTCAGAGATAGATAGAACAATAACACAACCAAAGTAAAACCAAAGTACATAGAGATAAACGCCTCCTAGCAGCCGATCCTCCTCCTCACATGTGCGCCACTTTTCGAGTGATGGAAGTGTGAGTTCTGAAGTGATCAAATAGAGAGATCCCGCTCTCTATTTATACTTGTTCTGAGCATCATAATAAACCTATGGGGCTGACTTGCTAACTCAACCTAATAACCCCAGGTTAACTTAATAAGGGCTGACCCCACACATGGTGTTCTAATAACCCATCGGTAAGTTATGACACTTGCAACACTTGTCAATACAAATGACGACACTTCCATATAGAGGAATAATACATCTCTATAGGAGTATAATAAAATACAAAGATGAAATACATTCCGAAGTTACATATACATCAATAGTACAAACTAATTTAAGTTTCTCAAAAAGTAACTGACAGCATGTGGGATAGTGATTGCATAAGAAAACATTGTATGACACTTTTGGATAGGTTGTGAGGATCCTATTAATGGTTTATAGTATATTTGAAACCTCAACCTAATCTGGACTTGTAGAATGTAGTAGTCACACTATAACAATTGAAGAAGCCATAATAAACAATACGAGTTTGAATGATGAGACTCCTACATATCCTTTTTCAATAGTATATAAAGGAAAGTCAAAGAAAAAGAATGAAAACAATTCTCATTTCTCATAGTGCAATGTCTCCAATAATAATAAAGACAAGGTGTGAGTTTGAATGATGAGACTCTTGCATCTCCTTTTTCAATTGTATATAAAGGCAAGGCAAATAAGAAGAATGAAAACAATTCTCATCTCTCGTAGTGCAATGTCAGCCATAAGGTGGTGAAAAAGAAAGGAAAATGCTTTCCTTATGGGGCTTTAGGACATTTTAAGAAAAAAAACACAAAATAGCTAGCATGGGTTGATGAGGTAAATAAAAGGAATGTCGTTTTAAGATTAAACGACATTGTTTACTATCACTATGTCCTCAAATTATGGTGTTCCAAAGTGTTGGTACTTAGATTTATGAGCAACTCAAGAAATTGAACTTAAGAGAACTTAATGGTTCACGTCATATAAAGAGTACCCAAAGATTGTATATAAAAAAAACATGAAATTATTAGAGTTGGTAGTATGAAGATGTTTGATAGTGCATATAAATAAATCCAAAATGTATGGCATATCACTGATTTAGAAAAAAACTTTTTGGTAATTAGTAATTTTATAGATGAGTGAATTGGTAAAATTTGATATTCATGTATGCGTTTTAAGGGACGTAAAGGGAATGGATATTCTTAAATAAATTAGAGATGGAGACCCATATATGTTTTGTGCTTTAATATTAAGTGACATTAACAATAACAAATAGTAATAGCTCAACTTTAGTCCTTTGGCATCACATTTTTCTTTTGTGGATAAGAGAGGAATATTTTATTACTAAAACAAAAAAATATGTACATAATGTTACAAAAAAGGTCTGCCCTGAGCATAGACCATATCATCTAGAAATCCCACTAAACCATCAAAATAACCATTCCACCTGTAACCATCTTTACTAACCAGTTTAACATCTTACAAAGATCCCATCTCGGGTGTAAAGCCACTACAAACCCTTCCCATCCCAAGTGATACACCATTAAAAAATAGACTATCAGGCTTAATAAACACTAATTCCCTGCTCGAAAAACAAAACATACACTAATTCTCGGCTCGAAGCCATTGCGAAACCAACACAAAATAATTCTGAAGTGATGCCAAAAAACAACAAGGCAGAGACTAAAAATTACTAGACTGGGTCTACCATTGGAGGTGCAAACTCAACCTGAGTTTCTTTATTATAGGTCGACGAGCTATGATTAGGGTTCACCGGAGGAGATGAGTTGCACATCGGATTAGCCATGAAGGAAGATTCGGCCAACTCCCTCACCCATCCATGTCCACCATATTACGCAACATATCCTCCTTGACATTTCGATAATCTGCGCTACCAGATCCCCAAAGCTTACTCGTTCTAACATCACTTTATCCAGAATTCGCCTAAATATCCAATATGGTTCAAGAGCAGCCTCCATTCTGCAGTCCTCAATTCTTCGCTTCACCTCATCATCCTCCATTTTCTAAATGGATTCATTAACATGGGATAGGATACCCTCCATATATTCTTCCCCTACCTCCTCTTCCACCATGCCTTGCTCAACTCTTCCTCTTCCCCCCCGACGACTTCACCTTCCTTGGTAGGGGGCCATCATGTTGATCTATATGTAACTTCATAATGTATTTCACCTATGTATATTGTACTCCTATAGAGATGTTATTAATCCTCTATACGGAAGTGTCTTCATTTGTATTAACAAGTGTTGCAAGTGTCGTAACTTGCAGTGATGGGTTATTAGACCACCTATTGAGGGGTTGGCCCTGATTAATGTAACCATGGGTTATTAGACTCAGTTAGACAAGTCGGCCCTGCTAGTGTATTAGGAAAGTCAGGACAAGTATAAATAGAGAGCGAAATATCTCTATTTGTTCATCTCATCTCATTACTCACTTCTACATCACTCGAAAAGTGGCACACTAGTTGAGGAGGACAAGTAGCTACTAGTAGAAGACTATCTATTGTACTTTGGTTGTATCATTGCTCTTTCTATCTCTGAGGAAGTTGTGGGGTTTTTCACCTTTATGGTTTTCCCGAGTGAAACTTTGTGTGTCTATTGTCTCGTGTGATTGCTTGGTGTGATTGATATGCATTGTTATACTTGATATACTGTACATGTTATTCTCTGAGTAAAGATACTAGAGTATATTGAATTAATGCTAAAAAATTAACATGGTATGAGAGCTAACCTGAGAAGAAGACATTCTGCAGTGGCAGAAACTAGGGTTTCCTATTTATTGGGTTTCTCTCCACATATTTTGGAAAGGAAGCAAGGTAGAATGACTTTACTCATCAAGGAGAATTTTTCTGTCCAATCAAAATTCAATTCTGGGCACTTTCATTTTTGGCCCTAAAAAGTAGGGTTTCCACAAAAATAGGAATTTCTGAAATTTGAGGACATAGATGGAAGCTCCTTGGAAAAATCAAATTTTAGAGCTTTGGATCGAGATTTTGGGTTGGGTGAAGCTCCGGGAAACTCAAACCCTAATTCAGGGTCCTCCCTTGTGAATCCGAGAGATTGAAAAGCATTTCTGAAGGGTGAATCTCTGCAGTTTTCAATTTCCAAGTATACCAGGATGATCAACTCATCAAGGCGCATCTTTCTATCCTTCAGAAGTTTGAAATTCACATTTGAATTTTTAGGATTTTTTTGACAAACCTTAATCCGGCACCAGATCTAGATTTTTGCAAATCAAGTGGTAAGACCTAAATCCTTTCTATTTCCATTTGGAGTACTCTTTAAGATGTCTCACCACACCAAGCTTGAGGATAAGCTTGAAGGGGATGATAACTTCCAAGCATGGAAGTATAGGATTGGGTTAATCCTGAAAGAAAATGAATTGGACACTTACATAAGTGAAGAGGTCCCTGTCCCATAGGGAGAAGAGGCTAAGATTTTACATAAGAAGAACTTGGTCGAAGCAAAGAGGATCATTGCTGATTCTATAAAAGACCATCTCATACAACATGTGTCATCTCTAAAGACACCCAAGGAGATGTTTGATTCCCTAACCAAGCTATTTGAAGGGAAGAACATAAATCGGAAGATGACTCTGTGGAACCAATTGAAAGGCGTAAAGCTTCAAAATGGAGAGATCATTCAATCCTATTTCTCTAAGGTCTCTCAGATCAAGGAACAACTTGAAGCTGTGGATGAAGTAGTGGAGAATGGTGAAATTGTCATGACTACTATGAATGGCCTACCTAGGTCATGGGATTCCTTTATTGAAGGAATTTGTGCAAGAAGGAAGTTGATCCCCTTTAGTAGACTGTGGGAGGAATGTTCACAAGAAGAGGCTAGGCTTGTAGCCCGCGAAGAAAAGATGGGAAGTGAAGATGAATCTCTCGCAGCTCACACCAAAAGAAGCAAGCCCAAGAAGGAGCACTCTCATTACAAGAGATCCTCTCACATCCATCAAAAGAATAAGAAGGATCTACGATGCTTTACATTTAATGAGAAGGGACACTTTGCTACAGATTGTCCCAAGAAAAAAAGGGACAACAAGAACAACAACTTCAACAAGAAGAAGAAGAATAAAAAAATAAGATATCGTTCTCATGCTGCTGAGGATGATGAACCTCCCAAGAAGAAGGCTATATTAGAAAGAGATGACTCATCAAGCAAAGATGACTATGTTATAATCTCTGCTCTCACAGGTACTATATCTCATGGTTGTAATGATTGGCTTATTGATAGTGGGGCTTCCAAACACATGACTTGGTTTAAAGAAAATTTTGTAAACCTATCTTAACATGAGTCACCCCATAAGGTGAAACTTGGGGATGACTACCAATATCCTATCAAAGGAAGTGGCGAAGCTTCTTACAACCTAGACTCTGGAAAGTATTTAAAGATGAAAGAGGTTCTATATGTACTTGGGCTCAAGAAGAACCTACTCTCCATATCTACATTGGATGCAAAAGGCATGAGGGTTGCATTTGTAGATGGCCAAGTACTCATGTGGCTAAAGGGTAATACCAAAGATGATGCAGTAGTGATTGGAGAGCAAGAGGGAGGATTGTACAAATTGAAGGGACAACCTGAATATGCCATGGTACATGAATCCATGGAGCCAAGTGAACTTTGGCATAGAAGCCTTGCACATGTGCACCATAGAGCACTACCAATTGCAAGCAAAGTTGTAGAGGGTCTTCCTAAAATCAAGACAAAGAATGAAGGAATTTGCAAAGGATGTGCAAAAGGAAAGAACATTAAGAAGGCATTTCCAAGTAGTGAAAGCAAAGCTAAAGGAATCTTGGAAATTATCCACTCCGATGTATGCGGTCCGATGTCATCCAGTTCTCTGAGTGGGTATGTATACTATGTCTCTTTCATTGGTGATTTCTCTAGGAAGACTTGGTTTTACATCTTGAAGAATAAAGATAAAGTGTTTGATAAGTTCAAGGAATTCAAAGCCTTGATGGAAAATCAAACTGATAAGAAGATCAAGACATTCAGATCCGACAATGGCAGAGAATTGACTTTAGGTGATTTCAAGAAATTATGCAGTGATTTAGGGATTAATAGGGAGTTGACTACTCCCTACAATCCACAATAGAATGGAGTTGCAGAAAGGAAAAATAGAACAATCATGGAAGCATCACAGGAAATGCTGCATGACCAGGATCTGCCTATGCTTCTATGGGAAGAAGCAGCTAGGGAAACTGTATATGTGCAGAACATAACACCTCACAAGATATTGGACAACAAGACACCAAAAAAGGTATTCTTTGGTAAGAAACCTGAAGTCATCCATCTGAGAATATTTGGTTTCCCAGTATACACTCATGTTCCAAAGGAAAAGAGGACAAAGCTAGATCCTTCAGGAAAGAAGGCTATCTTTGTGGGATATAATGAAAGGTCGAAGGCTTACAGAATATACTTTCCAGGGTTCAAGAAGATTGATGTCAGCAGGGATGTAACATTTGATGAAGACTCATCTTTCATCAAGTCAAGAAAGGCACCTGTTGAAGATCATGAAGAACCAAAGGAAACCAGATTTCAAGACACCACCATGAATGAAACAATTCCAGAAGCAAATCGTAAAGTTGAAGATCTGCAAATACCTGTAGATCCACCCCGTGAGAAGAACTCACACAAGAAAAAACCTGCATGGGCTAGAGAGCTCATTCAAGATGCAGAAAGGTATGGCATTCCAGAAGAAGAACAAAGAGCAAGGAAGAGAACTAGATCTCATACCAGCTATGTTGCCTTACTCTATGACATTATGAGAAAAGAACCTTCCAGTTATGAAGAAGCAGCGGAAAATAAAGAATGGAAGGATGCCATGGTCGAGGAATACCAGTTGATCATGAAGAATGATGTTTGGGATGTAGTCCCAAGACCTGAAGGGAATTCTGTGGTGACTTCCAAGTGAATCTACAAGATCAAGCATGTTGCAGATGGTAGCATAGAAAAATACAAAGCAATATTTGTAGCTCGTGGCTTCTCCCAAAAAGAGGGAATAGATTATGAAGAGACTTTTGCTCCTGTCGCCAAATACACTTCCATTAGATCAATACTTGCTCTGGCTGCAGTGATGAAATGGAATATAGACCAAATGGATGTCAAGACAGCTTTCTTGAATGGTGTAGTCGAGGAGGATATGTATGTGGAGCAGCCACTTGGTTTTGAGACACATGACAACGATTCATATGTGTGCAGGTTGAAGAAATCCTTGTATGGCTTGAAGCAAGCTCCTAGGACTTGGTATGGTAGGATAGACATCTTTCTATCCAGTTTGGGATTTACTAAGAGTAAAGCAGATTCCAACCTTTACTACAAGGTTGAGGAAGGCAATCCTGTGATACTACTTTTGTATGTGGATGACCTGTTTGTTACAGGTGAGGATGGATTGATTGCTAATACCAAGAGGAAGCTTGTTGTCGAGTTCAAGATGAAGGACTTGGGGATGATGCACTATTTTTTTAGGCATGGATGTGTGGAAGAGTGCAGATGGAATTTTCCTTGGACAAGGGAAGTATGCAGTAGAGATCCTGAAGAGGTTCGGGATGATGGACTGCAAGGCAATGGCCACACCTATGGCATTGCACCTGAAGCTTTTGTGTGATGCTTCATATGATCTGGTTGATGCTATGATGTATCGCTAGATGATTGGGTCATTGATGTACCTGATGAACACTAGACCAGATATTTGCTTTGCGGTGAACACATTGAGCCAGTTCCTAACAGATCCCAGAGGTGTTCACCTTGTTCTTGTAAAACATATTCTGAGGTACCTAAAGGGTACAATTGATTATGGGCTCAAGTATGATGCAAATCAAAAGTTTAACCTATATGTTTATGTTGATTCAGACTGGGCAGGCAGTGCTGCAGATAGGAAGAGCACTTCAGGGTTCTACTTTAGTATGGGATCAGGTGTGATCTCTTAGTTTAGTAGGAAGAAGTATTGCGTAGCACTGAGTACAGCTAAAGCAGAGTATGTCGACGCTTGTTCGGCTAGTTGTGAGGCAGTATGGTTGAGGAAGCTACTGTCTGAGTTATTTGATCTCCCGTTGGATGCTACTGGTATCTTTTGTGACAACTAGAGTTGTGCGAAGCTGTCTGAGAACCCGATGTTCAACAATAGGTTGAAGCACATAGAGATCAAATACCACTATATCAAGGATATGGTGCAGAGGGGAGCGGTGAAGCTCCTGTATGTTGTAACGGATGAGCAGGTTGCAAATGTGCTAATGAAGCCACTAGCCAGAGTGAAGTTCGAGTACTTTAGAGAGAGGCTTGGTGTTCTTCATATTGATGACACTTTGAGAAAGAAGTGATGGACACATTTGCAGGAGCCATTCCGAGCATTTTGAGAGGAGGATCCTTCCATGGTTGTGGATGTAAGCACTGGATGATGAGCATCAAGATTATGCTTCAGTTACTGCTCTGTATATGCATAATGTTGGATGCTTATTATGATCAGTTTGATCATGTATATGTATATGCATCATGTTGGATGCTTGTTATGATGAGGTAGATCATGTATATGTATATGCATCATGTTGGATGCTTGTTATGATCAGTTGGATCATGTATATATATATGCATCATATTGGATGCTTGTTATGATCAGTTGGATCATGTATATGTATATGCATCATGTTGGATGCTTGTGATGATCAGTTGGATCATGTATTTGTATTCATATCAAGTGGATACCTTATATGATCAGGTAGATCATTGATGATGATATGTATCAAGTATGCATCAAGTGGATGCATTGTATGATTAGGATGATCATAGTTGATAAGCTTCAGGATGTTGCTTCAGATGATATGTATCAAATATACATCAGGTGAAGGCATTGTATGATCAGGATGATCATGGATGATGAGCATCAATATGTTTCTCTAGATGACATGCATTAGGACGATGCAGTGATGATGATTAGGATGATCATGTACATCAAGATGATGTATGGTGAGTATCAATTTGATACTTTATGGCTGTGGATAGGTTGTGCAGATAAGCATATAATATGGCCCTGGGAAGTTCGCAGATACTCTTTCAAGGTTTTTCCTATGGCATATAATATATATGGCCCTGGGATATCTGGAAAATGCTCTTTCGAGGTTATGCTTGGGAGGACATATAATATGGCCCTGGGAGATCCGATAGGTATATAACTTGAAAGCATTGATGAGGAACAATCCCTATGCACATATGGTTGAGTACCTAGTCCTTGTTGGACCAAAATATGTTCTTGTTAGAGATGCATTTGAAGAATCAAGATGTTTTGATTACAACTACTATGTTTTGGGGAGTAACATTCTTCGGAGGCTAGAAGATAATTGATGTAAGAGTTTCCAAAAAATCCTATTTTTCAAATAGAGAAATGCATCATTTACGTGGGTTTAACATATGTGGAAGAAAAACTATTGGCATGGGATCGCAACACAGATAGTGACTATAGGATTTCCATGACATTCATTCAAAGGGTTAGATTTATCCACAATGAATTTGAACAAATATGTGGTAGGGAAAGTTGATCCATATTTTCGGAAACAATTTTGTATGGAAATAGGTATCCCTATTAACGAGGACAATGTGAAACATAAAGGTTTGAAAGGAAGTGATGCATTGAGAGATGTAGATAAATATTTTCAGTTTGCATTTAGAATGGGCCCCATATGGGATTTGATTGATGACATCTTTAGCATGTGGAATAATATTGGTGTAAAAAATCAAAAGGTAAGAAAAAATAAAGCAGTACTCAAGGAGACCTTGATGTCAAGAATTTTTCAGAAGATAGGACTATAGCACCTTGGAGATCATTGCAAGGTGTGAAGGATGAAACACTTATATGTACAGTACTATCACGTGAAAAGTTAGGTGAATTATCCATGGAGGAAATGTGTAAAGAATTTGAAAAGTAAGTTTATACGTTGTTTTTTATTTTTTTAAGTTTATTTTTGAGTCTAAGATTTTTTATTAAATAAGCATTGTCTTATTATTAGATGTCATTGTAAAAACCATTTATTTTTACATCATGTAGTCATTAGGTTTACATGAAAATACAAGAGGGTATGGTTATAATGTTGGGTGAGAAGAGATGGGATGATTTCAGATGCAACTATCCAGATTCAAGCTCCATGGAAAACATAAAAGCTTTTTTTGCTGCATACAAAAATGTATAATTATTTATGATATTTTCTATTTTATTTATTTCTAAGTGAATTAATTTCTATTTTATTACTTATAGATATAATTTTGTTTTGAAAGATGTCAAAGAAGAGTACAGTACCAAAGTCTTTCAAAATTCATATCCAAAGATCCAAAATAGAACGACAAAAAAGACAACATCATGCAAACGTTGAACTTGATGACACCCTTGATCATCACATTTGGAATGGGGTCGACATTTTGCAATATAAATTAATTTTGGGTGATTGTGCAACATTGCAAATCTTGTTCCCAAAAAGGAGTACTCCCTACTTATTGTGGATATCCCTCATGGATACAATATCAAAAACATTACTTATGATTGTGATCCTTATAAATACTAGTAATTCAATAAAGTGGTTTTGGGATTTCTGGATGTCACAACATCACCTCTATGAATATTTCTTGTTTTCCATTCAGATGTACAAGGAGGACCAGCGATAACAACCTTCAAGGATAAATCAAACTTAAGGAGACACATGTATTGGTAAGATATTTGTAGTATATTATTAAACATTTGAATTTAGAAACAAAAATTATTTTTCTATAAGTTAGATAGATTATTATCTATTTCTATTACAGGCATAAGCCTAACATTCATAGCTCTAGCATTGATCCATTTATAAGTGATACTGAAAACATACATCTTGCATGTTGGACAAAATATTATACCTATGAAACTCTTTTAATTAATGTAAAGAGTGAAGGCAAATATAGTCAAATATTCTCGTATAATGTCGTGGTTAACAAGTTGACATATGAAGAAATAGATTAGAAAGGAGAGACTGTAAACATCTACCCTAAGCCACAAGCATTGACTAATTATCTCATAGCTACTTTTTCAAAAGAAGGATATTGGGTTTTAGATTTGTGCTCAGGACGAGGTAATATTTTTGATAATACATATGAAACTAGTGTCGTAATCTAAATTTAGTAATATATATTTTTAAATTTATGTTTCATTATGTTATGTAACTTTTTTTCTTTTGTATGCGGTGATTAGGTACAACAATAGCATGTTTATTATAGAAAGGAATAAATTTCATATCCATTGAGAATGATCTACTACAGTGCAATTATATCAAGCAAAGAATTGATGCTATGAAATTTCTTCCGGATGAAATGTAGGAAGTTGGTTTGAAGAAAGGAGAATTTAGTGAGTCACTTGTGGCAAAGATGTAAAAAGAGCCTCAACCTCCTTTAGAAAGGGTGTTTGAAAAATATCACTTTTGGAATTTTGCAGAAGTAGAGAGCCCAATGGAAGAACACATTGAGGTCTAGGAAGAGATCCAACTGGCAGAAAATGTCAATTTTGATGAATATTTCGGGTTGCATGATATTGTTGATTAGTTTCATATCGTTGAGGAAAATGTCAAAGTTGACAAATTTTTGATAAGATATTTTTGTAATGTTTTGAATTGAATATTTTATTTTGAGAAGAATTGTTATGTTTTTAATATGATATTTAGAAATATATGGTATACGTTATGTTGAGTTTATGTGAATCATCACTATATGA
Organism: Larix kaempferi; assembly: GCA_027924585.1. Taxonomy (NCBI): domain Eukaryota; kingdom Viridiplantae; phylum Streptophyta; class Pinopsida; order Pinales; family Pinaceae; genus Larix; species Larix kaempferi. The sequence goes on from BSBM01000061.1 coordinate 19,718,299, forward strand.
AAAATAATGTGAAAGGGTATCATTTTTATACATCAAATAGCAGAAAATACGTTGAAAAAGGGTTTGAAATGTCATTTTTTTCTCATTTTGTTTAGAAAACTACATCAAAAATGACTTCGTTAAGATAAAAGTTTAATGAAAAAACTTTGAAAACACATATATTTTGAGTTCTAACTAGCTTCTAAATCTTACAAAAATTCAAAAACGTGTGTATTTTTTTACTATAGCTAGCAATTAAATGTAGATTTTTTTGTAAAGTTTGGAAAAAGTCCCTTGTAAATAAAAGTTATAGTTTTATTATGACCAAGAAGATTCAAAATCACAAAAAATGGCTCAAAATGAAAAATGGTGCTACCAATATACACACTTTTTGAAACGAAGGTAAAAAAACTACTAAAATTGACCGCCAAAAAAACGAGAACAATGTTGGGTTCTCATCAAGTTGTATAACTTGTTGACTAGGTGCTATACACAAAAAAGAAGAGAAAACCCATAAATCTTGTTTATGAGTTCATGTTTGAATGAGCAATCTATGTTGAAATATAATGTCTAAGTATCACATGTAACCTTTTACTTACTTGAAGAGAGTGGGATTTAGACTTAAAGTTATTCCCAAGCATACGTATCTATCATACCTAAAATTTACATTGTCATGTTCATCATAATGGAAATAATGAATATAAGTAATAATAATATGATTGTATAAGACTCTCATCAGAGAGATTATAACTTTTGGTACAAAATAGAAGTACCCTCACTTTCCCATATATGTTTGTGAAGGGAAGGCTAGCAATATTAACTTAACCTCAATGCTTGCTAGACTGAAACACCACAAATGCATAGGATAAATAATCCCACACCTGCACTTCGAATATTATGAGGACTAACCTCTGTAAAACTTGGAAGAAATTTCTACTAAATATAAAGAAATATACATCATGTACATCATGTGATTTGGCAGTCAGAAGAATGAAATATCCAACAATAAATCGAAGATAGGAATATATATGATGCTAAGAACATTTTTAATTATGCAAATTGAGGTTTTCGTTGAGTCAAGAGAATCTAAATAAGGATAAGAATGTTTTAATTGTGTTGTCTCTCCATTGGATTTGATTATAGAGGAAGAAGTTGAGTAACTGGAAATCCTTCTATCCATATTTCTCATTCAGAGAAAGTCGATGGATCGAGAGACCCAAAACTCGAGATAGTAAGAGTATAAGATTTCAATGTTCGAAAAGCTACTATACAAACTTTAATACAAACATCCAAGTGTCTACTTGTAATGTGTCCGTGCTAGATGTACACCATGACTATTTAATTAATCAAGTGGTCGAGATGATCGATATTCCATGTGTAATATAAATATTTAATGGGGTGGAAGAACCAATAAAAGATGAATGATTTCAATAGTACGACAGTAAGTTAATTATTATTATATTAACCCCTGCAACTTGAACGTGACATTAAACTCGACTATTAGGGTTCGCACATGAAGGTGAAAACGCGCTCCAAGTGCGCTTTGGTGTAATTATGAGCGCTTTACAACGAAATGTGGTGCACCAATAGTCCACCCAAGAAAAAAAAGTATGCTCGATAAACTTGCGTTCACAACAAAGTACAATGAATAAGACATTACAGGTTAATTTTATGTCTAAATTTTTGAATTCATGGAAGGGAAAGTACACAAGGAGTTCCAGCTCATTCAAACTTAGACATAAAGTACATAAGGAGTCGGGGCTCATTCAAACTCCATGTGTGTGAAACCAGGATTAAGCTACCTTGACGTCATACTAATGTGAGCTATGAGACCCAAGCTTTTCATTCTTGTACGCAAGCTATATATCATAATGGAAAATTTTACATTGTATCCATCTGACGACATTCTTGTATGTCTATAAGATGTGATTAAAGTGTAATGATTTAAAAATAAGAGTTCAACCAATAAAACGTTAGATAAATTAATTTTAATTAATATATATATATATATACAATAAATAAATATAAAATTAAATTTTGGCACATGCCAAAAATATTTTAAGTCAAAGCTAATTTATTTATGGTGAATTTTACATGTGCGCAGGATATATATCATAATGGAAAGTTTTATATTGTATCCATCTGGTGACATTCTTGTACATCTATCAGATGTGATTATAGTGTAATGATTTCAAAATAAAAGTTCGACAAATAAAATATTAGATAAATTAATTTTAATAAATACAAAAGAAATACAATAAATAAATATAAAATTAAATTTTAGCACATGTCAAAATTATTTTAAGTCAAAGGTAATTAATATATGGTAAATGCATTAATGATTACATTATAACCTTGCATGTTGTAGGGATAATAATGACAACACATTAGATTTAGAACATATAGATGTATATGTATATGTGGTATTAGGTTATATTAGTTGTAGGCTATTGAGTAAATATAGCAGAGTTTGTGCATGTAGCTTATGAAAGGATGTATCTCTACTTTAGGAAGCTACATATAAAATAAATATAGTTTTGAAGTTACTTTGTTCTCTCTATTGTTTTAATTTAGCTCATTTACATAATTACAATTGAGTTACAGTTTCATGGTATCATATCTACAATTGAAATTGTATGTCATTTTGAGCTTCAAAAGGTGTAAGATAAGATATAGTCATGCAACAATAAAGATATGATCACGCATGATGTAATGGATCTTTAAAGGATAATAGTTTGGTTTGATGGTGTTGGATTCAATCTTTGGAAAATTCAAATGAATATGTTTTTGCTGAATAAGAACCTTTTTAAGATACTTGAAGGGATTGAGACTAAACTTGTGTAGGATGTAGACTTGATAGGGCTTGTTCTTGAATATTTTTGAGTTTAAGTGACAATGTACTATACATTTAAGTGAAGAAAAAACAACAAAAGATACTTGTGATCAATTGGTTAAAATGTATGAATTAAATGATGTGAATACAAGATTGTATCTATGGTTAGTTTTTCCAATTAAAAATATTGGAGTCATAGAATATATTAGACCATGTAGAAACTAATTTAAGTTTCTCAAAAACAAATTGGCAGCATGTGGGTTAGTGATTGCATAATAAAACATTGTATGACACTTTTGGATAGGTTGTGAGGATCCTATTAATGGTTGGTAGTAGATTTGAACATTCAACCTAGTCTAGACTTGTAGAATGTAGTACTAGCACTATTACAATTGAAGAAGTCAGAATAAACAATACGAGTTTGAACGATGAGACTCGTGCATCTCCTTTTTCAATAGTATACAAAGGAAAGTCAAAGAAAAATAATGAAAACAATTCTCATTTCTCATAGTGCAATGTCTCCAATAATAATAAAGACAAGATGTGAGTTTGAATGATGAGACTCCTGCATCTCCTTTTTGAATTGTATATAAAGGCAAGTAAAATAAGAAGAATGAAAACAATTCTCATCTCTCGTAGTGCAATGTCTCCCATAAGGTGGTGAAAAAGAAGGGAACATGCTTTCCTTACAGGGTTTTAGTACATTTTAAGAAAAAAAATACAAAATAGCTAGCATGGGTTGATGAGGTAAATAAAAGCAATGTCATTTTAAGATTAAATGACATTGTTTACTATCACCATGTCCTCAAATTATGGTGTTCCAAAGTGTTGGTACTTAGATTTATTAGCAACTCAACAAATTGAACTTAAGAGAACTTAATGGTTCACGTCATATAAAGAGTACCCAAAGATTGTATATAAAAAAACATAAAATTATTAGAGTTGGTAGTATTAAGATGTTTGATAGTGAATATAAATAAATCCAAAATGTATGGCATATCACTGATTTAGTAAAAATATTTTTGGTAATTAGTAAGATTATAGATGAATGAATTGGTACAAGTTGATAGTCAGGTATGTGTTTTAAGGTACGTAAAGGGAATGGATATTCTTAAATAAATTAGAGATGGAAACCCATATATGTTTTGTGCTTTAATATTAAGTGGCATTAACAATAACAAATAGTAATAGCTCAACTTTAGTACTTTGGCATCACATTTTTTTTGTGGATAAGAGAGGAACATTCTATTACTAAAACAAGAAAATATGTACATAATGTGACAAAAAAAGGTTTTCCTTGAGCATAGACCATATCATCTAGAAATACCACTTGTAATGCCTCTCAAGGTCATTAAGAATTTTAAACTAATTAAGTGTCTATTTTTATTTATTTATTTTTGAAATGTACAAGAGTGTCAATACAAATTCAATATACATCATGTAACCATAGCAGCATATAAACAACACATAAGCATTTTACAATAGCATCTAACAAATTTACAACATTCTATAAACAGTTTGAAACCACAAGAAATGTACCTCGATATAAGAATGTGACGAAGTCCAAACTGAAGCAAGCTTCCTTCTTCATCTCGAGTTGCTTCTATCTTCATTTCCCAAAGTGGAACCACAGTTTACCTCCTAGCTAGGTAGGGGCCTAGCTGGATCCCTAGCCCTAGGAAGCCATCTTAATGGTCCCATCCAAATGGTTCTTGGCCCTCCATGTTCGAGACCCCAGAGAACAGAACAGTGATGCACCAGTAGGCTATGTATCAAATCTTCCAAGAGTTCTCAAACTCTTCCAACTCTTCAAAAATTCTCATACCCCAAAATACCCAAAATTCTCCATCCTAGAATACTCTCACCAAAATAATCTTCAAGAGAAAAGAACCCCCATCCTTCCACTCTCAAGTCTCATATTTATATCAAAAATCCTCATCATCCTCCTCATCCATCAATAAATTCCCATAAATAATAATCATCAATCAATAAATTCATTTTCTCAAAAAAATAGAAATTTGATTTAAATAATTAAAATATTAATAAACATGGATGCAAAGTCTCACTTGTCATGCTTCCATCTTAATGCAACTATGAAAACCGTTTTCTAAAAATTTGTGCAAATCCTATCTATCAATTTATTTATATTATCTTTTCATTCATAAGTCAAATAAGATATTTTCATATACTATATTATACTAAGACATATTTTATATTATATGTATATAATTATATATGTTATTTAATAATCCAATCAATTTATATAAATCTAAATCATATTAAACAAGTCAACAAACTCATACTTTCAACACACAAGTAATGATTTCATCAATTCGTCAACCAAATTACTAATAGATAATATAATCATATTAATTTATTCATCGATCGACCAATCATAGTAATGTAATCACAAATTGACATATGCATGGCCAGTGCACACGTCTTAAGCGTGCGTACTAATAATCACATTTAATGCTCCTAATAAATCATTATTACATCCTCACAAACAACATATAGAAGAACAATTAAACACTGCATCATTCATCATTCATACAGAAACAATAAGACAAAATTAGATAAACATAATGGTGAAATCAAACATATAATCATGATGGTTAATAACAATCAAGAACACCATCCAATCCATCATTGGTACCATCCATCACATCAGTAATCCAACCCCCAAATCACCACTACTTCTATCTCCTGACCTCACCATCCCATCCTCTGCTGCAATATACTATGGCATCGACTGCACGACCTAACCACATATAGAACCCGTAAGCGGAAGTGTCGATCGACTACATCGACCAAGCTTCCCCAGCAGGCATCCGCTAGTCATCATCACATGTCTAGGGGAGTGCGCTACACAAACCTCCCACAACTCCAGGTTTTGGGGGATAAATGGTAGGAAATTCCTCCACCCCCTCTAATGGTACTAGGGTCAACACCCTACATTAACCATATTGTGCCATAACTGTTCTAAGGGGTCCCGTCATGGAAAAACAACTTTGGGAAAGTCACAATTCCTGTCAAAACTCACACTCACCCACAAGTCATAGAAATATTGGAATTCAAAATTAAATAGCATGAAATTCGATATAACATCATTATACTCATGATGTTTAATACATATCGTGCCCCTTCGCAATATAGGAATCCACCTATCTCATAGCCAATTAACATGTGGAATAGTTCATCATTAACATGAGACATATATATAAAGCCATACCCAACTCTTTTAAGTGTTAATCCATTTCACTAATACAACATTTACAAATAACCATGTAAGTACTTTTGCAAACAACTAAATTAGCATTCCTCATATGGATATTCTATGTTCAATTTTGAATGTTCAAATGAAATAACATATTCATTGTCATTAATAAATTTAAACATTATATTCCATTTACTGTCCACACATAGGGAGCCCATATATTCACATAACAATAGTCTTACTCAACTTAGATGAGTCTAACATATAATAAACAAATGAAAATGTTAAGCTAATTCACATTAGAGTTTTAATTACTATGTGTGCAATTATGGGGCATTACATACACCCACCCTTCAAGAAACTTCGTCCCGAAGTTATGGTCATTTTCAATCTTAAATTTTTTTTGTTTTGATGCAATACCCCTATTCCTTCATCATAGAATACATTAACCACTCTGTTCCCACTTGACCATAACATGATCCACATGTCGATACTATCTAATTTAACTTCTTTTATCACATGGGATGTGTTATCATATTACATGTTGTAGACACAATTGGGCAAACTTTATCATGTTTATCAATTCATTTATTCCCAGTTAGTTAACATACAATCATAATTTGTTGCTATTTTCTATATCATAGTTCATAAGAAGACTTTGTCTCCCATATAGCATTTCCTTAGGTTCAAGGTGTATTGTTATGACTCATTTATTGATTCTTAGCTTCATTGAATATTTTCTAACAAACATCATTTACTTCCTCATTAGTAATGTTAATTATATCCAAATTTCGACTGTATTTTAAATTAAATACTAGACATAATAACCTAGTAGTGCTATGCCTATCTACCAAGTACACTTTATCAATTAACATTTGCGAAAGGATATCTCATACACGCGAGTCTCACATTATCCACAAAATACTTACGATTTCAATTTTAACACATAGATCATTTCCAACCTTATAGTTTTAACTAAATTGTCTAATAGAGTGATGAACTCATGAACATCATGAATCTTGACCTACATATATACAAAGGTACATCATATAGCTATAAGTTATATGACGAGGCTTCCACATTATCAACAATACCTTAGTCTATTTTCACAATGTGAAGGGTGCTTCTTTACTTAACGCAATTAATCGGATATGTATACCCACCACGATGCATATGACTTAGAAATGTGATACCCATACTCATCCTACTTACTTATCCAATGGTTTTGGTAAAATACACATGTTCCCACATAACTAACTTCCTCATACCTTAACGTGGGGAAAATGTGTTATTAAGCCCAAGGCATTGCTCAAATATGATTATCCTAGGAAGTGAATCTTTGTCTACTCATAACTTAGTCAATGCAAGACATGTTTCCCGTTATGATATCCTCTTCTAATTCATATTTTAAAGTATAACTCCTTCGCTAGTCCACTACCCATGACCTTATCTCATTATTTCAAGTCTTATTAATTATAGCCAATTTATACTTTAATTTTAATTATGACTACGTCTTGATTGGTGTTATATGTTCACCACCCCTCAAGGGATTGGCATAAGAAGGTCCCCTCCAATTAGGAATATTTACTAAAATATTATTAGTATTTTTCAAAGAATATATATATATATATGATTTTCGGTTTCAGAGTCATTACTATTGACCCTTTTAATTATTACCTAAAGTGATTAGATCCAAACATGGTCAATGTGAGGTCTAGGGTCTTCTTTGTCATAGATAATGAAGAGAACGCCCCTTATCAACAAGACTATTACACGACGCATAAATGTTCAAGAATCTATTTCTTATAGGGGTTCATTACTATGATCTATAAATCCCTACTATAATTATTGAGCCATCCCAATTTTGCTTTACTATTTTATTATACTTTTCCAATGTATATCATATTATTTGTTGTTTGACAATCATATCTTAATGGTACTATCTCTTTTGACTTTTTCCACGAATTCCTTTTTGGCTCTTCAAAATTTTCAATTGTATATATATTTTTTTTCTCAGTTTTGGAAACATTGACTTAATACTTACATTGTATTAATATATTTACCTTAGTCATTCACTAGAAATGGTTTAGTACAAATTTTCTTAATTTTGGAAACATTGTTATTTAATTATAAGTTTGTTATCTAATTATGAGTTGTAATTCAATTACACAAGCATATATCCATTCCTAAATGTAGATCTGTTAGGCCTACATGCATCCATCAAGGGTCTAAGATTACACTAATACCTTCTCACATATATCTACAACCATGACCTCTTTACACTTCTACACTATGTAGACGAAAACTCTTAATTACAAGGAATGTTCAAATATTTAAACCTTGAGATTATAAATATTTGATTCCCAAGCCATTTTGTTTATTGGGGCAACCCAACATTTATGCTTAATATTGTTTTTACATAGCTACTATTTATAGGCAAAGGTTCACGGTTTGAATAGTTTATGACAATTTGAAAAAAATCAAATATTTGTAATGCAATATGGATTTCTCTCACCTATAACATCATAGTCGCCTACAACATTATGGTAGATCCCACACCTTTTATCTATTAGAGTATGTATAGACTTGTTCATTGAAGAAGCTAAAATGCACGATTCATGAAACTTCTTCAATATTCTCAAACACTACGATGTGTTTTAGGTTTTCGATACAAGGCTATCATTTATTAGTTGAACCAACGATCATTTATTAGTTGAGCCAACAATTTAACCCTTCCATACTACTAACCTAAAGACTAAAATATTATAATTGATACAATTATTATACCTTTATAAATGAGGGTCATGATTACTAATGTGTAGCTCTTTCTTTCTTTTCTTTTTTCCCACTTTTTTTTAATATTTATTTCTCAAAAATGACATTTAAATGTCATCCTAATATCATTGTCATAACATTTAAATATAACAAAATATATACTTGTATAAGTAATTCAATAATTTATTAAATAATGTTATGGATTAAATATATAAATTTGTTAATAAATATTGTTGGAAAGTTCTTTTGGTGTTTGAAGGCTAAAAGACTAGATAAAAAGAATATATATATAATGTAATTCTATTTATCTAGATAATTGATTATTTCTTTTCTTCTAATTAATTTATCTTCATATAAATGATTAATTTTATCCTTTTTTATATACTAATCCTCTTTACAAACTCCATTTTTTTTTAATTTAATATCATTTATAAAAAAATTTAATGATATATTTAACCCCTCTCTCTCTATATATATTCAACTACAAAATTTAAACATCGTCATATCTCAAAGTATTTTCAAATAATAACAATAACACATTTTTGAATTAAAGGTAACAAAATGATGAAGAACATGTACATAGTTCAATGTTTTTGTATGTGGTAAAACATCTTTCAATCAAGACATCTTTCAATTTATTAAGCATACCTCCTTCACAAATATTTCCAACCACATATGGCTCGTTTTATGACACTACTCCACATTATTTTCATTCTACGGTTGTGAGCTGATTTATGTATTAATTCGTGAATTTTTTTTTTTTTTGTGCGTGTTTGTAATATTATGCAAAAGCTATACATTCAGGAAAAGATATAGTGGCTATGCCCCTTAACTTAAATGTAATTGTCACCCTACACTGAAGTATATCCTTCTTCCTCAAAAACCCAGGGTCTTATTAATATCATTACAAGTCTTTGGATCCTAATGTACATAAATAAAAAAATCATAATGTTATTATTTAAATCCTTTCTATCCTTTATATATATATATTTATATATAGTGTGCACCACCACATTAACATTTTTGAACAATATGTGAACACGACACTATGGCAACACTGCAAAATGAAATACAATAAGTAATAAAAAATAAAGGGTTGCACTTAGATGGGTAAGGTCCTATCTTTGACAGACAACACCACATAGAGATGAGCCCAGTCGTCTTAATATGATAGTTGTGTCACGTGTTTGGTTGTAATTGAATAACGCACTTCTAATTGCTTCTCAAAATCAAAGATCAAATAATAAATGTTGAGACACGCTCTTCCATTTTGAAAACCACCGACTAGTCACGCTCTTGTCCCTAGAAACTAATAACTCATTCCAGCTACCGTAAGAGATCATTGCCTTGACTTGAGAGATATATATGTTCTATGTACGAGATATGGATATGAACTGTGTCGAGCATATGACCATAATTGTAGAGAATTTAATAATATGCTTTGATTCATGTGAAGTAATTATTGTCGGTGTCAGTTCAAAAGGCATGTCAAAAGTACTGAGGTGTAATTGTATCCACTATTCTCATCACGCCTCGGCCCCGCGGACCCGTGGTTCATCGTTCGATCAATTAATGACGAATTCAAACACTTTGATGTGTGCCTGGAAGTCAGAGGAAATTCATTAAATAGCCACCAAACAAATGTAGACTTAAAAGATTAATAATAATAAACGAACGAGAAAATGTGCGTCGGAAGTATAAGTATAAGTATAATGTATGCAATGCACACATTGCATGTCACTAGGTTTTACATTGAGGTTGTACTAATATTGTATCTATTAATGATGTGAAAATGGAATCATGTTCTCCTTTACGGCTAGGTTCTCCCAAAGAACTTTCTTGCCCTCTCATCGCGTCCAGCAGCTCCGATGTCTTCTCGGGGAACAAAGGGAATATGAGTTCCCGCATAGCATCAGGAATGAGGAATGGGCGTCATTGGAAACATGCAGATGTGATCAGTATCACACTCGCCAGTGAAGAAATGTGGCGATGTCTTCTCCGTCTCTTACAGTGAGTTACTGGCATCGCAACCGAAACATATACCATTCATCCTCATTAATAGATTTTTATCCAAACTTGAGCGAATGGAGCCATCGAAATAAAACGTGTCAGCCATGACCTCCACGGATTATTCCAGGTTCGATTCCGGAAGTGAGAGGAGGAAGAGTAGGACATATACGGCAGTGGCTATTTTGGATACTCCAGCAAATTTTACTTCCTCCTTGTGTCTTGTTGTTCTGCCATCACCATGCATCTATTATTTATGTCCTAGGCTTCTACTCTATCTTTTGTCATCTCCATCTATCAATTTGAACTGAATCGAACCCACTAGTTTCAGCGGAAAAATGGAAGGCGGTTGACTACAGCATTTAAAATTTGAAATTTGGCATGCATTAAATGATATAGAGTATTAACTATTCCACCATGCCTCAATATCATGAAAATGGTGAAGTTGACGTTAACGAAGGACATCATCCGGTTGAAGATGGATGGCCAGAAGCAAGTTGATGTGTAGCCTTGGAAAACACAATTGAATGACAACTAGATGGAGCGGCTCGATAACGCACGCCAAAATAACTTTTATGTGCAGGAAATTGCGGCAGCACGAGGAGGTTCAAGTGGAGCACCTGTGATTGATATTCATGGACAGGCAGTTGGATTGCGTGTTGTTGGCCTACTCTGAAGTTCTGTTGACTAGATACCTAGAGTGGTAAGGGCGTTGTGAATTATACAGAACTGTAAGGATGAGTGAAACAATGCTACAACTCCTATTTACTGATGTGTACCCTTCACTAAGGCGTACTCTTGTTCACAAGGGATTCACTGAGTCATGTCTATTAGGCCTTGAACGATATACGTAAAGGTTTGTGAGATAGGCTTCCTCTACTGGGATGGGAGTTCTTATTATAGATCAGGTGGTACCTAGAGGTTCTACTGATAAGATGAAATTTAGAGGACGAGGATTTTCTAGTCCGAGTGAATGGTGATATTGTAACTCGTTTCTAGACTGTCAATTTAGAGTTTAAGAGGGGAAGTGTTCCTGTGAATTTTAGTTTGAAGGTCCAAGACCTGCGTTCTAAAATCCTCATTAGAGGGTGGGCATAACTTGACGAAGTTTTATTTGATTTTGAATTTATATAGGGTGAACGCTCTGTTGTAACCAGGTTCAAAGAGATGCCAAGTATGGAAACATTGGTATCTTTGGAACATAACTTTCTCAACGCATGCTCCCCGCCGCCATTAATCTGGCCTCTGAAGGGGAATCAATGCATAGAGATCGATAGTATGTTCATAACAACTCAATGACAAAACATTGGGTAGAACGTAGAGATCAACCATTATAATAGGAGACCTGTTCAATTAGTATGGTAGGAGGAAACAACCTGATTAATAGAATACCCGTTACTGTAGGGAAACATTAGGTCGGTAGCTAAGGTGTTACGTTCCTTGTGAATAAAAAACTAAGGTGTTACGTTATCTCCAAGCTTAGTTCTTGTAATCCAAAATGGCCTGGAAATAAAATATATAAAGAATGATATCTAAAGTGGCTTGGATTAGTTTGAAGATATAAAGAAGGCATGGAATGACTGCATACCTGAAACAACTAAATAGGAATGGGTATGTTGCATTAACGAGCTTGTCCTTGGCAGCGACAACGGATACAGCATATACGTCTGCTAGAAAACATAATATAAATGGTGAGGTAAATTTAATCACGGTACCCTATAAGTACGAGTATTACTTTAATCTTAAAAGACTTTATACTTTCATCTTAAGGATTCTTTCCTGGCTCATATTGTGGCACTACCGATGTATTAATATTTTAATGGGTTGAGCTTCGGAGCTGGTTGAGCTCGGCAAGAAATTCGAGCGGAATTATGAGAAATGATACGTTGCATCGCTCCTGCTATGATTTATTTTCGGCAATGTCTCCAAAGCCAAATAAAATAATCCTGGAATACTTGTCGCGAGTACTTTCCCATACTTTTACTTACCAATCATTGTTAGGTTTCATTGCCATAGACGATGGTCAGAGATAAACGGGCAAAGCCAATAGACAATCATTATCATTTTAACCCACCACTTCTTTAGGATTAATGGATGAAAGTATAGCTTCACTATGGTGAATAATTCTTCATTTAAGTGAGCTTTCCAAGCTAGAAACTTGTAGTATCTATAAATATTTGTCTCCAAATCTAAATAAAATTTAGAACAAAATCTCACTCTTGGTTGGGTTAATTTTCATTTTCTGAGCCCAATCGTTTTATCCTTTTGGTCTCCGCTCCTCGATCTTGATCTTTTGTTGGAACCAAGTTAGTTGCTTTTGTGGTTTTAATGCGGCTCTCTTTTATGCTGGTGGATCAATGGGTTAAACAATTCACTGAATCTAGATCTCAGCCTACTCAACTATTCCTTATGAAATTATTGCAGATTGTTGGAATTCTAATTGAAGAATGATGGAAGTAGTTTATCTGTTATGTGGCTGCAAAATATGGTTTAAGTATCGGGGGCATGTAAAGCCACCTAATATTGGTAAGCTCAGATGGATTTGAGTTAAATAAAATTTTTGAGTTCAAGCAAAATTTAGAGCAACATGGACAGGAAATATTAAATCCTCTTAGGGATCTAAGTTCACTCGAAATTTTTTTGTAAATGAGAATTTTGTACAACTGATATGCAATCATTTCGAGACTTTAATATTAGATGATTATGTACACAGTATTGTAAAGATAGATTTGAGGAAGACAATACTTCCAAACAGAGGCTCAAATGTTTTACCGTGGAAGAAAGCATCAATAATTTAACTATTCTTGGGACGGTAGTGCTTTACAATGTTAGCATCTAGGAGGAAAGTTCAAGCATAATTTAACAAGTCTAGGGAACAAATTTCTGGAAACAACGCGTTACCTTGCAAACTGGAAAAATTGCCTCTAACCAAGAAGCTATAAATTATCCACATTACTTTATTGAGTCTCTAAGGTTTAATTAAGTCAAGAAGTGTGGTTTAACATTGAGTGCAACGAGAGTCAAGAGAGGTTGAGAGCACCTCCTTTTTCATCACGCATAACCTCTGGATTTTTGTTTTGTTTTGTTTTGTTTAGGTGGTCCTCTAATCAATGCATTACCCAACCTAGATTTGTCTATTCACTCCGATAAAACAAAAGTAATAATATACTGTAGGTGGAGGTTTCTGCTGAGTCTTTATTATATTCAATTCTAACAGAAATGCTAATGGATGGAACCTAATTATATATGCTTATTCTTTCACAATTTTAGGTAGACCCTTAAGGTTCCGGTTTTTGAACTAGTGCTCTGATACCATGTGTAATGCCTCTCAAGGGCATTAAGAATTTTAAACTAATTAAGTATCTATTTTTATTTATTTATTTTTGAAATGTACAAGAGTGTCAATACAAGCTCAATATACATCATGTAACCATAGCAGCATATAAACAACACATAAGCATTTTACAATAGCATCTAACAAATTTACAACATTCTATAAACAATTTGAAAACAAAAGAAAAGTACCTTGATATAAGAATGTGATGAAGTCCAAACTGAAGCAAGCTTCCTTCCTCATCTTGAGTTGCTTCTATCTTCATTTCCGAAAGTGGAACCACGGTTTACCTCCCAGCCAACTAGGGGCCTAGCCGGCTCCCTAGCCCCAGGAAGCCATCTAAATGGTCCCATCCAAATGGTTCCTGGCCCTCTGTGCCTGAGACCCCCAGAGAACAGAACAGTGATGCACTAGTAGGCTATGTATCAAATCTTCCAAGAGTTCTCAAACTCTTCCAACTCTTCAAAACTTCTCATACCCCAAAATACCCAAAATTCTCCATCCTAGAATACTCTCACCAAAATAATTTTCAAGAGAAAAGAACCCCCCTCCTTCCACTCTCAAGTCTCATATTTATATCAAAAATCCTCATCATCCTCCTCATCCATCAATAAATTCCCATAAATAATAATCATCAATCAATAAATTCATTTTCTCAAAAAAATAGAAATTTGATTTAAATAATTAAAATATTAATAGACATGGATCCAAAGTCTCACTTGTCATGCTTCCATCTTAATGCAACTATGACAACCATTTCCTAAAAAATTGTGCAAATCATATCTATCCATTTATTTATATTATCTTTTCATTCATAAGTCAAATAAGATATTTTCATATACTATATTATACTAAGAGATATTTTGTATTATATGTATATAATTATATATGTTATTTAATAATCCAATCAATTTATATAAATCTAAATCATATTAAACAAGTCAACAAACTCATATTTTCAACACACAAGTAATGCTTTCATCAATTCGTCAACCAAGTTACTAATAGATGATATAATCATATTAATTTATTCATCGATCGACCAATCATAGTAATGTAATCACGAACTAACGTATGCATGGCCAGTGCACACGTCTTAAGCATGTGTACTAATAATCACATTTAATGCTCCTAATAAATCATTATTACATCCTCACAAATAACATATAGAAGAACAATTAAAAACTGCATCATTCATCATTCATAACCATTCATACAGAAACAATAAGACCAAATTAGATAAACATAACGATGAAATCAAACATATAATCATGATGGTTAATAACAATCAAGAACACCATCCAATCCATCATTGGTACCATCCATCAAATCAGTAATCCAGCCCCCAAATCACCACTACTTCCATCTCCTGACCTCACCATCCCATCCTCTGCTGCAATATACTATGGCGTCAACTGCACGACCTAACCACATACAGAACCGGTAAGCGGAAGTGTCGATCGACTACATCAACCAAGCTTCCCCAGCAGGCATCTGCTAGTCGTCATCACACGTATAGGGGAGTGCGCTACACAAACCTCCCATGACTCCAGGTTTCGCGGGATAAACAGTGGGAAATTACTCCACCCCCCCTAATGGTACTAGGGTCAACACCCTACATCAACCATACTGTGTCATCACTGGTCTAAGGGGTCCCATCATTGAAAAACCACTTTGGGAAAGTCACAATTCCTATCAAAACTCACACTTACCCACAAGTCATAGAAATATTGGAATTCACAATTAAATAGCATGAAATTTGATATAACATCTTTATATTCATGATGTTTAATACATCTCATGCCCCTTGGCAATATAGGAATCTGCCTATCTCATAGCCAATTAACATGTGGAATAGTTCATCATTAACATGAGACATATATATAAAGCCATACCCAACTCTTTTAACTGTTAATCCATTTCACTAATACAACATTTACAAATAATCATGTAAGTACTTTTGCAAACAACTAAATTAGCATTCCTCATATGGATATTCTATGTTCAATTTTGAATGTTCAAATGAAATAACATATTCATTGTCATTAATAAATTAAAACATTATATTCCATTTACTGTCCACGCATAGGGAGTCCATATATTCACATAACAATAGTGTTACTCAACATAGATGAGTCTAACATATAATAAACAAATGAAAATGTGAAGCTAATTCACATTAGAGTTTTAATTACTAAGTGTGCAATTATGGGGCATTACACCACTAAACCATCAAAATAACCATTCCACCTGTAACCATCTTTACTAACCAGTTTAACATCTTACAAAGATCCCATCCTAGGTGTAAATCCACTACAAACCCTTGCTATCCCGGGAGATATGCCATTACAAAATAGACTATCGGGCTTAATAGAAACTAATTCGTGGCTCGAAAAATAAAACATACACTAATTCTCGGCTCGAATCCATTGCGAAACCAACACAAAATCATTATGAAGTGATGCCACAAAACAACACGGAAGAGAGTAAAAATTACTAGAGTAGGTCTATCATTGGACATGCAAACTCCTCCTGAGTTTCTTCATTACGGGTCGACGAGGAATGATCAGGGTTCACCGCAGGAGATGAGTTGTGCATCGAATTAGCAATGAAGGAAGCTTTGGCCAACTCCCTCAGCCCGTCCATGTTGACCATATTACGCAACATATCCTCCTTAAAATTTTCGACAATTTGCACTACCAAATCCCCAAAGATTACTTGTTCTAACATCACTTTATCCAGAATCCGCCTCAATATCCAATATGGTTCAAGAGAATCCTCCATTCTGTGGTCCTCAATTCTTCGCTTCACCTCAACGTCCTCCATTTTCTAAATGGAGTCATTAATATGGGATGGGATACCCTTAATATATTCCGCCCCTACCTCCTTTTCCACCATGCCTCGCTCAAGTCTTTCTCTTCCCCCTCGATGACTTCACATTCTTTTGTAGGGGGCCATCGACATACAACCAACTTTCATAAGAGTCGACCCCTTATCACCTTCCAAACAGACGGGCCTATGAAGTTTGACATCGCTCGTCCTCTTAACCACATTACCTTCCTCCTTAAATACTTTCCTCCATACTCTCCTCCAAGAATCGCCATTTGCAGGCTTAATCAAATTGATAGGGAATAATTTAATGTCTCAGTGCAGAAACAAGCTGCCACTCCATCCCTCCTGCCTCTTTCCTCCATCTTGATGTCTCACGTTCCAAACGTACATTCTGATCCAATTCTTAACTACCTCTGATAGTGAACAAGATTGACTCTCCTCCATGGTGTCCTATCTGCTTAAATGATCGTAGCCTTCCTTCACCTCAGGCATTAAACCGCCCCCTCCTTGAACGTCCTTCATTTAAACTCTTCCTCGCTCATCGTCTAGAGTTACATATTCTGACACACCTCGCTCTCTTTCTGGCTCCCCGTCATCAGTTGCATGAGGGCCCCTCAGCACTTGTACAACTGCATCCGGGAATTTGCCATCACAAATTTGGACATGTTACTGCATATTCAATTAAAATATTAAAAATGAAAGAGCTTATAAAGGATTTGAATTACAGATATATTGTTTGAGTTGATGTTAAAAGGTTGTTGTTTAGGTAAGCAACACATCTTCTTTCTTAACAAAATAGTGACAAAAAATGGTGAACGAAAGGAATTAATACATTAAACAAATTGCAAACCATTGCAGATAATAACATGTGCAAAGAGACATGTACAAAGGAAAGAGGTATTTTATTACCTTCACTGATAATTTCTTTAAAATGACGTTTGTTCATTTTCTTTTGGTGAGAAGCACTTAGAAAAACCTTTCAAATGGCCTAGGTTTGATAATAGAGATAAATATACCTCCAATGTTTAAAAAAAAATAAAGTACAAAGCAAAGATTGAGGTATAGCACACTCGTTTCATCTAGTATTATAGAAATACTCACGTACCCTTTTTTTTTAAATTATAATGGTTATGTTAGTGCCACTTCACCAATGTTTAAATTATAATTTTGTTTGGAGTATCTTTGTGTGGAACTAAAATCCAAAATATATTATATTTAATTATATAGAATTTGTTTATGTTTTTGATATTTTGTTTTTTCACTACTTTTTTATAAAAAAATTGTTTTTATTTTATTTAATTATATTTTTAATTTAAAATGAATTGATATAGATATAAAATTAAAGTTAGATATTAAAAAAAAGTGCATGATTTCTATAATTATAAAAAATAAATCATGTTTTGATTTTTCTTAAATTTAAGTAAACAAAGTAATGATTTAAAACATAGAGTAAGAATGAAAATATTGCAACAATAAAGGGATTAAGTATTGAAGAGATCTCACTTACACACATATTTTTTGTAGATGATGCTATGTTTTTTTTAGGGGATTCAGAAATGGAGACACTAGCTCTCTAGGAGATTTTGGAACAATTTAGTTAGGCTACATGAATGCTTTTAAACTTAGGAAAGTCGGCGTGCTATTATAGCAAGATGGAGAACCATCAAATGCAAACTTTTCATAATAAAATGCCGATAGATCAATTCCCTTTATTAGAGGGCTTTAAGTATATGGGTTTTTTCCTTAAACCTAACTGCTATGTCAAAGCGGATTGGGAATCGACGATCAATAAGGTGGAAAGGAGAATTACCTTATGGTGTAACTTGTATTTATCACAAGGACGTAAATATGTGCTGATACAAGCGGTGCTCAATGCTATTCATGTCTATTGGATGATTTTAGCTTCTATTCCAAAAGGAGTTGTACATTATTTAAGACAGATTTTTTTTTTTCAGGTTTTTATGGAAAGGTAAAACAAACTCAGGGAGATACACTCCACAACATGGACTACAGTTGCAAAACCAAAGAATCAGTGAGGTTGGGGCTTGAAGGAGCTCCATCGATTTGGAAAATCATTGACATCAAAGTCTACTTGGAATTTTATCACTAAGGAAGGTAAATGACAATTTATACTTAAAGCTAAATATTTGAAGAATTTGTCTATTCTGGAATGGATCAGGGCCCGTGTCAAGGATTGTAAAGTAGGATCTATGGTTTGGAAGGCCATTGTAGGAGTCTTTCCCGTCATTAGGGATTTGTTGACTTGGGTTGTTGGAGATGGTAATAAATCCATATTGGGAAAGGATAAAATAGTGGGAGTAATAAACCAGAGAAACCTGCCGGAAGGTATGATTAAGCATCTCAACGATTGAGGCTTTATATTCCTACAGGATGTAGCTGGGATTGGAAGACACATCAATTTCATCCAGAATTGGAGATCTGCTTTAGAACTTGATTTATGATAGATGGGTAGAAAGCTGGAATCTATGGATTTTTTACATGAATAAAGGGTTCATCAAATTAAAGGAGACTCCAAATTCCTTGGTCTGGGAGGAAATTTGCCTTTCATATTGCATAATATCTTTTCTAGAGTAACTGGGCTCTCCTAGATTGCCAGTGGTGGAAACCACTTTGGCAAGTTCAAGTTCTCCAAAAGCATAAGATCTTTATGTGGCTGATTATGAGAGGGAAGGTACTAACATGGGACAATTTGAGGAAAATAAATGTTGTGGGCCCACCTAGTGTTGTCTTTATAGTGCAGCAGAAGAAATTCTCGAACATTTGTTTCTAGAATGTCCATTCTCTTATCAAGTTTGGAAAGGATTGGAAGATAGCCTTCATCTCGTACGGCTATGGGAAGTTGATTCTATCGAAGGAAATTTCAAATATTGGTTTACGAATCCACTACTAAAATCCACAAGATGTATCCCTTACTTAGTTTTATGGAGTATATGGAAGGTTAGAAATGAAGCTATCTTTGAGAACAATCACTTATGTGGTTTCTATGTTATCTCTAATCTGCTAGCTACCTATAGGTTTTTTATAGACAAAGAAAGCAATTTTAAACCCAGGATTATGAAAGATATTTGTATAGATCATGCAGAATGTACAAGTTATTTTGACGGGGTTTGTGAGGAACCCGACAAAATCTGTGGTTTAGGGGGGGTATTCTTCTTCCAAAGAGGGAAGCCATAGAGTTCAAGGAAAATGGGGGTTTTGGATCAAATAATAGAGCATAAGGCTTGGCATTGAGAACACTAATGCAGATTGCAATAGAGGGATCAGTGCACTCCCTCCATATTTTAGGGGATTCGGAATTACAGATCAAATTTATGAAAAAAGAGCAGAGCATCTCAAACCTGAATCTCAAAGGTATAGGACAAAACTTTGACTTAATAGCGCAATCCTTACAAGTCATAAAATATAACCATGTGTACAGAGAGCAGAACAAGACAAATGTCCATTCCAAAGAAGGTCTTCTTCTTCCTACAAGAGTTTGTGTGATGAATAGAAAAATGGGAGCAAGTAGGTAATCTGAAGGAAAATTATGGACTTCATGTTTTGAAGATAAAGATTTCTTGTTAGGGGAATGTTAATGAATGATGATCGGAGGTTTTTTAAACTACTATGCTGGAAACATCTATGACGTAAGAGAAACTTTTTTGAACAGTGCAATTTGTACCTGAAGGATGTAGCCTATATTTCCTATGAATGAATAGGACATTGGTATAGTAATGTCGATCAAATGGTCGAAAGCTGCCGAGATCCGTCTCTACTGTGTTGTTGTCCCCAAGCTTGCAGGCTATCTTCAGTTTAGCTGCATAGTATTTTTCCAAGTAGGGATCCATATCTCCTTTTCCTGTAAAATTGTAAAGCCTGCTACTAAAGGAGTTGCACTGGGAAATCCCTATAGTGTGGGCGCCTGCACCCAGTATTGTTATATATAACTAGTGAGATTATGATGCCATAATGTAAATCAATCACCGTATAACAGATCAGAAGAACACAACCAGGTCCTTAATATCAAGTACATGGCTGCCAAATATTGATGTCAGTTGCGAGAAACTTGCGGTGGGCGGGGAAAGTTTAGTGAGAGCTTCCTTCTCGATATACACCAGTTGGAACGTTCCAGAATGGTCCACCCAACTGTATACTACAAAAATTGCAACTGCAGCTGTAGTTGTCTTCATGATATTCACAAACGTTGTTTGCTTTGTAAAGTGGAATTCTGTTATTCCTATGACAAATTTCATTATAACCTGGACAACGACACTATTTATAACCTGAATAATTGTGAGGGAGTTGGCTGTCGATTTCCTTAACGTAGGAAAAAAGACTATAAGGAAACTCTTATAATTAAAGGAGTTGCTGGCATATTCTTGAGTATTATTTTGCAAGCTAGACTACGAATTAATTATTTACATAGAATCTCACTAACATGTCCGAAGTTTCGCATTTTTAGTTTGAGGTACTATCTCCAGATTCTCTTGATGACTGAGCTATCCTGTCTGTTTCCAATTTTCATTAGCTGGCACTTTGATACTGTGTGCTACTATTGTCCACGATCATTTCAATTTTTTCTTTCTAATTCCTGAGCATGGAAATATTAACCAGGACACGTTACCTTTGGGCAAGGGACTAGCGCACATGGTCACATCATTTTGTTTCCATTTGTCAGTTAAACATTATCCCGCAGTGGCATTCACTATCTTTATTATCGGGCTAGTGGTATTCAATATATACCTTGTAGGGCAGCATTTAATGTTGTTGATGTAAACTATTATCAAATTTCACTGTTCACATGGTCGTTGTAAGCATTAAATTTTACATTGCAGAATGGATATTGAATGCCTTGTTATCTTGTATTTTGTGATCATCATTATTACTACGGTGTCCTTCTTTGTTGAAGCAAATCCCATGGTTTATATCCCCACCTAGAAGCATTAAATTCTAAGCTACAAGGGGGTTGCTTTCGTATTTAGTGATAAGGGTATCTAGGTGTTGATTTTTGTGTTGATGCACATACTGAACCACCCACAAGCTTAGGAGTTGTTATGGAAATTGAATCATTAATTATTTTTAAGTGATAGATGTGCACATTGAACCATGAAAGAAGTTTACAAGTCACTAACTATTAATTAAAATAGAATAAATTCTATAGGTTAAGGTTCTATCCTAACGAGCCTTTAAATAGATATATAGGGTTCTATGTATTGAGTCCATGTCTATGAAACAAGGTCCATGATGTAAATGTAACATGAAAGAAATAATTTTAAAAAGACTCACTAGAATGTTCCACATGTATACTATAAAGTTTCTAGGAGGTTAGATTAAAATATTGTGAAAAAAATACTTGTGCAAGAGTTATTTAAAAGGTAATTCATTAACAACAATTAAGGACACAAGACCCATGTCTTATACAAATAATATATTAATTATACCCATATCCCACTAAGATTCCAATGATCCAATTTTTGTGGTGCTTTGAAGTTTGTTTTTTATACTAAGGCCATACAAGCTTCATTTTAGGGCAAAGGGACAAGATCCAACTCTTGTGTGAAAAACCTCCTAATGTTATCCATATCCCACCCAACGACAAAGGAACTTTCTAGGGGGTTTTGTGGTGGTTTGAGGAATATTTTTTCCCATAAGACTTATAATATTTATTTAGTAATTCAGGGCCTTATTTTCCTCCCCCACTCATGGTCAAGGTCTCGAGACCCATCCTTACTACACAAATATTCCTAGTGGTGCCTCTATACCATTCCTATGGAAAATATCCTTTTAAAGCGTGTGTGTTGTTGTTCAAGGCCTTGATCATTACTCATTAATCCAAGAATATTCATTTTGTGTCTTATTCCCAATATTTATCCTCCAACCATAGTTGAGTCCTTGATGCCCATCCACGATGCATAAATGTCATAATCATACCCATATCTCACTTGAAGGACAATGATCCCCTATAGAGGGAATGGTATGTGCGTTATGCCATTGTTTATGGCCCTTCATCCCTAATATCTTGATCTAGGGGAAAAGGGCCTTGATTTCCTCCCTTGACCATGGTCAATACCTTAAGGCCCATCTCCAACATGAAAAGCCTTATAATGATACACATATTCCACTTAGATGCCAAAGATCATCTCTAAATAGCGTGCGTTGTGGTGTGAGGTCACATTGATGACCACTAACACCTAGATATTCTTTTATGATTTAATGACCATATATTGCACCCTTAACTATTGTAAAGGCCTCAATAATCATCCGTACTACATAAAAAATCTTAATCACATCCATATTCCACTTGTATGTTAAAGATCCACCTTAAATGATCTATTGTGTGGTTCAATACCTTGATCATGGCCCATTAGCTCAATAATCTTAATTTAGGGCCCAATTCCATTTATAACCTGAATAATTGTGAGGGAGTTGCCTGTCGATTTCCTTAACACAGGCAAAAAGACTATAAGGAAACTCTTATAATTAATGGAGTTGTTGGCATATTCTTGAGTATTATTTCGCAAGCCAGACTGCAAATTAATTGTTTACATAGAATCTCACTAACATGTCCGAAGTTTCGCATTTTTAATTTGAGGTACTATCTCCAGATTCTCTTGTTGACTGAGCTATACTGTCTGTTTCCAATTTTCATTAGCTAGCACTTTGATATCGTGTGCTACTGCTGTCCACGATCATTTCACTTTTTTCTTTCTAATTCCTGAGCATGGAAATTTTAACCAGGACACGTTAGCTTCGGGCATGGGACTACCGCACATGGTCACATCATTTTGTTTCCATTTGTTATATAAGCATTATCCGACAGTGGGCTTCATTATCTTTATTATCGGGCTAGTGGCATTCAATATCTACCTTGTAGCGCAACATTTAATGTTGTTGATGTAAACTGTTATCAAATTTCACTGTTCACATGGTCGTTTTAAAGCATTAAATTTTACATTGCAGAATGGATATTGAACGCCTTGTTATCTTTTATTTCGTGATCGTCATTATTACTATGGTGTCCTTCTTTGTTGAATGAAATCCCATGGTTTATATCCCCACCTTAGCAGCATTAAATTATAAGCTACAAGGTGGTTGCTTGCTTATTTAGTGATAAGGGTATCTAGGTGTTGATTTTAGTGTTGATGCACATATTGAACCACCCACAAGCTTAGGAGTTGTTATGGAAATTGAATCATTATTTATTTTTAAGTGATAGATGTGCATATTGAACCATGAAACAAGTTTACAAGTCACTAACTATTAATTTAAATAGAATAAATTGTATAGGTTAAGGTTCTATCCTAACGAGCCTTTAAATAGATATATAGGTTTCTATGTATTGAGTCCATGTCTATGAAACAAGGTCCATGATGTAGATGTAACATGAAAGAAATAATTGTAAAAAGACTCACTAGAATTTTCCACATGTATACTATAAAGTTTCTAGGAGGTTAGATTAAAACTATTTTGAAAAAAATACTTGTGACAAGAGTTATTTAAAAGGTAATTCATTAACAACAAGTAAGGACACAAGACCCATGTCTTATACAAAAAATATATTAATTATACCCATATCCCACTAAGATTCCAATGATCCAAATTTTGTGGTGCTTTGAAGTTTGTTTTCTATACTAAGGCCATACAAGATTCATTTTGGGGCAAAGGGACAAGATCCAACTCTTGTGTGAAAAACCTCGTAATGTTATCCATATCCCAACCAACGACAAAGGAACTTTCTAGGGGGTTTTGTGATGGTTTGAGGAATATTTTTTCCCATAAGACTTATAATATTTATTTAGTAATTGAGGGCCTTATTTTCCTCCCCCACTCATGGTCAAGGTCTCGAGACCCATCCTTACTACACAAATATTCCTAGTGGTGCCTCTATCCCATTCCTATGGAAAATATCCTTTTACAGCGTGTGTGTTGTTGTTCAAGGACTTGATCATTACTCATTAACCCAAGAATATTCATTTTGTGTCTTATTCCTAATATTTATCCTCCAACCATAATTGAATCCTTGAGGCCCATCCACGATGCATAAATGTCATAATCATACCCTTATCTCACTTGAAGGACAGTGATCCCCTATAGAGGGAATGGTGTGTGCGTTATGCCATTGTTTATGGCCCTTGATCCCTAATATCTTCATCTAGGGGAAAAGGGCCTTGATTTCCTCCCTTGGCCATGGTCAATTCCTTAAGGCCCATCTCCAACATGGAAAGCCTTATAATGATACACATATTCCACTTAGATGCCAAAGATCATCTCTAAAGAGCGTGTGTTGTGGTGTGAGGTCACATTGATGACCACTAACACCTAGATATTCTTTTATGATTTAATGACCATATATTGCACCCTTAACTATTGTAAAGGCCTCAATAATCATCCGTACTACATAAAAAATATTAATCACATCCATATTCCGCTTGTATGTTAAATATCCACTTTAAAGGATCTATTGTGTGGTTCAATACCTTGATCATGGTCCATTAGTTCAATAATCTTAATTTAGGGCCCAATTCCATCATTTTCTGCCATAACCATGGCCCAAAAACTATACCTAGTGCACAAAACCTCATATCCACATTAATATCCCACTCTAAGAAAAATGATATCCTATATAGGGCATGTTTTATGGTTTGTGACCTTACTAATGGCTCTTTGTCCCTATAAGATTCATCTAGGGCCTGAGGGCCTTATTCCCGCCCCCCCACATGTATTGGAAAGCTATTGAGACCAATTAATAATATCCAAGGCATTATAGGAGCAACCATATTCAACTTGAAGGATGAGTGTGACCATTAGATGGATTGTGGCATGGTTTGAAACCTTATCCATGGCCAATGCACCCTAGAATATTCATTTAAATATTAATTCCCATATTTTCCTCTCCTTGCAATATTGGTCAAGTCCCTAAAATGTATCCCCTGTGAAAAGCCTCTTAATATCAACCATATTAAATTTAGAGGCTATATATCCCTTTTAGAGGGACTGCATGGTGGTTTGAGGTTGTATCAATCATGACCGAGGCATTCATTTTATACTAGTTTGAAAAAAAACACATGACTATGTTATTATGTAGAAACATAAAATGATCATATCATAATCACATATATCTCTTCAATACCTTTCCGAATAGCTAAAGAAAAAAGAAAATGAATGTCAGGGTAGAAAGTTATGGAAAACTAACTAAAGTAATTTTTTATATATTTTTTTAATGAAAATGTATAAAGAGATTATATTAAAAAGGATGAGAAAAAACAACAAAATATTACAAAAACCATTCACCCTGATGAAGAGGGTAGCAATAGGGTGAAATCATGAAGTTGGTATACACTTTTGGCTTGTTTTTTGATAAACACAACTGCAAAATTTTATGTTTTTGAACTTCGACCTCTTCAAAACCATATCTCCCTTAGGAATTTCAACTTGAAGTAAGCACAAAATTTTAGAGAAATGAATTAGATTTCTACTCATATTTTTTTTTAATTTTTTTATGGACATATCATGGGACCAATTTGGATGCCACCAACGATATATACTTCAAATTTTTAGGTATGGATAATGAGTGACCTGCATGGCCTCCTTTTTTTTGAGAGATGGTTATTCAGTTTAGGGAAAAAAATTCTATGCTCATAATATATGATGTATCAACAATATAGGTATAAAGTGCATTCCTTTTTACCATCATTACAGTAAATTTGAGGTCTAAAGTGGGCCTCCTAAGGTAAATAATAAAATAATAGTTAAAATAATAAAATAATATTTATTAGTTTTGGAGGAAGAAAGAAAAAAACTACTTTATTTTGTTTGTATTTTCAACATATCTCCGTGTGTTTTTACTCAAATTTCGAGCAGGAGCACTCGTTGGATGTGAAATTTAATGAGTGCTCCCGCTCGAAATTTGAGTAAAAACACAAGGACATATGTTGAAAATACAAACAAAAAAAATAGTTTTTTTATGACAAATATCTCAAGTCAACCATTATGGTTGACTCATTTTATTGAAATTCTATTGGTTTCTGAATTCCAACTCAACATGAAATTATGGTTGGCTCGTTTTCTTATAAGGCCCATTTTAGACCCCAAATTTCCTCTAATGTAAGGAGCAATATACCAAGTCGATATCACCCCTTTATGGAGGATATGATGTGATTTGATTGATTATGAAATAATGTGATTAATTAGTTATATTTTCTGTGTTTACCATGTTTTTAATTAGCTATTCAAGTGGATGAGCACTATATGTGAGTAAGCACAGGTCCAAAGATAATTATGAAGACTAGCAAACTCAAGCTCCGATTAAACTCTAGAGAAGGACACGAAGATCAGTTTTTCCTGATTTATAGGGAAGAATCTAAATAGATTAAGGTTGTGATTTCCAATGTAGGGACTCGGGGTTGAAACACTGTAATAAGTAGATTCACATCGATATCATGGGGCCTAAGGAATTTTATGGATTATTCTCTGTTTTCCAGACATGGTTACACAACACTCAAGTTTTGCAATTGTTATGGATTTTACAACAGTGTATTGAATAAACTGCATTCTCTATCACCTGTGAGTTTATAAGTTTAAATTAGCTCCTGTAATGCACATTCAAGAGGTCCCCCTCATTGTGTAGAACATGAGTTCTTTGTTTAATTTTCTTTTTAGTGTCTCTTATTGGAAAAATGACTAAAATAAATTTATATATATATATTTTTAACAAAAATTTGTAAAGATTTTATATTAAAAAAAGATGAGAAAAAACAACAAAAAATTACAAAAACCAGTCAACCCGATGAAAAAGGTAGGAATATAGTAAAATGCTTGTTGTTAAAAAATCCCCTTCCTTGAACATTACATTCAACATTTTTCTAGTAGTAGCAAAACTTCTAGCACTATAAAGGAAAATATATTTTCGTAGTAAGATGACACATAAGTAAAATATAACATAAACAAAATGTATATAACCAATCTATAGCCATTAAACAAAAGCATCAATCATCTTTCCTAGAGGAACCCAGGTGAATGAGTTTTTTGTGGGATGAACTAGACCTTCCTATGAATCCCTCTGAGTCGCAGTGGAGTGATATTGAGAGTGGCTTTTGTGAGCCAAATTGAACAATTTGTCCACATATTCTAGCAACTTATCTATCTAACCACCTTGTACTCTAGAATTTCCCTCCACCTTGTTCATTCAAGTATCCAAAAAAGAAATATGATATGGAATTTTATGCATGGAATCCACCATTCCATCCGAATGAGACTGCAAAACCCTAAGCATAGTCTTAATGTCCCTAAGTTCGACCAAACCACATGGAATTTTTATTTTGAATATGGTATTATTGTCCACCTGGAATCCCATGCCCTGCATAATCCAACCGAAGCAAGGCGCAGTACTCTAGAATCTTTAGAAAATGGAACAAAACCCTTCACTATCTAGGAAAGATGAAACTTAGAGGAAGTTGGAAACCAGAAGGAGATATCACTCTTGGAGTAGAGTGAGGTCCCTTCGAAACAGGATGAAAATTTGAACATAAAACATCACCCTTAACCAATACCTGTAGGTTCACTTTCGATAAATCAAGAAGTTGTAACCATTGAATGAGCTCAAGAGTTAAAGTTTTCCCAGGGTCGAGCATGATCATTGATATCACACTAGAATAGAGGGAGGATTAGAGCAAGGTTCCTTCAAAAAAGGAATAAAATTTTAACATTAACATCACCCTCAACCAATACATGTAGGTTCACTTATGAGAAATCAAGAAGCCGCAACCGGCGGATGAGCTCAAGAGATAAAGCTATCCGAGGGTCGAACATGACCATTGATATCACAAGGTCAAGCATGATTGTTTATATCACACTAGGAGATTTAACAATGAACCAAAATCAAGTAATCTAATGTTATGCATGCAATGACATAATCTTCCCACAAACTCTCCCTAACTCTACGTATTAACAAAAGAATTCGTCGCTTCACAGGATTCCACCCCATCAATCCCTTTAACATTAATGGTCATAACACTTCCTACAACCCCAACATAACGAAAAACAATCGAGCTACCTATGACAATACTCAAAACCAGACTTTTGGAACTCCCTCTTACATCATATTCATCAATATTGCTTTCTCCACAACATTGGCACCCTTAATATCTCCTGACACCACGATTTACATTAATAAAAAACTTGTGTCCAGATACTTATTACCCCATTTTTTCCCTAAGAAAATCCCACAACCTAGAATCCAATGCATGCATCATTTCCACATCCATATAAACACATAGAATAGTGTCCTCAAATAAAAGATCTAATCGAAATAATTTAATATTCAAACCATTTTGGCATTAGAAAAAGTGATTGAGCTACCTATCAAAATACTCAAAACCATATTTTTGGAACTCCCTCTTACATCATATGTTTCAATACTGCTTTCTCCACAACATGTGGCACCCTGAATATCTCCCAACACATCGATTTGCATTTAATAGCAAATGTGTGCCCAAATAGTTATTACCCCATTTTTTTTCCCTAAAAAGAGCTCCACAACCAAGAATCCAATGTATGCACCATTCCCACATTCATATATACAAACGTCCTTTTTTTACATAACGAGAAAATTCAATTTTATCATACCTCAATATGTACAATAATACACAAAATCCAATAGTTAGAACATAAACTTAGCTATTTTATATTAAAAAAAATTATTTTTAAAAACAATAATACAAAACTAGTATGTGTATGTTAATATAGTTATGTGAATGCAATAATATAGATAGTAATAGTAATAATATTGAAATCTAAACATTAAAGTATACTGTTAAATTTTTAATTTAAATAAATGATAAAAAACCAATATTATAAAATCTTAGAACTTAATGCTGAATAAATTTAAACATATTGCGCCATTGATTTATAATTTTAAATAAATGATAGAAAAGCATCATTGATGCTAAACCTTGAAACTAAATCATAAGGTAAACTAAAAAATATAGAAGCATTGTATGCATAGTGAAATATGTTAAACAAAATAGGTGTATTATTGTCATTAAAAAAATTTGGACATATGTGAGCAATTTCTATATCAAACTAGAAGTATTTGTTTGTATATGAAATATTCATTAGAAACCCTAATCTTTACTATGTTTGTATATGAAATGTTTTAAGTGAATTAAAATTAATTACTCCATTTATGAATCTTTACTATGTTTGTATATAAAATAATTTAATTGAATTAAAATTCATTACTCCATTTATGAAAACCCTTGAAACATCGCACATAAAAGCATAATCGTATGAATTCCTACATAATTCATTAAAAAAACAAAAAGGACAAAATAATGTGATTCCCACAAAAACATCTACATGTTCAATCAAACCATGTGATTTTGAAATAAATTCATTAAAAGAATCTTTAATAATGTGAGGTACAAACACTATGAGAATCTTTAATATTAATTTACTTTGGATAACACACCAGGTAGAAGACCATCAAATAGTGTTTAGTTTAAATTTTACTTTTTTAAATGCATGAGATTGTACTATTTGTAAATTGTATTTTTTGAATGGCGTCGATATGTGTTTAAATTGGTTAACAATAAACAAATATATAATAATTGGGTTTCCAATTTTGGGCTTCACATATTTGAATATATGGGAAATTTCAAAGGCAATTTTCACAATAGTGAAGAGAAATGTTTTTAAATATGATCTTAAATAGGGAAGGTGAGCTTTTGCAATTTCCACAAAAATGTTTTTAAATACGTGATATCTCAAATAGTAAACGTCAGTTTTTGTAATCTTCATTTGTTTGAATGTTAATATCAGCTTTTGTAATCTTCATTTGTTTGAATGTTAAGATCAGCTTTTGTAATCTTGGTTTGTTTGAATGTTAAGTAGATAAAATCACTATTTTTAATTGTTTTACTTATTTTACGTAAATAAAACTATAGATTTTACATAAATAAACACTCAACATATATAATATATTTTAAACAAAAATATATAACATAAATCCATCTTAAAATTTTTTATGCTTTCTCGTGTATTCCATAGATAAAAACAATACATTCCAAACCAAAAGAAAATTAATTACTTATTACAATTTAACAATTAAATTTTAATCTTAAACTTTATTATAATTTAATAATTAAATTTTAATCTAGCCCATATCAAAAATACTCTACAAAAGATAAATTTTAAAATGAAAGCCGTTAAAAAAGCAAGAAAGAGAAAAGTGGAAGGCCGGAAATGCAAGAAAGAGAAAGTGAAAGACCGGAAAAGTCGTTATAGATTTGCTTAGATTGGTCCATAAGATAAATCTGGCCTTTCAAATTTAAAATGAAAGCCGTTAGAAAAGAAAGAGAGAAGTGGAAGACCGGAAAAGCAAGAAAGAGAGAAGTGGAAGACCGGAAAAACAAGAAAGAGAAGGTGGTTATAGATTTGCTTAGATAGCGCAGGCCTTCAAAATATTGAGTATCAATTTGTAGTGTGTGTTGTTGGTCTTTCTTGAAGAGGAGGGTGGCCGCATATTCTCCATCTGGGTTGGAGTGGAACCAAAGTTGTTTTTACTCCGTGATATGTCACACAGCAGAGAATATCGTCAGATCCACAGTTGAAGCCCATGTGAAGGTCGACGTAGGACTTGATCCCGAAATTCTCAGGCTTCACTTCCACAATTGAATTGTTCAGATAAATTCATGCGAACTATTCTTTTAAACCTGCAGTTTTTAGTGGTGCATGATTCCCAGTCATTCCCGGATTAGTTGCTGAAGATAATTGCTTCCGCTTCTTCTTCTTACTGCAGGGTTGCGATAGTAATTGAACCACTGGATATTAATGAAATCTCATTTCATATTGACATGATTATTATTGTTTCTTCATTTGGAAAATAGGAGGGCAGAGGCACTGCGAGTTCTTGAGGTATCGGCTCTACAACTTCACTTTCACGGGGAACACCAACCCGACAATAAACTCGGCGAATCTGCTTCACTTCCAGTCGCGCTCGATAAAGGAAGCAAAACCAATTTCGATGCCTCGTTTTTCAAGAATATAAGAGACGGGAATGGCGTTCTGGACTCCGACCAGAGACTTTGGTCGGATGAGTCTATGGTCATCTGTTTGGGCATCTTCTCTGGAAGGACCTCAAATGGGCATCTGTTTGGCCATTCCGGTCAATACTGGTATGTATGTTCTGATGTTCTCCTCTGCTTTGTCCTCCCAATTTCATGTGTCTTTCTAAGATCTGAAATCTCATTAGCGATCTGTGATAATCACCTTTCTATGATAATCACCCAATATACATAAGAACAAAAACTGATGAGCTCTGAGTTTTTATTTTTATTTTTGTCCAAATAGAATCTAATCCCGGAATGAGTTTCTACCCACCTCTTTATTTTCAGTCAGTTTTAAATCAATCAAACCGTGCAGTTTTTATCATTTAGGAGATATTGGTTTAATATGTGAGGATTAGCATTTCCTAGGAAAGGTTGGAACATAATTTGATAAATCGAAGGTTTCTAATAAATATACTGTACAAGGTTTGCAATAAGTGAAGTATGGATTTACCTTTCTCCCCATTTAAACACCGGGCCAGAAACATGGGAAAAGTTCACTAGATTCGGGTTTAAGAGACCTCATGGCAGGCATCCCATCAGATCTTCAAGTTGATCGCACCAACTCGCAGTTACTAACAACTACCTCTATTTGACTAAGGCACAACCTTCATGGAAAATAAAAAATCCGAATCCCCCAGAAAAGCAACGGCAAACTTTCTGATTAACTCGGTTCTCCGATGTAAACATGGATGGGATAGCATATTTAACTTCCATAAACAATAGGTGGGATATCATATTTAACTTCCAAGAGGGAGGAAACGTACAACTGTAGATTTCGATTCTAATGAAGAATGCTAGATATATGTTTGGATAAAGAATTGCAAAATTTAGGTGTCGAAAATTTGATATCGAAGTATGAAATATAGTTGTCAATAACTGTGAATTTATGATTTTGTAGATCGATATATTGTAACACTTACAATCGCACAAATGGAAGATTATATGCCTTAGGGATACTAGGTTAAAATTAGCGTTACCGACTGTGGATTTAGGAATATATATCTTCCAGACTTAAGCTTTTAGATCGGATACATGGTGGAACTTATGAATTGCATTAATGGGTGCCGGGGGCTATATACATTTAAGATTGCTAAGAGTAGCGTTAGTATTACTACAAAACGAGCCTTATCATCTCTAATAATATAGGCAATCTTGATAAGTGAGGATTCGCTTCTAGTATTGCCACCCAAACCGCTTACTTAGAACTTATTGCTGAATAAATCTGTCACACAGCAGAGAATATCGTCAGATCCACAGTTGAAGCCCATGTGAAGGTCGACGTAGGACTTGCTCCCGGAATTCTCAGGCTTCACTTCCACGATTGCATTGTTCAGGTAAATTCATGCGAACTATTCTTTTAAACCTGCAGTTTTTAGTGGTGCATGATTCCCAGTCATTCCCGGATTAGTTGCCAAAGATAATTGCTTCTGCTGCTTCTTCTTCCCGCAGGGTTGCGATAGTAATTGAACCACTGGATATTAATGAAATCTCATTTCATATTGACCCGATTATTATTGTTTCTTCATTTGGAAAATAGGAGGGCAGAGGCACTGCGAGTTCTTGGGGTATCGGCTCTACAACTTCACTTCCACGGGGAACGCCGACCCGACAATAAACTCCGGTCAATACTGCTATGTATGTTCTAATGTTCTCCTCTGCTTTGTCCTCCCAATTTCATGTGTCTTTCTAAGATCTGAAATCTCATTAGCGATCTGTGATAATCACCTTTCTATGATAATCACCGCATATACATAAGAACAAAAAATGATGAGCTCTGCGTTTTTATTTTTACTTTTGTCGAAATAGAATCTAATCCCGGAATGAGTTTCTACCCACCTCTTTATTTTCAGTCAGTTTTAAATCGATCAAACCGTGCAGTTTTTATCATTTAGGAGATATTGGCTTAATATGTGAGGATTAGCATTTCCTAGGAAAGGTTGGAACATAATTTGATAAATCGAAGGTTTCTAATAAATATATTGTACAAGGTTTGCAATAAGTGAAGTATGGATTCACCTTTCTCCCCATTTGAACACCGGGCCAGAAACATGGGAAGTTTCCAACTTAATGTTGCATTCTCTGCTTGGAATGTAGTTGGAATCTCGAGCAAGCCGCCCTTCATACGATATATTTCTTATTTTTTTAATTAAAAAATGGGCATATAAATACATATATCATTGTGACTCTGTGATAAAAAAAGGACTTCCTCGATGTAATCTCTTTCATTTAATATTTTAAATTTATTTAATTTTATTTCATATATAAATTTTTAATAGTTTTAATGTTTGTATTTATACTTGTAGCTTTTTACCTAATCATTAATCTATTTTATTTAAAAGAGACATAATTGTAACTATGTTTTTACTTTTTTTTTTATATACCTATCATTCAAGGAAGAGAAAAAAGTAAATATAATTCTTAATACAATTAATTGTTTAAGAAAAAATTGATAAAACCCTCTCCAAATGTTGTTTCGTATAGAGTAGTGTAACCTATTCCTTTCTTTATATGTTTTTATTTTTTTATTTTGTTAAACTCACTCACATAAGAATGCACTTCCACTCACACACACTTTCTATATATTAAAATTGTTTTAATTATATATTTTACTAATTATATATGCACATAAAATATTAAATACTTTCTATACACGTAAAGTTAATTTAATCATATATTTTATACATTATATACTCACTTTCTATATATTAAAATTGATTTAATTATATTTTTAATGAATTATATTTGCACATAAATATTAAATATTTTCTATACACATAAAATTAATTTAATCATATATTTTATACATTACATATGCATGGAACATTAAACAATTTATGTACACAAAAGTTGATTTAATCATATCATTTATGTATGACATATTTAAAAAACACTAACACTATATTTTATGCTTTTATTTTCTTACATTTTTTTTTGTCTATATTTTAAAATGAAATTGATATAAAAAAAATTCTATTTAGAGATGTAGATGTGGATTTTTTTATGCATTTAAAGTGATATAATATAGAATGAAATTTTGTTTATGTTTATGAGATGTAGTTATTGAATTTGTTTTTATTTGTTTGAAATTATTTAAATAATGATGTATTTAGAGAGAGAGGGGGCAATGGAGGGGGAGGGCGAGTGGGACAGAGAGGGTGTGGAAGGGGGAGAGAAAGAAAGGGGGAAGGGGGAAGGGGGACGGGGATGCAGAGGTAGTGCAGGCAAGGGAAGGAAGACTGAGGGAGGGGTAGGGAGCAAGAGCGTGAGGGGGAGGGATGGGGAGAGAGGGGGAGAGGGAGAGGGCGAGGGAGAGAGAGAGGGGGGTTTAGGGGGAGGGGGAGAGGAAAGAAAGGGGGGAGGGATTGCGATGGGGCGAAAGCAGGGGGGATGGAGAGGGAGTGGGGAGGATGAGGGTGAGAGGAGGGAGAGGGGGAGAGTGAGGGAGGGGGGAAGGGATATAGGAAAGGGTAGGTAGGGATGGGGGGAGCGGGGGAAGAGGGGGTGTTGGGGAGGGATGGGGGAAGTGGGATAGGGAGGTGGGGTGGTAGGGGGAGGGAGAGAAAGAGGGCAAGAAGGAGAGAGATGAAGGGGGAGAGAGAAGGGGACGAGAGGGGGAGGGGGGAGGTAGAAAGAGGGTGAAGGGGAGAGAAGGGGAGAGGGATGGGGAGGAAGGGGGAGGTAGGTGGAGCAAGAGTGGGAGGGAGGGAGAGGGAAAGCGAGAGAGGGGGACGATGGGGGGTGGGGGTTAGGTGAAGGGGAGGAAGAGGAGCGATAGGGAGGGATAGAGAGGGAATGGGAGATGGGGAAGTGAGGATGGAGGGGTAGTGGGAGGGGTAAAGAGAGAGGGAGGAAGGGTGGGAGAGGGTGACTGGGTATAAGCTGGGGTAAGGGGAGGAGGGAGGGGGAAGGGATGTTGAGGGAAGGGGAAGTAGGATGTGGAGAGGGGCAAGCAAGGAGATGGGAGGGGAGGGTGAGAGCAGGGAGCGAGGGAGGGGGTTGGGGAGAGGGGCAAGAGAGGGACAAGGGGATGGGGTGAGGGGAGGGTTGTTGGAAGGAGTGGGAGGGAGTGAGAGAGGGAGGTTGGAAGAGGGAGAGAGGGAGAGGGAAGAGGATATAGGGAGAGGAGAGGATATGGGAGAGCAAGGGAAGGGGGAAAGGAGGAGCGGGGGGGATTTCTAGGTAGAAAGGGGAGGGAGGGAGCAACAGTAGGGAGCGGGGTGATGTGGAGACTTAGGATGTCGAGGGGAGGGTTGAGATATTGGTAGGTTGGTGAGGGGGTAATCGGGGGGAGCTATATGGACGGAGGGAGAGAGGGAGATGAGGAGAGAGGTGGGAGGGGTAGAGGGAAGGGAAGGGGGATGGAGGTGGGAGAGTGTGTTAGGGGGGAATGAGGGAGTGTGAAATATTGCTAGGAGGGTGAGGGAGGGAGCATGAGGGAGGAAGGGGGAAGGTAGAGGGAGGGGGAGAGAACAATGGTGAGAGGGAGGCGAAGGGGAGGGAGATGGAAGCACGTAGGGGAGATGGGGAGGGGGGATGACATGTGAGCGAGAGAGGGAGGAAGGGGGGACGGGGGATGGATGGGATATTTGTAGAGCGGGAGGGGAGGGAGGGAGAGGGAGAGGAGGAGAGTGGGAAAGGGGGGGAGTGGGACGGGGAGGTGGGAGGAACATGATATTGGTATGCGGGAGAGGGGATCGGGGGATGGGGAGAGGAGGGGGTGGATGGAGGAGACGGGGGGAGCGAGGTATGGGAAAAAGGTGGAGGGGGGGATTGAGACGGGGATGGTGGATGATGGGTGAGTGATAGAGAGAGGGATAGGGAAGGGAGTGATGGATGGGAGATTGGTAGGGGGGAGGGGAGGGGAGGGGGAGAGGTTGTGGTGAGTGTGGGAGATGGTGGAGTGAGGTATGGGGGAAAATTTGAGGGGTGGATTGGTATTTGGGAGAGGGAAGGGGTGGAGGGGAAAGGGATGGAGGGGAAGGGGGATGGAGGCAGGGGTAAAGGATGGGGTGAAGGGGTGGAGAGGGGGAAGAGAGGGACAAGGGGAGGGGGAGGGGGAGGGGATGAGGTGATGGGAGGGTTGTGGAAAGGAGCGAAAGAGAGTGAGAGAGGGAGGGAGGTAGGGAGGGGAAATGGAGAGTGAGGGATGGAGAGGGAAGAGGAGAAAGGGAGAGGGGAGGAGATGGGGGAGCGAGGGAGGTTGGAAAGGAGGAGGGGGGGAAATTTATAGGTAGAAAGGGGAGGGAGGCAGTGACAGTAGGGAGCGGGCTGATGGGGAGACGAAGGAGCTCCAAAGAATCAGTGAGGTTGGGGCTTGAAGGAGCTCCATCGATTTGGAAAATCATTGACATCGAAGTCTACTTGGAATTTTATCACTAAGGAAGGTAAATGGGGATTTAGTGACTTGGGTTGTTGGAGATGGTAATAAAGCCATACTGGGAAAGGATAAAATAGTGGGAGTAATAAAGCAGAGAAACCTGCCGGAACGTATGATTAAGCATCTCAACGATCAACGCTTTATATTCCTGCAGGATGTAGTTGGGATTGGCAGACCCATCAATTTCATCCAGAATTGGAGAACTGCTTTAGAACTTGATTTATGATAGATGGGTAGAAAGCTGGAATCTATGGATTTTTTACATGAATAAAGGGTTCATCAAATTATAGGAGACTCCAGATTCCTTGGTCTAGATGGGTAACCAGGAAGGAGGAAAGTTTGCCTTTCATATTGCATAATATCTTTTCTGGAGTAACCGGGCTATCCTAGATTGCTGGTGGTGGAAACCTCTTTGGCAAGTTCGGGTTCCCCAAAAGCATAAGATCTTTATGTGGCTGATTATGAGAGGGAAGGTACTAACATGGGACAATTTGAGGAAAATAAATGTTGTGGGGACCACCTAGTGTTGTCTTTGTAGGGGAGCAGAAGAAATTATTGAACATTTGTTTCTGGAATGTCCATTCTCTTGTCAAGTTTGGAAAGGATTGGAAGATAGCCTTCATCTCGTACGGCTATGGGAAGTTGATTGTATTGAAGGAAATTTCAAATACTAGTTTACAAATCCACTACTCAAATTCACAAGATGTATCTCTTACTTACTTTTATGGACTATATGGAAGGTTAGAAATGAAGCTATATCTAAGAACAATCACTTACGTGGTTTCTATGTTATCTCTAATCTACTAGCTACCTATAGGTTTTTTATAGACAAAAAAAGCAATTTTAAACCCAGTATTATGAAAGATATTTGTATAGATCATGCGGAATGTACAAGTTATTTTGACGGTGTTTGTGAGGAACCCGACAAAATCAGTGGTTTAGGGGAGGGGTAGGAGGGGATGGGGGGAGGGGCGGGTTGTGGGAAGGAGTGAAAGAGAGCAAGAGAGGGAGGGAGGTAGGGAGGGGGGGATGGAGAGTGAGGGATGGAGAGGGAAGAGGAGAAAGGGAGAGGGGAGGAGATGCGGGAGCGAGGGAGGTTGGAAAGGAGGAGGGGGGAATATTTATAGGTAGAAAGGGGAGGGAGTTAGTGGCAGTAGGAAGCGGGATGATGGGGAGACTGAGGAGCTCCAAAGAATCAGTGAGGTTGGGGCTTGAAGGAGCTCCATCGATTTGGAAAATCATTGACATCGAAGTCTACTTGGAATTTTATCACTAAGGAAGGTAAATGGGGATTTAGTGACTTAGGTTGTTGGAGATGGTAATAAAGCCATACTGGGAAAGGATAAAATAGTGGGAGTAATAAACCAGAGAAACCTGCCCGAAGGTATGATTAAGCATCTCAAAGATCAACGCTTTATATTCCTACAGGATGTAGCTGGGATTGGTAGACCCATCAATCTCATCCAGAATTGGAGAACTACTTTAGAACTTGATTTATGATAGATGGGTAGAAAGATGGAATCTATGTATTTTTTACATGAATAAAGGGTTCATCAAATTAAAGGAGACTCCAGATTTGTTGGTCTTGATGGGTAACCAGGAAGGAGGAAAGTTTGCCTTTCATATTGTATAATATCTTTTCTGGAGTAATCGGGCTATCCTAGATTGCTGGTGGTGGAAACCTCTTTGGCATGTTCGGGTTCCCCAAAAGCATAAGATCTTTATGTGGCTGATTATGAGAAGGAATGTACTAACATGGGACAATTTGAGGAAAATAAATGTTGTGGGGCCCACCTAGTGTTTTCTTTGTAGGGGAGCAGAAGAAATTATCGAACATTTGTTTCTGGAATGTCCATTCTCTTATCAAGTTTGGAAAGGATTGGAAGATAGCCTTCATCTCGTACGGCTATGGGAAGTTGATTCTGTCGAATGAAATTTCAAATACTAGTTTACGAATCCACTACTCAAATCAACAAGATGTATCTCTTACTTACTTTTATGGAGTATATGGAAGGTTAGAAATGAAGCTATATTTGAGAACGATCACTTACATGGTTTCTATGTTATCTCTAATCTGCTAGCTACCTATAGGTTTTTTATAGACAAAGAAAGCAATTTTAAACCAAGGATTATGAAAGATGTTTGTATCTAGATCATGCGGAATGTACAAGTTATTTTGACGGTGTTTGTGAGGAACCCGACAAAATATGTGGTTTAGGGTAGGGGTAGGAGGGGATGGGGGAAGGGGAGGGTTGTGGGAAGGAGCGAAAGAGAGCGAGAGAGGGAGGGAGGTAGGGAGGGGGGATGGAGAGTGAGGGATGGAGAGGGAAGAGGAGAAAGGGAGAGGGGAGGAGATGGGTGAGCGAGGGAGGTTGGAAAGGAGGAGGGGGGAAAATTTCTAGGTAGAAAGGGGAGGGAGGGAGTGGCAGTAGGGAGCGGGGTGATGGGGAGAATGGGGAGCTCCAAAGAATCAGTGAGGTTGGTTCTTGAAGGAGCTCCATTGATTTGGAAAATCATTGACATCGAAGTCTACTTGGAATTTTATAACTAAGGAAGGTAAATGGGGATTTAGTTACTTGGGTTGTTGGAGATGGTAATAAAGCCATACTGGGAATGGATAAAATAGTGGGAGTAATAAACCAGAGAAACCTGCCCGAAGGTATGATTAAGCATCTCAACGATTAATGCTTTATATTCCTACAGGATGTAGCTGGGATTGGCAGACCCATCAATTTCATCCAGAATTGGAGAACTGCTTTAGAACTTGATTTATGATAGATTGGTAGAAAGCTGGAATCTATGGATTTTTTACATGAATAAAGGGTTCATCAAATTAAAGGAGACTCCAGATTTCTTGGTCTTGATGGGTAACCAGGAAGGAGGAAAGTTTGCCTTTCATATTGCATAATATCTTTTCTAGAGTAATTGGGTCATCCTAGACTGCTGGTGGTGGAAACCTCTTTGGCAAGTTCGGGTTCCCCAAAAGCATAAGATATTTATGTGGCTGATTATGAGAGGGAAGGTACTAACATGGGACAATTTGAGGAAAATAAATGTTGTGGGGCCCACCTAGTGTTGTCTTTGTAGGGGAGCAGAAGAAGTTATCGAACATTTGTTTCTGGAATGTCCATTCTCTTATCAAGTTTGGAAAGGATTGGAAGATAGCCTTTATCTCGTACGGCTATGGGAAGTTGATTCTATCGAAGGAAATTTCAAATACTAGTTTATGAATCCACTACTCAAATACACAAGATGTATCTCTTACTTACCTTTATGGAGTATATGGAAGGTTAGAAATGAAGCTATATTTGAGAACAATAACTTACGTGGTTTCTATGTTATCTCTATTCTGCTAGCTACCTATAGGTTTTTTATAGACAAAGAAAGCAATTTTAAACCTAGGATTATGAAAGATATTTGTATAGATCATGCAGAATGTACAAGTTATTTTGACGGTTTTTGTGAGGAACCCAACAAAATCTGTGGTTTAGGGGGGGTATTCTTCTTCCAAACAGGGAATCCATAGAGTTCAAGGCAAATGGGGGTTTTGGATCAAATAATAGAGCATAAGGCTTGGCACTGAGAACACCAATGCAGATTGCAAGAGAGGGATCAGTGCACTCGCACAATATTTTGGGGGATTCGGAATTATGGATCAAATTTATGAAAAAGGAACAGAGCATCTCAAACCTGAATCTCAAAGGTATAGGACAAAACTTTGACTTAGTAGCACAATCCTTCGAGGTCTTAAAATATAACCATGTGTACAGAGAGCAGAACCAGACAAATGTCCATTCCAAAGAAGATCTTATTCTTCCTACAAGAGTTTGTGTGATGAACAGAAAAATTCGAGCAAGAAGGTAATCGGAAGGAAAATTATGGACTTCATTTCTGAAGATAAAGATTTCTTTTTAGGGGAATGTTAATGAATGATGATCTAAGGTTTTTTAAACTACTCTGCTGGAAACATCTATGATGTAAAAGAAACTTTTTTGAACAGTGCAATTTGTACCTGAAGGATGCAACCTATATTTCCTATGAATCAATACGACATTGGTATAGTAATGCTAATCAAATGTTTGAAAGCTACCGGGATCCGTCTCTACTATGTTATTGTCCCCAGGATTGCATGCTATCTTCAGTTTAGCTACATAATATTTGTCCAAGCAGGGATCCATATCTCCTTTTCCCATAAAATTGTAAAGCCTGCTGCTAAAGGAGCTGCAGTGGGAAATCCCTATAGTGTGGGCGCCTGCACCCAGTATTGTTATATATAACTAGTGAGATTATGATGCCATAATGTAAATCAATTACCGTATAACAAATCAGAAAAACACAGCCAGGTCCTTAACATCAAGTCCATGGCTGCCAAATATTGATGTCAGTTGCGAGAAACTTGCGGTGGGCGGGGAAAGTTTAGTGAGAGCTTCGTTCTCGATATACACCAGTTGGAACGTTCCAGAATGGTCCACCCAACTATATACTACAAAACTTGCAACTGCAGCTGTAGTTGTCTTCCTGATATTCAAAAACGTTGTTTTCTTTGTAAAGTGGAATTCTGTTATTCCTATGACAAATGTCATTATAACCTAGACAACGACACTATTTATAACCCGAATAATTGTGAGGGAGTTGCCTGTCGATTTCCTTAACGCAGGCAAAAATACTGTAAGGAAAATCTTATAATTAATGGAGTTGCTGGCATATTCTTGAGTATTATTTCGCAAGCCAGACTGCGAATTAATTGTTTACATAGAATCTCACTAACATGTCCAAAGTTTTGCATTTTTAATTTTAGGTACTATCTCCAGATTCTCTTAATGACTGAGCTATCCATGATCATTTCAATTTTTTCTTTCTAATTCCCGAGCATGGAAATATTAACCAGGACGCGTTACCTTCGGGCAAGGGACTAGTGCACATGGTCACATCATTTTGTTTCCATTTGTCAGTTAAAAATTATCTGACAGTGGCCTTCATTATCTTTATTATCGGGCTAGAGGCATTCAATATCTACCTTGTAGGGCAGCATTTAATGTTGTTGATGTAAACTGTTATCAAATTTCACTGTTCAGATGGTCGTTGTAAAGCATTAAATTTTACTTTGCAAAATGGATATTGAACGCCTTGTTATCTTGTATTTCGTGATCATCATTATTACTACGGTGTCCTTCTTTGTTGAATCAAATCCCATGGTTTATATCCCCACCTTAGCAGCATTAAATTCTAAGCTACAAGGTGGTTGCATGCTTATTTAGTGATAAGGGTATCTAGGTGTTGATTTTAGTGTTGATGCACATATTGAACCACCCACAATCTTAGGAGTTGTTATGGAAATTGAATCATTAATTATTTTTAAGTGATAGATGTGCATATTGAACCATGAAACAAGCTTACAAGTCGATAACTATTAATTTAAATAGAATAAATTGTATAGGTTAAGGTTCTATCCTAACGAGCCTTTAAATAGATATATAGGGTTCTATGTATTGAGTCCATGTCTATGAAACAAGGTCCATGATGTAGATGTAACATGAAAGAAATAATTGTAAAAAGACTCACTAGAATGTTCCACATGTAAACTATAAAGTTTCTAGGAGGTTAGATTAAAACTATTTTGAAAAAAATACTTGTGACAAGAGTTATTTAAAAGGTAATTCACTAACAACAATTAAGGACACAAGACCCATGTCTTATGCAAAAAATATATTAATTATACCCATATCCCACTAAGATTCCAATGATCCAAGTTTTGTGGTGCTTTGAAGTTTGTTTTCTATACTAAGGCCATACAAGCTTCATTTTGGGGCAAAGGGACAAGATCCAACTCGTGTGTGAAAAACCTCCTAATGTTATCCATATCCCACCCAACGACAAAGGAACTTTCTAAGGGGTTTTGTGGTGGTTTGAGGAATATTTTTTCCCATAAGACTTATAATATTTATTTAGTAATTGAGGGCCTTATTTTCCTCCCCCACTCATGGTCAAGGTCTCGAGACCCATCCTTACTACACAAATATTCCTAGTGGTTCCTCTATCCCATTCCTATGGAAAATATCCTTTTATAGCGTGTGTGTTGTTGTTCAAGGCCTTGATCATTACTCATTAACCCAAGAATATTCATTTTGTGTCTTATTCCCAATATTTATCCTCCAACCATAGTTGAATCTTTGAGGCCCATCCACGATGCATAAATATCATAATCATACCCATATCTCACTTGAAGGACAATGATCCCCTATAGAGGGAATGGTATGTGCGTTATGCCATTGTTTATGCCCCTTGATCCCTAATATCTTCATCTAGGGGAAAAGGGCCTTGATTTCATCCCTTGACCATGGTCAATTCCTTAAGGCCCATCTCCAACATGAAAAGCCTTATAATCATACACATATTCCACTTAGATGCCAAAGATCATGTCTAAAGAGTGTGCGTTGTGGTGTGAGGTCACATTGATGTCCACTGACACCTAGATATTCTTTTATGATTTAATGACCATATATTGCACCCTTAACTATTGTAAAGGCCTCAATAATCATCCGTACTACATAAAAAATCTTAATCACATCCATATTCCACTTGTATGTTAAAGATCCACCTTAAATGATCTATTGTGTGGTTCAATACCTTGATCATGGCCCATTAGCTCAGTAATCTTAATTTAGGGCCCAATTCCATCATTTTCTACCATAACCATGGCCCAAAAACTATACCTAGTGCACAAAACCTCATATCCACATTAATATCCCACTATAAGAAAAATGATATCCTATATAGGGCATCTTTTATGTTTTGTGACCTTACTAATTGCCCTTTGTCCCTATAAGATTCATCTAGGGCCTGAGGGCCTTATTCCCCCCCCCACATGTATTGGCAAGCTATTGAGACCAATTAATAATATCCAAGGCATTATAGGAGCAACCATATTCAACTTGAAGGATGAGTGTGACCATTAGATGGCTTGTGGCATGGTTTGAAACCTTATCCATGCCCAATGCACCCTAGAATATTCAATTAAATATTAATTCCCATATTTTCCTCTCCTTGAAATATTGGTCAAGTCCCTAAAATGTATCCCCTGTGAAAAGCCTCTTAATATCAACCATATTACATTTAGAGGCTAGATA
Organism: Larix kaempferi; assembly: GCA_027924585.1. NCBI lineage: Eukaryota > Viridiplantae > Streptophyta > Pinopsida > Pinales > Pinaceae > Larix > Larix kaempferi. The sequence goes on from BSBM01000061.1 coordinate 19,762,887, forward strand.
TCCCTTTTAGAGGGACTGCATGGTGGTTTGAGGTTGTATCAATCATGACCGAGGCATTCATTTTATACTAGTTTGAAAAAAAACACATGACTATGTTATTATGTAGAAACATAATGATCATATCATAATCACATATATCTCTTCAATACCTTTCCGAATAGCTAAAGAACAAATAAAATGAATGTCAAGGTAGAAAGTTATGGAAAACTAAGGAAAATAAATTTTTTTAATGAAAATGTATAAAGAGCTTATATTAAAAAGGATGAGAAAAAACAACAAAATATTACAAAAACCATTCACCTTGATGAAGAGGGTAGCAATAGGGTGAAATCATGAAGTTGGTATACACTTTTGGCTTGTTTTTTGTTAAACACAACTACAAAATTTTATGGTTTTGAACTTCGACCTCTTCAAAACCATATCTCCCTTAGGAATTTCAACTTGAAGTAAGCACAAAATTTTAGAGAAATGAATTAGATTTCTACTCATTTTTTTTAAATTTTTTTTTGGACATCATGGGACAAATTTGGATGCCACCAACGATATATACTTGAAATTTTAGGTATGGATAATGAGTGACTTGCATGGCCTCCGGTTTTTTGAGAGATGGTTATTCACTTTAGGGAAAAAAATTCTATGCTCATAATATATGATGTATCAACAATATAGGTATAAAGTGCATTCCTTTTTACCATCATTATAGTAAATTTGAGGTCTAAAGTGGGCCTCCTAAGGAAAATACAAAAATAATAGTTAAAATAATAAAATAATATTTATTAATTTTGGAGGAAGAAGGAAAAAAACTACTTTTTTTGTTTGTATTTTCAACATATCTCCGTGTGTTTTTACTCAAATTTCGAGCGGGAGCACTCGTTGGATGCGAAATTTAATGAGTCATCCCGCTCGAAATTTGAGTAAAAACACAAGGAGATATGTTGAAAATACAAACAAAAAAAATAGTTTTTTTATGACAAATATCTCAAGTCAACCATTATGGTTGACTCATTTTATTGAAATTTTATTGGTTTCTGAATTCCAACTCAACATGAAATTATGGTTGGCTCGTTTTCTTATAAGGCCCATTTTAGACCCCAAATTTCCTCTAATGTAAGGAACAATATACCAAGTCGATATCACCCCTTTATGGAGGATATGATGTGATTTGATTGATTATGAAATAATGTGATCAATTAGTTATATTTTCTGTGTTTACCATGTTTCTAATTAGCTATTCAAGTGGATGAGCACTATATGTGAGTAAGCGCAGGTCCAAAGATAATTATGAAGATTGGCAAAGTCAAGCTCCGATTAAACTCTAGAGAAGGACACGAAGATGAGTTTTTCCTGATTTATAGGAAAGAATCTAAATAGATTAAGGTTGTGATTTTCAATATAGGGACTCGGGGTTGAAACACTGTAATAAGTAGAGTCACATCGATATCATGGGGCCTAAGGAATTTTATGGATTATTCTCTGTTTTCCAGACATGGTTACACAACACTCAAGTTTTGCAATTGTTATGGATTTTACAACAGTGTATTGAAGAAACTGCGTTCTCTATCACCTGTGAGTTTTCAACTTTAAATTAGCTCTTGTAATGCACATTCAAGAGGTCCCCCTCATTATGTAGAACATGAGTTCTTTGTTTTATTTTCATGTTGATTTATGCATCCCATGGTTTATGATTGAACAAGTACTTGTGGATTATTCACGGCAGTAATTCTGATATGAATGTAATTCTGAACATGATTGTTTTTATCCGTAGTCTTGTATTATGGAATCTGTATTTTTAATGTATGGACTCTGTAGTCATGTAGCTACGTTCTGCAAGAGCAGTTTCCAAATTCACACTCTTACTTCCAAGCATATTTTCTTGATTAGATTAGATTTGTGCATCTAGTTAAATGTTTATTGTTAATTTCATTAAAATAGATTCATTCTTTTAATAGGTAGATCTATGCTTTTGATTTCATTAGATCAGGATTTATACCTTCAACTCTTAGACGTCTTCTTTTGTCAAAATAGGTTTATGCATTCACATATTTCTCCCCAAATTTAAACATTCAAAAATAGGATTCTCTTAAGAATGCACATACAGTGCAGAGTGCCTCTGAAGTTTTTACGTCCCCTGGTCGATATTTAAAGTGAGGTTCTTGAAATGAGAGCTGTGGAAAGGTAAGCATTTCAGAATTGCCACCAATATACACACACTCCACTTGTGCGTGGACTATATTTTGAGGTTTTCCATATGTGGGAAATATTTTTTATTATGTATCAAAATAGAATATGTTTAGAAAATGGTGCCTTATCAACATATTTTGAGGTTTTCCATATGTGGGAAATATTTTTTATTATGTATCAAAATAGAATATGTTCAGAAAATGGTGCCTTATCGACACATGCTGACGAGCTTCAATTTTCTTTTTAGTGCCTCTTATTGGAAAAATGACTAAAATAAATTTTTATATATGTTTTTTAACGAAAATTTGTAAATATTTTATATTAAAAAAATATGAGAAAAAACAACAAAAAATTACAAAAACCAGTCAACCCGATGAAAAGGGTAGGAATATAGTAAAATGCTTGTTGTTAAAAAATCCTCTTCCTTGAACATTACATTCAACATTTTTCTAGTAGTAGCAAAACTTTTAGCACTATAAAGGAAAATATATTTTCCTAGTAAGATGACACATAAGTAATACATAACATAAACAAAATGTATATAACCAATCTATAGCCATCAAACGAAAGCATAAATCATCTTTCCTAGAGGAACCCAGGTGAATGAGTTTTTTGTGGGATGAACAACTAAACCTTCCTATGAATCCCTTTGAGTCGCAGTGGAGTGATATTGAGAGTGGCTTTTGTGAGCCAAATTGAACAATTTGTCAACATATTCCAGCAACTTATCTATCTACCACCTTGTACTCTAGAATTTCCCTCCACTTTGTTCATTCTAGTATCCAAAAAAGAAATATGATATGGAATTTTATGCATGGAATCCACCATTCCATCCCAATGAGACTGAAAAACCCTAAGCATAGTCTTAATTTCCCTGAGTTCGACCAAACCACATGGAATTTTTATTTTGAATATGGTATTATTGTCCACCTGGAATCCCATGCCCTCCATAATCCAACCAAAGCAAGGCACAGTACTCTGGAATCTTTAGAAAATGGAACAAAACCCTTCACTATCTAGGAAAGATGAAACTCAGAGGAAGTTGGAAACCAGAAGGAGATATCACTCTTGGAGTAGAGTGAGGTCCCTTCGAAACAGCAAGAAAATTTGAACATAAAAAATCACCCTCAACCAATACCTGTAGGTACACTTTTGATAAATCAAGAAGCTGCAACCATTGGATGAGCTCAAGAGTTAAAGTTTTCCCAGGGTCAAGCATGATCATTGATATCACACTAGAATAGAGGGAGGATGAGAGCGAGGTTCCTTCAAAAAAAGAATAAAATTTTAACATTAACATCACCCTCAACCAATACATGTAGGTTCACTTATGAGAAATCAAGAAGCCGCAACCAGCGGATGAGCTCAAGAGATAAAGCTATTCGAGGGTCGAACATGACCATTGATATCACAGGGTCAAGCATGATTGTTGATATCACAATAGGAGATTTAACAATGAACCAAAATCAAGTAATCTAATGTTATGCATGCAATGATATAATCTTCCCACAAACTCTCCCTAACTCTACGTATTAACAAAAGAATTCGTCGCTTCACAGTATTCCACCCCATCAATCCCTTTAACAGTAATGGTCATAACACTTCCTACAACCCCAACATCACGAAAAACAATCGAGCTACCTATGACAATACTCAAAACCAGACTTTTGGAACTCCCTCTTACATCATATTCATCAATATTGCTTTCTCCACAACATTGGCACCCTTAATATCTCCCAACACCACGATTTACATTAATAAAAAACTTGTGTCCAAATACTTATTACCCCATTTTTTCCCTAAGAAAATCCCACAACCTAGAATCCAATGCATGCATCATTTCAACATCCATATAAACACATAGAATAGTGTCCTCAAATAAAAGATCTAATCGAAATAATTTAATATTCAAAACATTTTGGCATCAGAAAAAGTGATTGAGCTACCTATCAAAATACTCAAAACCATATTTTTGGAACTCCCTCTTACATCATATGTTTCAATACTGCTTTCTCCACAACATGTGGCACCATGAATATCTCCCAACACATCGATTTGCATTTAATAGCAAATGTGTGCCCAAATAGTTATTACCCCATTTTTTTCCCTAAAAAGAGCTCCACAACCAAGAATCCAATGCATGCACCATTCCCACATTCATATATACAAACGTCCTTTTTTTGACATATGAGAAAATTCAATTTTATCATACCTCAATATGTACAAGAATACACAAAATCCAATAGTTGGACCATAAACTTAGCTATTATATATTAAAAAAAATTATTTTTAAAAACAATAATACAAAACTAATTTGTGTATGTTAATATAGTTATGTGAATGCAATAATATAGATAGTAATAGTAATAATATTGAAATCTAAACATTAAAGTATACTGTTAAATTTTTTTTTTTTTTTGATTTAAATAAATGATAACAAATCAATATTATAAAATCTTAGAACTTAATGCTGAATAAATTTAAACATATGCCCCCATTGATTTATAATTTTAAATAAATGATAGAAAAGCATCATTAATACTAAACCTTGAAACTAAATCATAAGGTAAACTAAAAAATATAGAAGCATTGTATGCATAGTGAAATAAGTTAAACAAAATAGGTGTATTATTGTCATTAAAACAATTTGGACATATGTGAACAATTTCTATATCAAACTAAAAGTATTTGTTTGTATATGAAATATTCATTAGAAACCCTAATCTTTACTATGTTTGTATATGAAATGTTTTAAGTGAATTAAAATTAATTACTCCATTTATGAATCTTTACTATGTTTGTATATAAAATAATTTAATTGAATTAAAATTCATTACTCCATTTATGAAAACCCTTGAAACATCGCACATAAAAGCATAATCATATGAATTTCTACATAATTCATCAAAAAAACAAAAAAGACAAAATAATGTGATTCCCACAAAAACATCTACATGTTCAATGAAACCGTATGATTTTGAAATAAATTCATTAAAAGAATCTTTAATAATGTGAGGTACAAACACTATGAGAATCTTTAATATTAATTTGCTTTGGCTAACACACGAGGTGGAAGACCATCAAATAGTGTTTAGTTTAAATTTTATTTTTTTAAATGCATGAGATTGTACTATTTGTAAATTGTATTTTTTTGAATGGCGTCGATATGTGTTTAAATTGGTTAACAATAAACAAATATATAATAATTGGGTTTCCAATTTTGGACTTCACATATTTTAATATATGGGAAATTTCAAAGGCAATTTTCACAATGGTGAAGAGTAATGTTTTTAAATATGTGTTTAAATTGGTTAACAATAAACAAATATATAATAATTGGGTTTCCAATTTTGGACTTCACATATTTGAATATATGGGAAATTTCAAAGGCAATTTTCACAATGGTGAAGAGTAATGTTTTTAAATATGATCTTAAATAGCGAAGGTGAACTTTTGCAATTTCCACAAAAATGTTTTTAAATACGTGATATCTCAAATAGTAAAGGTCAGCTTTTGTAATCTTCATTTGTTTGAATGTTAAGATCAGCTTTTGTAATCTTGGTTTGTTTGAATGTTAAGTAGATAAAATCACTATTTTTAATTGTTTTACTTATTTTACGTAAATAAAACTATAGATTTTACATAAATAAATACTCAACATATATAATATATTTTAAACAAAAATATATAACATAAATCCATCTTAAGGTTTTTTATACTTTCTCGTGTATTCCATAGATAAAAACAATACATTCCAAACCCCAAAAAAATTAATTAGTTATTACAATTTAACAATTAAATTTTAATCCTAAACTTTATTATAATTTAATAATTAAATTTTAATCTGGGGCATATCAAGAATAATGTACAAAAGATAAATTTTAAAATGAAAGCCGTTAGAAAAGCAAGAAAGAGAGAAGTGGAAGGCCGGAAAGGCAAGAAAGAGAAAGTGAAAGACCGGAAAAGCCGTTATAGATTTGCTTAGATTGGTCCATAAGGTAAATCTGGCCTTTCAAATTTAAAATGAAAGCCGTTAGAAAAGAAAGAGAGAAGTGGAAGACCGGAAAAGATAAATCTGGCCTTTCAAATTTAAAATGAAAGCCGTTAGAAAAGAAAGAGAGAAGTGGAAGACCGGAAAAGCAAGAAAGAGAGAAGTGGAAGACCGGAAAAGCAAAAAGAGAAGGTGGTTATAGATTTGCTTAGATAGCGCAGGCCTTCAAAATATTGAGTATCAATTTGTAGTGTGCTGTGTGTCTTTCTTGAAGAGGAGGGTGGCCGCATATTCTCCATCTGGGTTGGAGTGGAACCAAAGTTGTTTTCTACTCCAAGATCTGTCACACAGCAGAGAATATCGTCAGATCCACAGTTGAAGCCCATGTGAAGGTCGACGTAGGACTTGCTCCCGGAATTCTCAGGCTTCACTTCCACGATTGCATTGTTCAGGTAAATTCATGCGAACTATTCTTTTAAACCTGCAGTTTTTAGTGGTGCATGATTCCCAGTCATTCCCGGATTAGTTGCTGAAGATAATTGCTTCTGCTGCTTCTTCTTCCTGCAGGGTTGCGATAGTAATTGAACCACTGGATATTAATGAAATCTCATTTCATATTGACCTGATTATTATTGTTTCTTCATTTGGAAAATAGGAGGGCAGAGGCACTGCGAGTTCTTGAGGTATCGGCTCTACAACTTCACTTCCACGGGGAACGCCGACCCGACAATAAACTCGGCGAATCTGCCTTCACTTCCAGTCGCGCTCGATAAAGGAAGCGAAACCAATTTCGATGCCTCGTTTTTCAAGAATATAAGAGACGGGAATGGCGTTCTGGAGTCCCACCAGAGACTTTGGTCGGATGAGTCTGTGGTCATCTGTTTGGGCATCTGCTCTGGAAGGACCTCTAATGGGCATCTGTTTGGCCATTCCGGTCAATACTGGTATGTATGTTCTGATGTTCTCCTCTGCTTTGTCCTCCCAATTTAATGTGTCTTTCTAAGATCTGAAATCTCATTAGCGATCTGTGATAATCACCTTTCTATGATAATCACCGCATATACATAAGAACAAAAAATGATGAGCTCTGCGTTTTTATTTTTATTTTTGTCGAAATAGAATCTAATCCCGGAATGAGTTTCTACCCACCTCTTTATTTTCAGTCAGTTTTAAATCGATCAAACCGTGCAGTTTTTATCATTTAGGAGATATTTGCTTAATATGTGAGGATTAGCATTTCGTAGGAAAGGTTGGAACATAATTAGATAAATCGAAGGTTTCTAATAAATATACTGTACAAGGTTTGCAATAAGTGAAGTATGGATTCACCTTTCTCCCCATTTTAACACCGGGCCAGAAACATGGGAAGTGTTCACTAGATTCGGGTTTAAGAGACCTCATGGCAGGCATCCCATCAGACATTCAAGTTGATCGCACCCACTCGCAGTCACGAACAACTACCTCTATTTGACTAAGGCCCAACCTTCATGGAAAATAAAAAATCCGAATCCCCCAGAAAAACAACGGCAAACTTTCTGATTAACTCGGTTCTCCGATGTAAACATGGATGGGATAGCATATTTAACTTCCATAAACAATAGGTGGGATATCATATTTAACTTCCAAGAGGGAGGAAACGTACAACTGTAGATTTCGATTCTAATGAAGAATGCTAGATATATGTTTGGATAAAGAATTGCAAAATTTAGGTGTGGAAAATTTGATATCGAAGTACGAAATATAGTTGTCAATGACTGTGAATTTATGCTTTTGTAGATCGATATATTGTAACACTTACGATCGCACAAATGGAGGATTATATGCCTTAGGGATACTAGGTTAAACTTAGCGTTACCGACTGTGGATTTAGGAATATATATGTTCCAGACTTAAGCTTTTAGATCGGATACCTGGTGGAACTTATGAATTGCATTAATGGGTGCCGGGGGGGCTATATACATTTAAGATTGCTAAGAGTAGCGTTAGTATTACTACAAAATGAGCCTTATCATCTCTAATAATATAGGCAATCTTGATAAGTGAGGATTCGCTTCTAGTATTGCCAGTGGAAACCTAGTTGATAAACCGCATATCCCTTTCCACTTTTAGATTCAATTCCATTAATTAGAAAGACAGATCCATTTGTTGGCTAACTAGAGCGGATCCCACGCCTGCTCCATGACGGGTTCCATGTTCCCACTGCCACCATGAGGATGAGTCGTCAGTGGGGTCACGCAGAGTTAATCTCCAACCTCAGCCTGTTCTCTTGCCGCAGAGGCGATTGCTGAGCATCTTGAATCAACTCTTTACACCGCTGCAGCCACGGGCGTCGAGAGCGATGGATCAACTCTTTGGCATTTCCAACTTAATGTTGCATCCTCTGCAGATCTTGGAATGTAGTTGGAATCTCGAGCAAGCCGCCCTTCATACGATATATTTCTTATTTTTTTAATTAAAAAATGGGCATATAAATACATATATCATTGTGACTCTGTTATAAAAAAAGGACTTCCTCGATGTAATCTGTTTTATTTAATATTTTAAATTTATTTAATTTTATTTCATATGTAAATTTTTAATAATTTTAATGTTTGTATTTATACTTGTAGCTTTTTACCTAATCATTAATGAATAAAAGGGACATAAATGTAACTATGTTTTTACTTTGTTTTTTTATATAGCTATCATTCACGGAAGAAAAAAAAGTAAATATAATTCTTAATACAATTAATTGTTTAAGAAAAAATTGATAAAACCCTCTCCAAATATTGTTTCTTATATTGTTTCCTATAGAGTAGTGTAACCTATTCCTTTTTTTATATGTTTTTATTTTTATATTTTGTTAAACTCACTCACATAAGAACACACTTCCACTCACATACACTTTCTATATACTAAAATTGATTTAATTATATATTTTACGAATTATATATGCACATAAAATATTAAATACTTTCTATACATGTAAAGTTAATTTAATCATATATTTTATACATTATATACTCACTTTCTATATATTAAAATTGATTTAATTATATATTTTATGAATTATATTTGCACATAAATATTAAATATTTTCTATACACATAAAATTAATTTAATCATATATTTTATACATTATATATGCATGGAACATTATACAATTTATGTACACAAAAGTTGATTTAATCATATCATTTATGTATAACATATTTAAAAAACACTAACACTATATTTTATGCCTTTACTTTCTTACATTTTTTTTCTCTATATTTTAAAATGAAATTCATATAAAAAAATTCTATTTAGAGATGTAGATGTGGATTTTTTTATACATTTAAAATGACATGATATAGAAGGAAATTTTGTTTATGTTTATGAGATGTAGTTATTGAATTTGTTTGAAATGATTTAAATAATGATGTATTTAGAGAGAGGGGGGGGTAATGGAGGGGGAGCGCGAGTCGGAGAGAGAGGGTGTGGAAGGGGGAGAGAGAGAAGGGGGGAAGGGGGACGGGGATGCGGAGGTAGTGCGGGCAAGGGAAGGAAGACTAAGGGAGGGGTCGGGAGCAAGAGCGTGAGGGGGAAGGATGGGGGAGAGGAAAGGGGAAAAGGGAGAGGGGGAGAGGGAGAGAGGGGAAGAGAGAGGGGGGAGGGGGGTTTAGAAGGAGGGGGAGAGGCAAGAAGGGGGGGAGGGATCGCGATGGGGCGAAAGCAGGGGGGATGGAGAGGGAGTGGGGAGGATAATGGGGAGAGTAGGGAGAGGGGGAGATTGAGGGAGAGGGGAAGGGATATAGGAAAGGGTAGGTAGGGATGGGGGGAGAGGGGGAAGAGGGTGTTTTGGGGAGGGATGGGGGAAGTGGGATAGGGAGGTGGGGTGGGTGGGTGGGGAAGGGAGAGAAAGAGGGGGAGAAGGAGAGAGATGAAGGGGGAGAGAGAAGGGGACAAGAGGGGGAGGGGAGAGGGAGAAAGAGGGTGAATGGGAGAGAAGACGAGATGGATGGGGAGGAAGGGGGAGGTAGGTAGAGAAAGAGTGGGAGGAAGGGAGAGGGAAAGCGAGAGAGGGGGAGGAAGGGGGGTAGGGGTTAGGCAAAGGGGAGGAAGAGGAGGGAAAGGGATGGATAGAGAGGGAATGGGAGATTGGGAAGTGAGGATGGAGGGGTAGTGGGAGGGGTAAAGAGAGAGGGAGGAAGGGGGGGAGAGAGCAAGTGGGTGGAAGCGGGGGCAGGAAGAGGAGGAAGGGGGAAGGGATGTTGAGGGAGGGGGAAGTAGGATGTGGAGAGGGGAAAGAAAGGAGATGGGAGGGGAGGGGGAGAGGTGGTGGTGAGTGTGGGAGATGGTGGAGCGAGGTATGGCGGAAAGGGGGAGGGGTGGATTGGTAGTTGGGAGAGGGAAGGGGTGGAGGTGAAAGGGATGGAGGGGAAGGGGGATTGAGGTAGGGGGAAAGAACTCGGTGAAAGGGTGGAGAGGGGGAAGAGAGGGACAGGGGGAGGGGGAGGGGGAGAGGGAGGAGGGGATGGGGGGAGGGGGAGGGTTGTGGGAAGGAGCGGGAGGGAGCGAGAGAGGGAGGGAGGTAGGGAGGGGGGGATGGAGAGGGAGGGAGGTAGGGAGGGGGGGATGGAGAGTGAGGGATGGAGAGGTAAGAGGAGATAGGGAGAGGGGAGGAGACGGGGGAGCGAGGGTGGGGGGAAAGGAGGACGGTGGAAAATTTCTAGGTAGAAAGGGGAGGGATGGAGCGGCAGTAGGGAGCGGGGTGATGGGGAGACTGAGGATCTCCAAAGAATCAGTGAGGTTGTAGCTTGAAGGAGCTCCATCGATTTGGAAAATCATTGGCATCGAAGTCTACTTGGAATTTTATCACTAAGGAAGGTAAATGACAATTTATACTTAAAGCTAAATATTTGAAGAATTTGTCTATTCTGGAATCGATCAGGGCCCATGTCAAGGATTGTAAAGTAGGATCTATGGTTTGGAAGGCCATTGTAGGAGTCTTTCAAGTCATTAGGGATTTAATGACTTGGGTTGTTGGAGATGGTAATAAAGCCATACTGGGAAAGGATAAAATAGTGGGAGTAATAAACCAGAGAAACCTGTCGGAAGGTATCATTAAGCATCTCAAAGATCGACGCTTTATATTCCTACAAGATGTAGCTGGGATTGGCAGACCCATCAATTTCATCCAGAATTGGAGAACTGCTTTAGAAATTGATTTATGATAGATGGGTAGAAAGCTGGAATCTATGGAATTTTTACATGAATAAAGGGTTCATCAAATTAAAGGAGACTCTAGATTCCTTGGTCTGGATGGGTGACCAAGAAGGAGGAAAGTTTTCCTTTCATATTGCATAATATCTTTTCTGGAGTAACCGGGCTATCCTAGATTGGTGGTGGTGGAAACCTCTTTGGCAAGTTGGGGTTCCCCAAAAGCATAAGATCTTTATGTGGTTGATTATGAGAGGGAAGGTACTAACATGGGACAATTTGAGGAAAATAAATGTTGTGGGGCCCACCTATTGTTGTCTTTGTAGGGGAGCAGAAGAAATTATTGAACATTTGTTTCTAGAATGTCCATTCTCTTATCAAGTTTGGAAAGGATTGGAAGATAGCCTTCATCTCGTACGGCTATGGGAAGTTGATTCTATCAAAGGAAATTTCAAATACTAGTTTACGAATCCACTACTCAAATCCACAGGATGTATCTCTTACTTACTTTTATGGAGTATATGGAAGGTTAGAAATGAAGGTATATTTGAGAACAATCACTTACGTGGTTTCTATGTTATCTCTAATCTGCTAGATACCTATAGGTTTTTTATAGACAATGAAATCAATTTTAAACCCAGGATTATGAAAGATATTTGTATAGATCATGCGGAATGTACAAGTTATTTTGATGGGGTTTGTGAGGAACTCGACAAAATATGTGGTTTAGGGGGGGTATTCTTCTTCCAAAGAGGGAAGCCATAGAGTTCAAGGAAAATGGGGGTTTTCGATCAAATAATAGAGCATAAGGCTTGGCACTGAGAACATCAATGCAGATTGCAAGAGAGGGATCAGTGCACTCCCTCCATATTTTGGGGGATTCAGAATTATGGATCAAATTTATGAAAAAGGAGCAGAGCATCTCAAACCTGAATCTCAAAGGTATAGGACAAAACTTTGAGTTAATAGAACAATCCTTCGAGGCCTTAAAATATAACCATGTGTACAGAGAGCAGAACCAGACAAATGTCCATTCCAAAGAAGGTCTTCTTCTTCCTACAAGAGTTTGTGTGATGAACAGAAAAATGGGAGCAAGTAGGTAATCGGAAGGAAAATTATGGACTTCAAGTTCTGAAGATAGAGATTTCTTGTTAGGGGAATGTTAATGAATGATGATCTAAGGTTTTTTAAAATAGTCTGCTAGAAACATCTATTATGTAAAAGAAACTTTTTTGAACAGTGCAATTTTTACCTGAAGGATGTAACCTATATTTCCTATGAATGAATAGGACATTGGTATAGTAATGCCAATCAAATGTTCAAAAGCTGCCGGGATCCGTCTCTACTATGTTGGTGTCCCCAGGCTTGCATGCTATCTTCAGTTTAGCTGCATAATATTTGTCCAAGCAGTGATCCATATCTCATTTTCCTGTAAAATTGTAAAGCGTGCTACTAAAGGAGCTGCAGTGGAAAATCCCTATAGTGTGGGCGCCTGCACCCAATATTGTTATATATAACTAGTGAGATTATGATGCCATAATGTAAATCAATCGCCATATAACAAATCAGAAGAACAGAGCCAGGTCCTTAACATCAAGTCCATGGCTGCCAAATATTGATGTCAGTTGTGAGAAACTTGCGGTGGGCGGGGAAAGTTTAGTGAGAGCTTCGTTCTTGATAGACACCAGTTGGAACGTTCCAGAATGGTCCACCCAATTGTATACTACAAAACTTGCAACTACAGTTGTAGTTGTCTTCATGATATTCACAAATGCTGATTGCTTTGTAAAGTGGAATTCTGTTATTCCTATGACAAATGTCATTATAACCTGGACAACGATACTATTTATAACCTGAATAATTGTCAAGGAGTTGCGTGTCGATTTTCTTAACGCAGGAAAAAAGACTATAAGGAAACTCTTATAACTAATGGAGTTGCTGGCATATTCTTGAGTATTATTTCGCAAGCCAGACTGGGAATTAATTGTTTACATAGAATCTCACTAACATGTCCGAAGTTTCACATTTTTAATTTGACGTACTATCTCCAGATTCTCTTGATGACTGAGCTATCCTGTCTATTTCCAATTTTCATTAGTTGGCACTTTGATACCGGGGTGCTACTGCTGTCCACGATCATTTCACTTTTTTCTTTCTAATTCCTGAGCATGGAAATCTTAACCAAGACGCGTTACCTTTGAGCATTGGACTAGCGCACATGGTCACATAATTTTGTTTCCATTTGTTAGTTAAAAATTATCCGGCACTGGCCTTCATTATCTTTATTATCGGGCTAGTGGTATTCAATATCTACCTTGTAGGGCAGCATTTAATGTTGTTGATGTAAACTGTTATCAAATTTCACTTCTACCTTGTAGGGCTTTGAGAGCAATGGATCAACTCTTTGGCATTTCCAACTTAATGTTGCATCCTCTGCAGATCTTGGAATGTAGTTGGAATCTCGAGCAAGCCACCCTTCATACGATATATTTCTTATTTTTTTAATTAAAAAATGGGCATATAAATACATATATCATTGTGACTCTCTTATAAAAAAAAAACTTCCTCGATGTAATCTCTTTTATTTAATATTTTAAATTTATTTAATTTTATTTCATATATAAATTTTTAATAATTTTAATGTTTGTGTTTTGTAGCTTTTTACCTAATCATTAATCTATTTTATTCAAAAGGGACATAAATGTAACTATGTTTTTACTTCCTTTTTTTATATACCTATCATTCAACGAAGAGAAAAATGTAAATATAATTATTAATAAAATTAATTGTTTAAGAAAAAATTGATAAAACCCTCTCCAAATGTTGTTTCCTATAGAGTGGTGTAACGTATTCCTTTCTTTATATGTTTTTATTTTTATATTTTGTTAAACTCACTCACACAAGAACACACTTCCACTCACACACACTTTCTATATATTAAAATTGATTTAATTATATATTTTACGAATTATATATGCACATAAAATATTAAATACTTTCTATACACGTAAAATTAATTTAATCATATATTTTATACATTATATACTCACTTTCTATATATTAAAATTGATTTAATTATATATTTTATGAATTATATTTGCACATAAATATTAAATATTTTCTATACACATAAAATTAATTTCATCATATATTTTATACATTACATATGCATGGAACATTAAACAATTTATGTATAACATATTTAAAAAACACTAACACTATATTTTATGCCTTTATTTTCTTACATTTTTTTTGTCTATATTTTAAAATGAAATTCATATAAAAAAAATTCTATTAAGAGATGTAGATGTGGATTTTTTTATGCATTTAAAATGATATGATATAGAAGGAAATTTTGTTTATGTTTATGAGATGTAGTTATTGAATTTGTTTTTATTTGTTTGAAATGATTTAAATAATGATGTATTTAGAGAGAGGCGGGGGGGCAATGGAGGGGGAGGGTGAGTGGGATAGAGAGGGTGTGGAAGGGGGAGAGAGAGAAGGGGGGAAGGGGGGATGGCGACGCGAAGGTAGTGCGGGCAAGGGAATGAAGTCTGAGGGAGGGGTAGGGAGCAAGAGCATGAGGGGGAGGGAGGGGGAAAAAAGGGAGAGGGGGAGAGAGGGGGGGCAGGAGAGAGGGAGATACGGGGGGGGGTGAAAGGGGGAGAGGAAGAGAGAGGGGGGAGAGAGAGGGGGGGGAGGGGGGTTTAGGCGGAGGGGGGAGAGGCAAGAAGGGGGGAGTGATAACGATGGGAGGAAAGCAGGGGGGATGGAGAGGGGCTGGGGAGGATGAGGGGTAGAAGAGGGACTAAGGGAGGGGGTATGGGGAGGGGCGAGAGGGGGAAGTAGGGGAGGTAGAGGGGGAAAGTGAGGGAGGGGGGAAGGGATATAGGAAAGGGTAGGTAGGCATGGGAGGAGCGGGGGAAAAGGGGGGTAGTTGGGAGGGATGGGGGAAGTGGGATGGGGAGGTGGGGATGGAGGGGGAGGTAGAGAAAGAGGCAGAGAAGGAGAGAGATGAAGGGGGAGAGAGAAGGGGGTGAGAGGGGGAGGGGGGAGGGGAGAAAGAGGGTGAAGGGTAGAGAAGGGAAGAGGGATGGGGAGGAAGGGGGAGGTAGGTGGAGCAAGAGTGGGAAGGAGGGATAGGGAAAGTGAGAGAGGGGTAGGAAGGGGGGGTGGGGGCTAGGGGAAGGGGAGGAAGGGGAGGGAGAGAGAGGGGATAGAGAGGGAATGTGAGATGGGTAAGTGAGGATGAAGGGGTAAAGAGAGAGGAAGGGGGGAAGAGGGCGAGTGGGTTGAAGAGGGGGGTAGGGAGAAGAGGGTGGGGGGAAGGGATGTTGAGGGAGGGGGAAGTAGGATGTGGAGAGGAGCAAGCAAGGAGATGGGAGGGCAGGGTGAGAGGGGGGGGAGCGAGGGAAGGGGGTTGGGGAGAGGGTGAAGAGAGGGACAAGGGGATGGGGGGAGGGGTGGGTTGTGGGAAGGAGTGGGAGAGAGCAAGAGAGGGAGTTAGGCAGAGGGAGCGGAGGGAGGGAGGGAGGGGAGGGAGGGAGGGAGGGGGAGATGGAGAGTGAGGGATGGAGATGGAAGAGGAGATAGGGAGAGGGGAGGGGACAGGGGTGAGCGAGCAAGGGGGGGAAAGGAGGAGGGGGGAATTTCTTGGTAGAAAGGGGAGGGAGGGAGCGGCAATAGGGTGTGGGGTGATGGGGAGAATGAGGATATCCGGGGGGGGAGTGTTGAGATATTTGTAGGTTGGAGAGGGGAGGGAAGGAGAGAGAGGAGGAGGAGAGGGGGAATGGGTGGGAGCTATATGGAGGGAGGGAGGGAGGGAGATGAGGAGAGAGGGGGGAGGGGGTAGAGGGAAGGGAAGGGGGGATGGAGGTGGGAGAGAGTATGTTAGGGGGGGAATGAGGGAGAGCAAAATATTAGTAGGAGGGAGAGGGGAGGGAGGTTGAGGGAGGGAGGGGGGAGGTAGAGGAAGTTAGAGGGAGGGAGAGAGAAGGATGGTGAGAGGCAGGGGGGAGGGGAGGGAGAGGGAAGGAGGTAGGGGAGATGGGGAGGGGGGATTACGGGTGAGGCAGGGAGGGAGGAAGGGGGGGATGGGGGATGGATGGGAGATTTGTAGAGGGGGAGTGGAGGGAGGGAGATGGAGAGGATGAGAGTGATGAAGGGGGGGAGAGGGAGGGGGAGGGGGGGGAGAGGGAGGGGGAGTGGGGGAGGAACAAGATATTTGTAGGTGGGAGAGGGGATGGGGGGAGGGGGAGGGAGAGTGGAGGGGGGTGAGTGGAGGAGATGGGGGGAACGAGGTATGGGAAAAAGGTGGAGGGTGGGATTGAGACGGGGATGGGGGATCATGGGTGAGCAAGGTAGAGAGGAACATGGGAGGGAGTGATGGATGGGAGATTGGTAGGGGGGGAGGGGAGGGGGGGGAGAGGAGGTGGTGAGTGTGGGAGCTGGTGGAGTGAGGGTATGGGGGAAAGGGGGAGGAGTGGATTGGTAGTTGGGAGAGGGAAGGGGTGGAGGGGAAAGGGATGGAGGGGAAGGGGGATGGAGGAAGGGGGAAAGAACGGGGTGAAGCAGTGGAGAGGGGGAAGAGAGGGACAAGGGGGATGGGGAGGGGGAGGGGTAGAGAGGGGATGGGGGGAGGGGATGGGGGGGAGGGGAGTGACTGTAGGAAGAGGGGTGATGGGGAGACTGAGGATGTTGTGAGGGGGGAGGATTAAGATATTGGTAGGTTAGAGAGGAGATGGGGGGATGGGGAGGGAGAGAGGAGGGGGTGAGTGGAGGAGACATTGGAGTGAAGTATGGGAAAAAGGTGGAGGGGGGATTGAGATGGGGATGGAAGATGATGGGTGAGAGAGAGAAAGAGGAACGTGGGAGGGAGTGATGGATGGGAGATTGGTAGGGCGGAGGGGAGGAGGGGAGGGGGAGAGGAGGTGGTGAGTGTGGGAGATGGTGGAGCGAGGTATGGGGGAAAGGGGGGAGGGGTGGATTGGTAGTTGGGAGAGGGAAGGGGTGGAGGGGAAAGGGATGGAGGGGAAAGGGATGGAGGGGAAAGGGATGGAGGGGAAGGGGGATTGAGGCAGGGGGAAAGAAGAGGGTGAAGGAAGTGGAGAGGGGGAAGAGAGGGACAAGGGGAGGGGGAGGGGGAGGGGGAGCGGTAGGAGGGGATTGGGGGAGGGGATGGTTGTGGGAAGTAGTTGGAGGGAGTGGGAGAGGGAAGGAGGTAGGGAGGTGGGGATGGAGAGTGAGGGATGGAGAGGGAAGAGGAGATAGGTAGAGGGGAGGAGAGGGAGGAGCAAGGGAGGGTGGGAAAGTAGGAGGGGGGGAAATTTCTAGGTAGAAAGTGGAGGGAGGGAGCGGCAGTAGGGAGTTGGGTTATGGGGAGACTGAGGATGTCAGGAGGGGGGAGGGATGAGATATTGGTAGGTTGGAGAGGGGAGTGAGGGGAGAGAGAGAGGAGGAGAGGGGGGAATGGGGGAGAAAGGGATGGGGAGGGGGAGAGGGAGGGGGAGTGGGAGAGGGAGGGGGAGGGGGGAGGAATAGGATATTGTTAGGTGGGAGAGGGGATGGGGTGAGGGGGAGGGAGAGAGGAGGGGGTGGAGTGGATCAGACGGGGGGAGCGAGCTATGGGAAAAAGGTGGAGGGGGGGATTGAGATGGGGATGGGGGGATGATGGGTGAGTGAGAGAGAGAGGAACGAGGCAGGGAGTGATGGATGGGAGATTGGTAGGGGGGAGGGGAGGGGTGGATTGGGAGGGGGAGGTGGTGAGTGTGGGGAGATGGTGGAGCGAGGTATGGGGGAAAGGGGGAGGGGTGGATTGGTAGTTGGGAGAGGGAAGGGGTGGAGGGGAAGGGGGATGGAGGCAGGGGGGAAGAATGGGGTGAAGGGGTGGAGACTGGGAAGAGAGGGACAAGGGGATGGGGAGGGGGAGGGGAGGGTTGTGGGAAGGAGCGGGAGGGAGCGAGAGAGGCTGGGAGGTAAGGAGGGGGGGGATGGAGAGTGAGGGATGGAGAAGGAAGAGGAGATAGGTAGAGGGGAGGAGATGGGGGAGCGAGGGAGGGGGGAAAGGAGGAGTGGGGGAAAATATAGTCAAATATTTTTTTATAATGTCGTGGTTAACAAGTTGACATATGAAGAAATATATTAGAAAGGAGAGATTGTAAACATCTACCCTAAGCCACAAGCATTGGTTAATTATCTGATAGATACTTTTTCAAAAGAAGGATATTGGGTTTTAGATTTGTTCTCAGGATCAGGTAATATTTCTGATAATACATATGAAACTAGTGTCGTAATCTAAATTTAGTAATACATATTTTTTGAATTTATGTTTCATTATGTTATGTAACTTTTTTTGTTTTGTATGTGGCGATTAGGTACAACAATAGCATGTTCGTTACAGAAAGGAATAAATTGCATATCCATTGAGAATGATCTACTACAATGCAATTATATCAAGCAAAGAATTTATGCTATGAAATTTCTTCCGGATGAAATGTAGGAAGTTAGTTTGAAGAAAGGAGCATTTAGTGAGTCACTTTTGGCAACGATGTCAAAAGAGCCTCAACCTACTTTAGAAAGGGTGTTCGTAAAATATCACTTTCGGCATTTTGCAAAAGTAGAGGACCCAATGGAAGAACACATTGAGGTCTAGGAAGAGATCCAACCAGCAGAAAATGTCAATTTTGATGAAGATTCAGGGTTGCATGATATTGTTGATTAGTTTCATATCGTTGAGGAAAATGTCAAAGTTGACAAATTTTTGATAAGCTATTTTTTTAATGTTTTGAATTGAATATTTTATTTTGAGAATAACTGTTATGTTTTTAATATGCTATTTAGAAATATATGGTATACGTTTTGTTGAGTTTATGTGAATCACCACTTTATGAAAAATAATGTTAAAGAGTATCATTTGTATACATCATATAGCATAAAATACATTGAAAAATGGTTTGAAATCTCTTTTTTTCTCATTTTGTTTAGAAATTTGCCCCAAAAATGACTTCTTTAAGATAAAATTTTAATGAAAAAACTTTGAAAATGCATATATTTTGCGTTCTAACTAGCTTCTAAATCTTACAAAAATTCAAAAATGTGTGTATTTTTTTACTATGACTAGCAATTAAATGTAGATTTTTTTGTAATGTTTGGAAAAAGGCCCTTGTAAATAAAAGTTATCATTTTCTTATCACCTAGAAGATTCAAAATCACAAAAAAATGGCTCAAAATAAAAAATGGTGCTACCAGTATACACACTTTTTGAAACGAAGGTAAAAAAAAACTACTAAAATTGACCCCCAAGAAAACCAGAACACTGTCGGGTTCTCATCAAGTTGTATAACTTGTTGACTAGGTGCTAATGGAAATAATGAATATAAGTAATAATAATATGATTGTATAAGACTCTGATGAGAGATATTATAACTTTTTGTACAAAGTAGAAGTACCCACACTTTGCTAGTCTGAAGAATGAAATATCCAACAATAAATTGAATATAGGAATATATATGATGCTAAGAACATTTTTAACTATGCAAATTGAGGTTGTCGTTGAGTCGAGAGAATCTAAATAAGGATAAGAATGTTTTAATTGTGTTGTCTCTCCATTGGATTTGATTATAGAGGAAGCAGTTGAGTAACTAGAAATCCTTCTATCCATTTTGCTCATTCAGAGAAAGTTGATGGATCAAGAGACCCAAAACTCGAGATAGAAAGAGTATAAGATTTCAAAGTTCAAAAAGATACTATACAAAATTTAATACGAACATCCAAGTGTCTACTTGTAATGTGTCCCTGCTAGATGTACACCATATTGATGTATTTGTAACTTTGGAAGATATTCACTTGTATATTGTATTTGTACTTTATTGTATCCCCAACGGAGATGTATTATTCCTCCGATTGGAAGTGTCGTCAGTTGTACTTGCAAGTGTCGCAAGTTATATTGTGAGTGTCGTAACTTATACTTGATGAGTTATTAGACCACCTTGATGGGGTCGCCCCTGTATGAGTCATGTGGGTTAAAGGGTTATTAGACCACCCTATTGGGGTCATCCCAGTCAACATTATGTTAAGTGGTTAAGTTGGGGGCCGACCTAGTTAGAGTTAAAAGACAAGTAAAGTAGTGTATAAATAGAGAGTGTCTCTCTCTCATTTTACACATTCTCTCATTCACTCTCTTCGCATTAGTGAGAAAGAGGAGGACTGCACACTAGTGGAGGAGGAGTAGCTGCTGCATCCATCTATCTCTTGGGTTTGATCTTTGCAATCTTTGTATTGGTGGTTATTCTATCTCTAAGGAAGTTGCGGGGTTTTTTCACCTTCTTGGTTTTCCCCCCTCTGAAATGTTTTGTGTCTCTGGTCTCTTGTCTCTTATGATTGATATGATTTACATGTTGTTCTTTCAGTTAAGATCCTAGATCTATTGAATTAAATGATGAAAGACCAACATGGTATCAGATCTAGCCTAAAGGAAGGCATGGTATGGCATTTATGACACTTGTTGCACTTGCGACAAATTGGAAGCTAGGCCTTGGTATAGTAAAAACAAGTCATCATAGAACTTTCGCTATAACTCAATTTTGGTGAAGGTTCAGGATCTAAAAACTCTATAGGTCGAATATGAAATGTCCATGTACCTTTTATCTAAAGTATAGCATCAGATTCTTTTTACTTTGTGTGATATGATCCGTACAAGTTAGGGTTCATGTCTCTTCAAAAATCTAGTCCTAAACATGTGACCTAGGAGAAAAGGTCATATCTCAGACTAGCAATATCCAAATGGAATTCTATAAAAAGTGACAGTAAGAGCACAGACTATAGTTTCACAGGTAATGTTTTCAAAGGTGGAAGTTGAAATAGTAACACGTGGCACTCCGTACAAGTTCGCTATACTGTTTCATCCCATAAATAGGTCACGTTGCGAAACTTGGCATATCTCTCTCTTAGAGAATAGATTTGAGGTCATACCTATGGGGTTGGAAAGATAAAAGGTCGGGCTACCAGAGGCTGAATTTTCAGACCCTATGGATCCAAAATTTCAGAGATGCACCAGAAACAATAAGGCACATATTTCTATGAAATAGAATTGGATTCTGAACATTCCCATTTTTAGCTTGTCACTGCTACAGGAAATTGGAGATTTTGACAGAAGTGGAATTTTAGAGTCATCATAGCATAGAATTTACCTCAAACTCAGAAAAATCAAATTTTGAGACCAAGTTCAATTTTTTTGGTTGGTAGAACCCAGGCATTATCAAACCCTAGTTTGGGATCTTGATCGGAAAGTTGGAAAATTAGGGTTTCTGCAAAAGTTGAAATTTTTGGAATCTGTGACCACGGCTAGATACTCCCTGACAAAAAATTGAAGTTTAGAACACAAAATTGAACCTTTTGGCTGGGAAAAAACCCTGGGCATTATCAAACCCTAGTTTGATGGCTTAGCAAGGCGCATATTTTCATCCAATCAGAAAGTTTTGAAATTCAAAGTTTAAATTTTTAGGGTTTCTCTAACAAACTGTAATCCAACTCCAAATCTAATTTCAGCAAATCAAAGTGGATTGGGTTAATCCTAGAAGAGAATGAATTGGATACTTGCATAAGTGAAGAAGTTCTAGTTTTAGAGGGAGATGTGGCTAAGGCCTTACATAAGAAGGCTACAAGCAATCCCAGTAGGTATGACTTGAAGAGATACAGGTATGTTTTGAAATCTAGTCATGATTAAGTTTATGATATGTTTGTCTTCATATTATTGAGGCTAGTACAATCTTGATTAATTTACACTTGTCTTATCACCCTAGTAAAAGTATGATGCATGTGAATACATTCATCGATTAGGGATATGACACTTATGATTGTACTAATACACTATGTTGTTGTATGAGGATGATGTTGTGCACTAACATGAAGGGTACATCAAGAAATATGAATCAAGTTCTAAGATCAAGAACATATGACCATGGTGACATGAAGACAAAGGCTCATCAATAGTCATGGATCACATAGAAGCTCCACTTATGAAGTATGTATAAATTGGTTCTACAATTATTAACTTATGAGATATGCAGGTTGCTAGCACAAGGTCTCTAAGAGAATAAAGAAGACATTGTTTAGGTATGTTATACAAGCATGATAATCAAGGTATGTTTTCCTATATCGAGTTAGAATCCTACTTTGTGTATACTTTTGTATGATTGATGATGATTATTCATAAATCTAAAGGTTTGAGTAATCATGGGTTTATGCATATTATGCTTCTTACTTTGATTGATGATATGGAAAACAAGAAGAGTCCTATGGTCAAATAATAATATGCATGAGTAAAAGAAGTACTCCCTGAAACCCTGAATACTAACGCTTGTGATAAATTACCTATGTATGAAATGATCATGACCATACATGTTTAATATTATTTAGAATCATAATGTTTTGATAGTACTGAGATTATACTAATGGATGTATGATTATGTATGAGATATTGAGGATGACACAATGATGACACTAGTCACACTTAGGCATGCATAGTGGTCCAGGATGGATATAAGTTCAAAGACAAAGAATCGAGGAAGCAAATATCAAGAGGGAGCACACTCCAGTAGCTCCTGCAAGGAAGCAAAGATCGAGAGGGAGGGCCACCCAACAACCAAACAAAGATAAGTATTTGAATTGTTATTTCCTATATATATGATTACTTAAATGATGTTGTTCAGTCTTGTATATACTTATGATTTAAGATGTATATTATGCATTTTAGAAAAGTTGCATCAATGAACAAGATACTACTAATATGCAATTAATGGGTAAGTGGCCTATAGTATTGTACAACATTCCATTGCTACTTATCTAGAATGAAATCTCTTTGCAGACATGTTGGGAGTTGCGCACACTCTTAACAATGTTCTGGTAGAGATGCAAGGCATCTAGAAAGTTACGGGATATGAAATAAATGTTGTATTGAAGCATTGGCTAAGATAATTGCATGAATGTATGACATACATTCTTATGTGTAACAATTTGTTTTGAAAAACCATGAGATGTTTCTAATCATGTAATTGAATTTGAATTGTAGGAAATATCTTGTAGAATCACCTACAAAAGAAGGATAGTAACATTTGTTCCAGCAACGAAGTTCACTATCTATTGAAGATATTGAAGAATATGAAGTTCCCAGGATCCGAGATGCAGTAATGAAAGAATTCCATGATCGAGGAGTACCAGTCGATCATGAAGAATGATGTCTGGGATGTGGTCTCAAGACCAGAAGGGAAGTTTGTTGTGACTTCCAAGTGGATCTACAAGATCAAGCATGCTGTAGATGTGATGAAATAGAAGATACATCAGATGGATGTCAAGACAACTTTCTTGAATTCTGTAGTCGAAGAGGAAGTGTATGTGGAGCAACCACTTGGTTTTGAAACACATGACAGGGAGTCATATGTGTGCCGATTGACAAAATCCTTATATGGCTTGAAGTAAGAACCTAGGACATGCTATGGTAGGATAGACAACTTCCTATCCAGTTTGGGCTTTACCAAGAGTAAAGTGGATTCCAACCTTTACTACAAGGTTGAGGAAGGAAATCGAGTGATACTCCTATTGTATGTGGATGACCTGTTTGTGACAGGTGAGGATAGATTGATTGCTAGCACGAAGAGGAAGCTTGCTGCTAAGTTTGAAATGAAGGACTTGAGTATGATGCATTAATTTCTAGGTATGGAGGTTGTGGCAGAGTGCAAATGGAATCTCCCTTGGACAAGGGAAGTATGTAGTAGATATCCTGAAGTGATTCAGGATGATGGACTACAAGGCCATGGCCACGTCTATGGCATCGAACCTGAAGCTATTGAGTGATGCTTCATCGGAGTCGGTTGATGCCACGATGTATCGTCGGATGATTGGGTCCTTGATGTACCCGATGAACATGAGACCAGATATTTGCTTTGCGGTAAACACCTTGAGCCAGTTCCTGACGGATCTTAGACATGTTCACTTGATTGTTGTAAAGCATATTCTAAGGTACCTGAAGGGTATGGTTGATTATGGGCTAAAGTATGATGCGAATCAAAAGGTTAACCTGTAGGGTTATGTTGATTCATATTGGGTAGGCAGTGTTACAGATAGGAAGAGCACTTCAGGGTGCTGCTTCAGTATGAGATCAAGTGTGAACTCTTGGTTTAGCATGAAGTAGTACTATGTAGCACTGAGTACAGCCGAAGCAGAGTGTGTTGCAGCATGTTCGTTCCAACTATGAGGCAGTATGTATAAGTAAGCTCCTGTCTGATTTATTTGATCTCCAGTTGGATGCTACTTGTATCTGTTGTGACAACCAGAGTCGTGTGAAGTTGTCAAAGAACTCGGTGTTCCATGACAATTCAAAGCATATCGAGATCAAATATAACTATATCAGGGATATGGTGCAGAGAGGAGCTGTGAAGCTCCAGTTTGTTGCGACAGATGAGTAGGTTGCAGATGTGTTGACCAAATCACTAGCAAGAGTGAAGTTCGAGTACTTTAGAGAGAGGCTTGGTGTTCTTTAGATAGAATATACTTCAAGGAAGACTTGATGGGACACATTTGCAGGAGCCATTCCAAGCATGGTGGTAGCAGGATCCTTCCCACGGCTATGGATGTAAGAATTGTGTGATGAGAATCAAGACAATGCTTCAGTTACTATTGTGATGATGATCAAGATGATCATGTGTGATGAGCATCAAGACGATGCTCCAGATGATATGCACAAGGATGATGTTATGTATATGATCCAGATGATCATGTGTGATGAGCATCAGGACGATGCTCCAGATGATATGCATGAGGATGATGCCGTGTATATGATCAGGGTGATCATGTGATGATGATGTGCATCAGGATGATGTACTATAGGATGGTTATCAGTATGATCATGAGTATTAGGATGATACTCAACGGACATATTGTATAGGTAGCATGTAAAAAATCTTGAGAGATCTGATAGTCTGTGCTCAGATGCTCTTTTGAGGTTTTGCTACAGGTAGCATAGAAAAGATCCTGGGATATCCGATAGTCTGTTCTTGGATACTCTTTCGAGGTTTTTCTACAGGTTGGACGTGGACAGGTTGTGCAGGTAGCATAGAAAAGATCCTGGGAGATCCGATAGTCTGTGCTCGGATGCTCTTTTGATGTTTTTCTATAAGTAGCATAGAAAAGATCCTAGAAGATCCTATAGTCTATGCTAGGATGCTATTTCGAGGTTTTGCTACTAGAGACATGTAATCAGTATTGGAGATCCGATAGGTTGAGCTATGTGATCGTAAAAGTCTTGAGATGCTCTTTAGAGTTCTTGCAGGTTGCAAGGCACTCTTTTAAGGTTTTTCCTAACCACATAAAAAAGATCCTAGGAGATCTTATAGTCTATGCTAGAATGTTCTTTTGAGGTTTTGTGGTGGTGGTCACATATAAAATATCTTGTGAGATCGATAATCTATGCTCGGATTCTCTTTCGAGGTTTTGTGACGGTCACATGTAAAAGATCTTGGGAGATCCTATAGTCAGTGCTAGGATGCTCTTTCAAGGTTTTGTTAATGCACATAATAAGTCCTGAGGATTCCACATTATAGCCAAAGATGATGAAGACCTACAGGATGTATCTCTACTTTAGGAAGCTACATATAAAATAAATGTAGCTTATGAAAGGACGTATCTCTACTTTAGGAAGCTACATATAAAATAAATATAGTTTTGAAGTTACTTTGTTCTCTCTAGTGTTTTAATTTAGCTCATTTACATAATTACAATTTAGCTATAGTTTCATGGTATCATAGCTACAATTGAAAGTGTATGTCATTTTGAGCTTCAAAATGTGTAAGATAAAGATATAGCCATGCAATAATAAATATATGATCACGCATGATGTAATGGATCTTTAAAGGATAATAGTTTGATTTGATGGTGTTGGATTCAATCTTTGGAAAATTAAAATGAATATGTTTTTACTAAATAAGAACCTTTTCAAGATACTTGAAGTGATTGAGACTAAACTTTTGTATGATGTAGACTTGATAGGGCTCATTCTTGAATATTTTTGAGTTTAAGTGACAATGTACTATACATGTAAGTGAGGAAAAAACAACAAAATATACTTGTGATCAATTGGTTAAAATGTATGAATCAAATTATGTGAATACAAGATTGTATCTATGGTTAGTTTTTCCAATTAAAAATATTTTAGTCATAGAATATATTAGACTCTTGTACATGTTAATTAATTTTGGGCAGTAATTCAATATACTTTAGGATATTTACTGAGAGAATAACATGTACAATATATCAATGCATGTCAATCATATCAAGCATATCAATCATCACAAGATGCAAACATAAGAGACAATAGACACACAGAGTTTCCATGGGAAAAACCATAAGGTTAAAAACCCCACAACTTCCTCAGAGATAGATAGAGAAATAGCACAACCAATGTACAACCAAAGTACACAAAGATAAACTCCTCCTAGCAGTTGATCCTCCTCCTCACATGTGCACCACTTTTCGAGTGATGGAAGCGTCAGTTCTGAAGTGATCAAATAGAGAGATCCCACCCTCTATTTATACTTGTTCTGAGTAGCCTAATAAACCTATGGGTCCAAATTGTCTAAATCATCCTAATAACCCCCAGGTTAACTTAATCAGGGCCAACCCCAGACATGGTGGTATAATAACCCATCAGCAAGTTACGACACTTGTCAATACAAATGATATAGAGGAATAATACATCTCTATAGGAGTATAATAAAACAAAAAGATGAAATACATTCTGAAGTTACATATACATCAACACTCCCTCTTAACTAGGAAGGTATTTCTCGACACAGATCTGCTAACACAAGTATTCTTCTCTGGATCATCATCAGCGAATCATCATCCTTGAATCATTGTCATCATCACTGCTACTGCTATCTCAATCAATCTCTGATCTACTCATCATAGGAAGTTCTACAGAGACAGTCATTTTTCATACTGGATGTAGGCCCACCACCTGTAGGTCTTCATCATCACTGGCCATACTATGGAATACTCAGGACTGATTACATGCCTCAACAAAACCTCGAAAGAGAATCCCAGGACTAATTACAAGCACACTGCTCAACCTATCGGATCTCCAAGGATATTTTACATGTTGACCTTCACAAAACCTACTAAGAGAATCCCATGATGTTACTAGCAAACCACTCTACCTGTATGGATCTCGATAGAGCATCCCAGGCTATTACGATCACATCGCTCTACCTGTCTAGATTTTAAACGATCTTTTCTATGTGAACTTTCACAAAACCTACTCAAAGCATCCCAGGCTATTACGAGAAAACTGCTCTACCTGTCTAGATCTTGATAGAGCATCCCAGGATGTTACGAGCACATCGCTCTACCTGTCCCAATTTTAAAGGATCTTTTCTATGCAAAACTGTAGCAAAACCTACTCACCAGCATCCCAGGATGTTACAAGCACACTGCTCTACCTATCTAGCTCTCGATAGAGCATCCCAGGATGTTACAAGCACGCTGCTCTACCTATCCATATTTTAAAGGGTCTTTTCTATGCTACCTGCCCAACCTGTCCACGACCACAGAGTATCAAACCGATAATCTCCATACATCATCCTGATGTACATCATCACATGATCAACCTGATCATCATCATAACATCAACCCGATGCATATCATCTGGGGCAACATCTTCCAGCTCATCATCTGTGATCATCCTGATCATCATCATAGCATCAACCTGATGCATATCATCTACAGTAATATCCTGAAGCTCATCATCTGTGATCATCTTGATCATACAATGCATCCACCTAATTCATACACAGTATCTTCCTGATACATATCATCATACATGGTCTACTTGATCATACAATGTATCCACCTGATACATATACAAATAAATTATATACCTGATCATACCTAATACATATCAACATACATGATCTACCTGATCATACAATGTATCCACATGGTACATCTAGAGATACATACACATGATCCAACAGATCATATCTAGCATCCAACATGATGCGTACATACATATACATATAAATGATCCAACTGATCATATCCAGCATCCAACATGATGCGTACATACATATACATATAAATGATCCAACTAATCATATCCAACATCCAACATGATGCGTATATACATATACATATAAATGATCCAACTGATCATATCAAGCATCCAACATGATGCATATACAGAGAAGTAACTGGAGCATCGTCCTGATGCTCATCATCCAGTGCTTACATCCACATCCATGGGAGGAATCCTCCTCTCACCATGCTTGGAATGG
This sequence comes from Larix kaempferi, assembly GCA_027924585.1. NCBI lineage: Eukaryota > Viridiplantae > Streptophyta > Pinopsida > Pinales > Pinaceae > Larix > Larix kaempferi. The sequence continues at coordinate 19,791,564 of BSBM01000061.1, forward strand.
CTTCAGCAGATGTGTCCATCACTTCTTCCTCAAAGTGTCATTGATCTAAAGAACACCAAGCCTCTCCACAAAGTACTCGAACTTCACTCTGGCTAGTGGTTTCGTCAGTACATCTGCAATCTGCTCATCTGTCGCAACATACAGGAGCTTCACTGCTCCTCTCTGCACCATATCCTTGATATATTGATATTTGATATTGATGTGCTTCGACCTATCGTGGAACATCGGGTTCTCAAATAGCTGCACACAACTCTGGTTGTCACAAAAAAATACTAGTAGCCTCCAAAGGGAGATCAAATAACTTAGACAGTAGCTTCGGGATCCATATTGCCTCACAACTAGTTGAGCATGCTACAACATACTCTGCTTCGACTATACTTAGTGCTACACAGGATTGATTCCTACTAAACCAAGAGATCACACCTGATCCCATACTGAAGCAACATCCAAATGTGCTCTTCCTATCTACAACACTTCCTGCCCAATTTGAATCAACATAAACCTAGAGGTTAAACTTTTTATTCACATCATACATGAGCCCATAATCAACTGTACCCTTCAGGTACCTCAGAATATGCTTTACAGCAACCAATGAACACTCCTTGGATCTGTTAGGAACTGGCTCAATGTGTTCACTGCAAACAAATATCTACTCTCGTGTTCATCAGGTACATCAAGGACCCAATCATCTGACGATATATAGTGACATCAACTGGCTCAGATGAAGCATCACACAGAAGCTTCAGGTTTGATGCCATAGGTGTGGCCATGGCCTTGCATTCCATCATCCTGAACCTCTTCAGGATCCCTACTCCATACTTCCCTTTTCCAAGGAAGATTTCATCTGCACTCTGCCACACCTCTATGCCTAGAAAATAGTGCATCATCCCCAAGTCCTTCATCTCGAACTCAGCAGCAAGCTTTCCTCTTGGTATTGGCAATCAAACTATCTTCTCTTGTAACAAGCAGGTCATCCACATACAGAAGTAGTATCACTGGATTGCCTTCCTCAACCTTGTATTAAAGGTTGGAATCCGCTTTACTCTTGGTAAAGCCCAAACTGGATAGAAAATTGTCCATCCTACCATACCAAGTCCTAGGAGCTTGCTTCAAGCCATACAAGGCTTTCTTCAATATGCACACATATGACTTCCTATCATGTGTCTCAAAACCGAGTGGCTATTCCACATACACTTCCTCTTCAACTACACCATTCAAGAAGGCAGTCTTGGAATCCATCTGGTGTATATTCCATTTCATCACTGTAGCGAGAACAAGTACTATTCTGATGGAAGTGTACCTGGCTACAGGAGAAAAAGTTTCTTCATAATCTATTCCCTCCTTCTGAGAGAAGCCATGAGCTATGAATCTTGCCTTGTATTTCTCTATGCTACCATCTGCAGCATGCTTGATCTTGTAGATCCACTTGGAAGTCACAACAGACTTCCCTTCAAGTCTTGGGACAACATCCCAAACATTTCATTATTGATTGGTATTCCTTGACCATGGCATCCTTCCATTCTTTCTTTTCTGTTGCCTCTTCATAACTGGAAGGTTCTTTGTTCATGATATCACAGAGTAAAGCAACATAGCTGGTATGTGATCTGGTCCTCTTCTTTTCTCTGTGTTCTTCTTCTGGAATGCCATATATTTCTGCATCTTGAATGAGCTCTCTAGCCCATGCAGGTTTCCTTTTGTGAGAGTTCTCCTCACAAGGTGGATCTACAGGTATTTGCGGATCTTCAATTTCATGATCAACATTTGGAATTGCTTCAGTCATAGTAGTGTCTTGAAATATGGTTTCCTTTGGTTCTTCATGATCTTCAACAGGTATCTTCCTTGACTTGATGAATGTTGAGTTTTCATCAAATGTCACATCCCTGCTAACATCAAATTTCTTGAACCCTGGAAAGAATATTCTGTAAGCCTTCAAGCTTTCACTATAACCCACAAAGATACCCTTCTTTCTGTAAGGATCTAGCTTAGTCCTCTTTTCCTTTGGGACATGAGTGTATACTGGACAACTAAATATTTTGATATGGCTGACTTCAGGTTTCTTACCAGAGAAGACCTCTTCTAGTGTCTTGTTGTCCAATATCTTGTGGGGAGTTCTATTCTGCACATATAGAGTTGTCCTAGTTGCCTCTACCCATAGATGCATAGGTAGATCCTGGTCATGCAACATTGTCCATGCTGCTTCCATGATTGTTCTATTCTTCCTTTCTGCAACTCCATTTTGTTGTGGATTGTAGGAGGCAGTCAACTCCCTCTTATTCCCTGAATCACTGCATAGCTTCTTGAAGTCACTTGAAGTTAATTCTCTGCCATTGTCTGATCTGAATGTCTTTATTTTCTTATTAGTATGGTTTTCCATCAAGGATTTGAATTCCTTGTACTTGTTAAACACTTCATCTTTGTTCTTCAAGAAATAAACCCAAGTCTTCCAGTAGTCATCAATGACAGAGACATAGTAAACATACCCAGTTAGAGAACTAGATGACATTCGACCACATACATTGGAGTGGATAATTTCCAATATTCCTTTTGATTTGCTTTCACTTCTTCGAAATGCCTTCTTTATGTTCTTTCCTTTTGCACAACCTTTGCAAACACCTTCATGCTTGGTCTTGATTTCAGGAAGACCTTCTACAGCTTTGCTTGAAATTGGTAGTGCTCTATAGTGCACATGTGCAAGCCTTCAATGCCAAAGTTCATTTGGCTCCATGGATTCATGTACCATGGCATGTTCAGGTTGTCCCTTCAATTTGTACAATCCTCCCTCTTGCTCTCCAATCACCACTGCATCATCAATAGTTTTAACCATTGGCCACATTAGGACTTGGCCATCTACAAATGCAACCCTCGTGCCTTTTGAATCCAATGCAGAGATGGAGAGTAGGTTCTTCTTAAGTCCAAGTACAAATAACACATCTTTCATCTTCAAGGAGTTTCCAAATTCTAGGTTGTAGGAGGCTTCCCCACTTCCTTTGATAGAGTATTGATAATCATTCCCAAGTTTCACTTTATGGGGTGATTCATGTTCAGATAGATTTACAAAAGATTTTTAAAACCCAGTCATGTGTTTAGAAGCCCCACTATCAATTAACCAATCGTTACAACCATGAGAAATAGTACCTGTGAGAGCAGAGATTAGAACATACTCTTCTTCGCTTGATGAGTCATCATCATCACTTTTTGCTCTAGCTTTCTTCATAGGAGATTCATAATCCTCAGCAGCATGAGCATGATATCTTCTTTTGTTATTCTTCTTTTTCTTGTTGAAGTTGTTGTCTTTCTTCTGGTTGGGACAATTTGAAGCAAAGTGTCCCATTTCATTACATTCGTAACATCGAACATGAGATAGATCTTTCTTCTTATGATGAGGGTGAGAATTTTTCTTGTTATGATATTTCTCCCTCTTAAACTTGCTTCCATTAGTGTGAGCTGTGAGAGCTTGATCTTCATTCCCCATCTTTTCTTCTCATCCCACAAGCCTAGCTTATTCTTCAGAGGATTCCTCCGACGGTCTACTGAAAGAGATCAATTTCTTTCTTGTGCAAATTTCTTGAATAAAAGAGTCCCATGACCTAGGTAGGCCATTCAAAGTGGTCATAACAGCTTCACCATTATCCACTACTTCATCCACAGCTGCAATTTGTTCCTTGATCCGAGAGACCTTGGATAAGTAAGATTGAATGGTCTCTCCATTCAATAGCTTGACTCCTTTCAATTCATTCCGTAGAGTCATCTTTCGATTTATGTTCTTCCCTTCAAATAGCTTGATCAAAGAGTCAAACATATCCTTGGGTGTCTTCAGAGATGACACATGTGGTATGAAATGGTCTTTGATAGAATTAGCAATGATTATCTTTGCTTTGACCAAGTTCTTCTTATGCAATGCCTTAGCCTCTTCATCCTCTGGGATAGGGACCTCAGAGCTGAAGTAGGTGTCCAATTCATTTTCTTCCAGGATTAACCCAATCCTATACGTCTAGGCTCAGAAGTTATCAGCCCCTTCAAGCTTGTCCTCAAGCTTTGTGTGCTGAGACATCTTAAAGAGTAATTCAAATGGAAATAGAAAAGATTTAGGTCTTACCACATGAATTGCTGAAAACTAGATCTAGTCGCGGATTAGGGTTTGTTAGAGAAACCCTAAGAATTCAAAATGTGAATTTAAAATTTCTGAAAGAATAGAAAGATGCACCTTGATGAGCTGATCAGCCTGGTGTATTCAAAATTTGAGATCTGCAAAGCTTCACCCTTCAAAAACTCCTTTTAGTCTTTGTGGGTTTATTAGGGAGGATCCTGAATTAGGGTTTGCATTTCCCAGAGATTTACCCAGCCAAAAATCTTGATACAAAGCTCTAAACATCAATTTTTCCAAGGAGCTTCCAGCTATGTCTTCAAATTTCAGAAATTCTTATTTTTGAGGAAACCCTAATTTTTAGAGCCAAAACTGAAAGTGCTCATAACCGAATTCTAATTGGACAGAAACATTCACCTTGTAGAGGAGAGTCAATCTATCATATTTTTTTTCCAAAATCTATGGAGAGAAACCCAAAAAACAAGAAGCCCTAGCTTCTGCAACTGCAGAGTGTCTTCTTCTCAGGTTAGCTCTGATACCATGTTAATTTTTTAGCATTAATTCAATATACCCTAGGATCTTTAGTGAGAGAATAACATGTACAGTATATCAATGCATGTCAATCATATCAAGCATATCAATGATCCCAAGATGCAAACATAAGAGACAATAGACACATAGAGTTTCCATGGGGAAAACCCTAAGGTGAAAAACCCCACAACTTCCTCAGAGATAGATAGAACAATAGCACAACCAAAGTAGAACCAAAGTACATAGAGATAAAATCCTCCTAGCAACCGATCCTCTTCCTCACATGTGTGCCCCTTTTCGAGTGATGGAAGTGTGAGTTCTGAAGTGATCAAATAGAGAGATCCCGCTCTCTCTTTATACTTGTTCTGAGCATCCTAATAAACCTATGGGGCCAACTTGTCTAACTCAACCTAATAACCCCAGGTTAACTTAATAAGGGTTGACCGCACACATGGGAATGAAGACTAACGGAGTGGTAGGGAGCAAGAGCGTGAGGTGGAGGGAGTGGGGAAAAGAGAGAGGGGGAGAGAGGGGGGTCGGAGAGGGGGAGAGACGAGGGGGGCGAGAGGGGGAGAGGAAGAGAGAGGGGGGGAGAGAGGGGGGGGAGGGGGGTTTAGGGGGAGGTGGAGAGGCAAGAAGGGGGGAGGGATCACGATTGGGTGAAAGCAGGGGGGATGGAGAGGGAGTGGGGAGGATGAGGGGGAGAAGAGGGACTGAGGGAGTGGGTATGGGGAGGGTGAGAGGGGGAAGTGGGGGAGGCAGAGTGGGAAAGTGAGGGATGGGGGAAGGGATATAGGAAAGGGTAGGTAGGGATGGGGGGAGCAGGGGAAAAGGCGGTGTTGGCGAGGGATGGGGGAAGTGGGATAGGGAGGTGGGGTTGGAGGGGGAGGGAGAGAAAGAGGCAGAGAAGGAGAGAGATGAAGGGGGAAAGAGAAGGGGATGAGAGAGGGAGGGGGGAGGGAGAAAGAGGGTGAAGGGGAGAGAAGGGGAGAGGGATGGGGAGGAAGGGGGAGGTAGGTGGAGCAAGAGTGGGAAGGAGGGATAGGGAAAGTGAGAGAGGGGTAGGAAGTGGGGTGGGGGGTTAGGTGAAGGGGAGGAAGGGGAGGGAGAGGGAGGGATAGAGAGGGAATGGGAGATGGGTAAGTGAGGATGAAGGGGTAAAGAGAGAGGGAGGAAGGGGGGGAGAGGGCGAGTGGGTGGAAGAGGGGGCAGGGAGAGGAGGGAGGGGGAAGGGATGTTGAGGGAGGGGGAAGTAGGATGCGCAGAGGGGCAAGTAAGGAGATGGGAGGGTAGGGTGAGAGGGGGGAGCGAGGGAGGGGGTTGGGGAGAGTGGGAAGAGAGGGACAAGGGGATGGGGGGAGGGGGTCGGTTGTGGGAAGGAGTGGGAGGGAGCGAGAGAGGGAGGCAGGCAAAGGGAGTGGAGGGAGGGAGGGAAGGGGAGATGGAGAGTGAGGGATGGAGATGGAAAAGGAGATAGGGAGAGGGGAGGGGATGGGGGAGTGAGCGAGGGGGGAAAGGAGGAGGGGGGGAATTTCTAGGTAGAAAGGGGAGGGAGGGAGCAGCAATAGGGTGTGGGGTGATGGGGAGACTGAGGATTTCTGGTGTGGGGGGGAGTGTTGAGATATTTGTAGGTTGGAGAGGGGAGGGAAGGAGAGAGAGAGGAGGAGAGGGGGGAATGGGGGGGAGCTATATGGAGGGAGGGAGGGAGGGAGGGAGATGAGGAGAGAGGGGGGAGGGGTAGAGGGAAGGGAAGGGGGATGGAGGTGGGAGAGTGTGTTAGGGGGGAACAAGGGAGTGGGAAATATTTGTAGGAGGGAGAGGGGAGGGAGGTTGAGGGAGGGAGGGGGGAGGTAGAGGAAGGTAGAGGGAGGGAGAGAGAAGGATGGTGAGAGGGAGGGGGAGGGGAGGGAGAGGGAAGGTGGTAGGAGAGATAGGTAGGTGGTATGATGGGTGAGCGAGAGAGGGAGGAAGGGGGGATGGGGGATGGATGGGAGATTTGTAGAGGGGGAGGGGAGGGAGGGAGAGGGAGAGGATGAGACTGGGGAAGGGGGGGAGAGGGAGGGGGAGGGGGGAGGAATAAGATATTTGTAGGTGGGAGAGGGGATGGGAGGAGGGGGAGGGAGAGTGGAGGGGGTGAGTGGAGGAGACAGGGGGACGAGGTATGGGAAAAAGGTGGAGGGGGGATTCTGACGGGGATGGGGGATCATGGGTGAGCAAGATAGAGAGGAACGGGGGAGGGAGTGATGGATGGGATATTGGTAGGGGGAGAGGCGGGGGGAGAGGAGGTGGTGAGTGTGGGAGATGGTGGAGAGAGGTATGGGGGAAAGGGAGAGGGGTGGATTGGTAGTTGTGAGAGGGAATGGGTGGAGGGGAAAGGGATTGTGGGGAAGGTGGATGGAGGCAGGGGGAAAGAACAGGGTGAAGCGGTGGAGAGGGGGAAGAGAGGGACAAGGGGATGGAGAGGGGGAGGGGTAAGAGGGGATGGGGGGAGGGGAGGGTTGTGGGAAGGGGAGGGAGGGGAGTGGCAGTAGGGAGTGGGGTGATGGGGAGACTGAGATGTCGTGAGGGGGGAGGGTTGAGATATTGGTAGGTTGGAGAGGAGATGAGGGGATGGGGAGGGAGAGATGAGGGGGTGAGTGGAGGAGACAGTGGAGTGAAGTATGGGAAAAAGGTGGATGGGGGATTGAGACGGGGATGGGGGATGATGGGTGAGAGAGAGAGAGAGGAACGGGAGAGGGAGCGATGGATGGGAGATTGGTAGGGGGGAGGGGAGGGGGGGAGGGGGAGAGGAGGTGGTGAGTGTGGGATATGGTGGAGGAACGTATGGGGGAATGGGGGAGGGGTTGATTTGTAGTTGGGAGAGGGAAGGGTTGGAGGGGAAAGGGATGGAGGGGAAGGGGGGTTAAGGCAAGCAGAAAGAATGGGGTGAAGGGGTGGAGAGGGGGAAGAGAGGGACAATGAGAGGGGGAGGGGGAGGGGGAGAGGTAGGAGGGGATTGGGGGAGGGGGAGGGGGAGAGGTAGGAGGGGATTGGGGGAGGGGATGGTTGTGGGAAGTAGTGGGAGGGAGTGAGAGAGGGAGGGAGGTAGGGAGGTGGGGATGGAGAGTGAGGGATGGAGAGGGAAGAGGAAATAGGTAGAGGGGAGGAGAGGGGGGGAGCGAGGGAGGGTGGAAAGTAAGAGGGGGGGGAATTTATAGGTAGAAAGGGGAGGGAGGGAGTGGCAGTAGGGAGCGAGGTGATGCGGAGACTGAGGATGTCGGGATGGGGGAGGGTTAAGATATTGGTAGTTTGGAGAGGGGAGTGAGGGAGAGAGAGAGTAGGAGAGGGGGGAATGGGGGGGAAAGGGAGGGGGAGGGGGGAGAGGGAGAGGGAGAGGGAGAGGGAGAGGGAGAGGGAGAGGGAGGGGGAGGGGGGGAGGAACATGATAATGGTAGGTGGGAGAGGGGATGGGGTGAGGGGGAGGGAGAGAGGAGGGGGTGAGTGGAGGAGATGGGGGGAGCGAGGTATGGGGAAAAGGTGGAGGGGGGGGGATTGAGATGGGGATGGGGGATGATGGGTGAGTGAGAGAGAGAGGAACGAGGCAGGGAGCGATGGATGGGAGATTGGTAGTGGGGAGGGGAGCGGTGGAGGGGGAGAGGAGGTGGTGAGTGTGGGAGATGGTGGAGTGAGGTATGGGGGAAAAGGGGAGGGATGGATTGGCAGTTGGGAGAGGGAAGGGGTGGAGGGGAAAGGGATGGAGGGGAAGGGGGATGGAGGCAGGGGGGAAGAATGGGGTGAAGGGGTGGAGTGGGGGAAGAGAGGGACAAGGGGAGGGGGAGGGGGAGGGGTAGGAGGGGATTGGGGGAGGGGAGGGTTGTGGGAAGGAGCGGGAGGGAGCGAGAGAGGGAGGGAGGTAAGGAGGGGGCGATGGAGAGTGAGGGATGGAGAGGGAAGAGGAGATAGGTAGAGGGGAGGAGACGGGGGAGCGAGGGAGGGGGGAAAGGAGGAGTGGGGGAAAATATAGTCAAATATTTTCTTATAATGTCGTGGTTAACAAGTTGACATATGAAGAAATATATTAGAAAGGAGAGATTGTAAACATCTACCCTAAGCCACAAGCATTGGTTAATTATCTCATAGATACTTTTTCAAAAGAAGATTGGGTTTTAGATTTGTTCTTGGGATCAGGTAATATTTCTGATAATACATATGAAACTAGTGTCGTAATCTAAATTTAGTAATACATATTTTTTAAATTTATGTTTCATTATGTTATGTAACTTTTTTTGTTTTGTATGTGGCGATTAGGTACAACAATAGCATGTTTGTTACAAAAAGGAATAAATTGCATATCCATTGAGAATGATCTACTACAATGCAATTATATCAAGCAAAGAATTGATGCTATGAAATTTCTTCCGGATGAAATGTAGGAAGTTGGTTTGAAGAAAGGAGAATTTAGTGAGTCACTTGTGGCAACGATGTCAAAAGAGCCTTAACCTCCTTTAGAAAGGGTGTTCGTAAAATATCACTTTCGGCATTTTGCAAAAGTAGAGGACCCAATGGAAGAACACATTGAGGTCTAGGAAGAGATCCAACCAGCAGAAAATGTCAATTTTGATGAAGATTCAGGGTTGCATGATATTGTTGATTAGTTTCATATCGTTGAGGAAAATGTCAAAGTTGACAAATTTTTTATAAGCTATTTTTTTAATGTTTTGAATTGAATATTTTATTTTGAGAATAACTGTTACGTTTTTAATATGCTATTTAGAAATATATGGTATACGTTTTGTTGAGTTTATGTGAATCACCACTTTATGAAAAATAATGTTAAAGAGTATCATTTTTATACATCATATAGCAAAAAATACATTGAAAAATGGTTTGAAATCTCTTTTTTTCTCATTTTGTTTAGAAATTTGCCCCAAAAATGACTTCTTTAAGATAAAATTTTAATGAAAAAACTTTGAAAATGCATATATTTTGCGTTCTAACTAGCTTCTAAATCTTACAAAAATTCAAAAATGTGTGTATTTTTTTACTATGACTAGCAATTAAATGTAGATTTTTTTGTAATGTTTGGAAAAAGGCCCTTGTAAATAAAAGTTATCGTTTTCTTATGACCTAGAAGATTCAAAATCACAAAAAAATGGCTCAAAATAAAAAATGGTGCTACCAGTATACACACTTTTTGAAACGAAGGTAAAAAAAACTACTAAAATTGACCCCCAAAAAAAACCAGAACACTGTCGGGTTCTCGTCAAGTTGTATAACTTGTTGACTAGGTGCTATACACACAAAAAAGAGAAAACCCATAAATCTTGTTTACGAGTTCATGTTTGAATGAGTAATCTATGTTGAAATATAATGTCTATGTATCACATGTAACCTTTTACTTACTTGAAGAGAGTGGGATTTAGACTTAAAGTTATTCCCAAGCATACATATTTATCATACCTAAAATTTACATCATCATGTTCATCATAATGGAAATAATGAATATAAGTAATAATAATATGATTGTATAAGACTCTGATGAGAGATATTATAACTTTTTGTACGAAGTAGAAGTACCCACACTTTCCCATATATGTTTATGAATGGAAGGCTAACAATATTAACTTACCCTTAATTCTTGCTAGATTGAAACACCACAAATGCTCAGGAGAAAGAATCCCAGACCTGCACTTCAAATATTATGAGGACTGACCTCTGTAAAACTTGGCAGAAATTTCTAACAAATACAATGAAATATACATCATGTGCATCATGTGATTTGCTAGTCAGAAGAATGAAATATCCAACAATAAATTGAATATAGGAATATATATGATGCTAAGAACATTTTTAACTATGCAAATTGAGGTTGTCGTTGAGTCGAGAGAATCTAAATAAGGATAAGAATGTTTTAATTGTGTTGTCTCTCCATTGGATTTTATTATAGAGGAAGCAGTTGAGTAACTAGAAATCCTTATATTGTGAGTGTCGTAACTTATACTTGATGGGTTATTAGACAACCTTGATGGGGTCAGCCCTGTATGAGTCATGTGGGTTAAAGGGTTATTAGACCACCCTATTGGGGTCAGCCCAGTCAACATTATGTTAAGTGGTTAAGTTGGGGCCGACCTAGTTAGAGTTAAAAGACAAGTAAAGTAGTGTATAAATAGAGAGTGTCTCTCTCTCATTTTACACATTCTCTCATTCACCCACTTCAAATTAGTGAGAAAGAGGAGGAGTGGACACTAGTGGAGGAGGTGTAGCTGCTGCAGTCATCTATCTCTTGGTTTTGATCTTTGCGATCTTTGTATTGGTGGTTATTCTATCTCTAAGGAAGTTGCGGGGTTTTTCACCTTCTTGGTTTTCCCCCTTTGAAATGTTTTGTGTCTCTGGTCTCTTGTCTCTTATGATTAATATGATGTACATGTTGTTCTTTCAGTTAAGATCCTAGATCTACTGAATTAAATGATGAAAAACGAACATGGTATCAGATCTAGCCTAAAGGAAGGCATGGTATGGCATTTATGACACTTGTTGCACTTGCGACAAATTGGAAGCTAGGCCTTGGTATAGTAAAAACAAGTCATCGTAGAACTTTCGTTATAACTCAATTTTGGTGAAGGTTCAGGATCTAAAAATTCTATAGGTCGAATATGAAATGTCCATGTACCTTTTATCGAAAGTCTAGCATCAGATTCTTTTTACTTTGTGTGATATGATCCGTACAAGTTAGGGTTCATGTCTCTTCCAAAATCTAGTCCTAAACATGTGACCTAGGAGAGAAAATCATACCTAAGACTAGTAATATCCAAATGGAATTCTGTAAAAAGTGACAGTAAGAGCATAGACTATAGTTTCACAGGTAATGTTTTCAAAGGCGGAAGTTGAAATAGTAACACGTGGCACTCCGTACAAGTTCGCTATACTATTTCATCCCATAAATAGGTCACGTTGCAAAACTTGGCATATCTCTCTCTCAGAGAATAGATTTGAGGTCATACCTATGGGGTTGGAAAGATAAAAGGTCGGGCTACCAGAGGCCAAAGTTTCAGACCCTATGGATCCAAAATTTCAGAGATGCACCAGAAACAATAAGGCACATATTTCTATGAAATAGAATTGGATTCTGAACATTCTCATTTTTGGCTTGTCACTACTACAGGAAATTGGGAATTTTGACAGAAGTGGGATTTTAGAGTCATCATAGCATAGAATTACTCAACTCAGAAAAATCAAATTTTGAGACCAAGTTCAAATTTTTTGGTTGGGTAGAACCCTGGCCATTATCATACCCTAGTTCAGGATCTTGATCGGAAAGTTGGAAAATTAGGGTTTCTGCAAAAGTTGAAATTTTTGGAATCTGTGACCACGGCTAGATACTCGTCACAAAAATTGAAGTTTAGAGCACAAAATCGAACCTTTTGGTTGGGAAAAACCCTGAGCATTATCAAACCCTAGTTTGATGGCTCAGCAAGGCGCATATTTTCATCCAATCAAAAGTTTGAAATTCAAAGTTTAAATTTTTAGGGTTTCTCTGACAAACTGTAATCCAGCTCCAAATCCAATTTCAGCAAATAAAAGTGGATTGGGTTAATCCTAGAAGAGAATGAATTGGATACCTGCATAAGTGAAGAAGTTCTATTTTCAGAGGGAGGTGTGGCTAAGGCCTTACATAAGAAGGCTACAAGCAATCCCGGTAGGTATGACTTGAAGAGATACATGTATGTTTTGAAATCTAGTCATCATTAAGTTTATGATATGTTTGTCTTCATATTATTGAGGCTAGTACAATCTTGATTAATTTTAGACTTGTCTTATCACCCTAGTAAAAGTATGATGCATGTGAATACATTCATCGATTAGGGATATGACACTTATGATTGTACTAATACACTGTGTTGTTGTATGAGGATGATGTTGTCCACTAACATGAAGGGTACATCAAGAAATACGAATCAAGTTCTAAGATCAAGAACATATGACCATGGTGACATGAAGACAAAGGCTCATCCATAGTCATGGATCACATAGAAGCTCCACTTATGAAGTATGTATAAATTGGTTCTACAATTATTAACTTATGAGATATGCAGGTTGCTAGCACAAGGTCTCTAAGAGAATAAAGAAGACATTGTTTGGGTATGTTATACAAGCATGATAATCAAGGTATGTTTTCCTATATCAAGTTAGAATCCTACTTTGTGTGTACTTTTGTATGATTGATTATGATTATTTATAAATCTATAGGTTTGAGTAATCATGGGTTTATGCATATTATGCTTCTTACTTTGATTGATGATATGGAAAACAAGAAGAGTCCTATGGTCAAATAATAATATGCATGAGTAAAAGAAGTACTCCCTGAAACCCTGAATACTAACGCTTGTGATAAATTACCTGTGTATGAAATGATCATGACCATACATGTTTAATATTATTTAGAATCATAATGTTTTGATAGTACTGAGATTATACTAATGGATGTATGATTATGTATGAGATATTGAGGATGACACAATGATGACACTAGTGCACACTTAGGCATGCACAGTGGTCCATGATGGATATAAGTTCAAATACAAATAATCGAGGAAGCAAATATCAAGAGGGAGCACACTGCAGTAGCTCCTGCAAGGAAGCAAAGATCGAGAGGGAGGCCACCCAGCAACCAAACAAAGATAAGTATTTGAATTGTTATTTCCTATATATATGATTACTTAAATGATGTTGTTCAGTCTTGTATATACTTATGATTTAAGATGTATATTATGCATTTTAGAAAAGTTGCATCAATGAACAAGATACTACTAATATGCAATTAATGGGTAAGTGGCCTATAGTATTGTACAACATTCCATTGCTACTTATCTAGAATGAAATCTCTTTGCAGACATGTTGGGAGTTGCGCAGACTCTTAACAATGTTCTGGTAGAGATGCAAGGCATCTAGAAAGTTACGGGATATGAATAAATGTTGTATTGAAGCATTGGCTAAGATAATTGCATGAATGTATGACATACATTCTTATGTGTAACAATTTCTTTTGAAAAACCATGAGATGTTTCTAATCATGTAATTGAATTTGAATTGTAGGAAATATCTTGTAGAATCACCTACAAAAGAAGGATAGTAACATTTGTTCCAGCAACGAAGTTCACTATCTATTGAAGATATTGAAGAATATGAAGTTCCTAGGATCCGAGATGCAGTAATGAAAGAATTCCATGATTGAGGAGTACCAGTCGATCATGAAGAATGATGTCTGGGATGTGGTCTCAAGACTAGAGGGGAAGTTTGTTGTGACTTCCAAGTGGATCTACAAGATCAAGCATGCTATAGATGTGATGAAATAGAAGATACATCAGATGGATGTCAAGACAACTTTCTTGAATGCTGTAGTCGAAGAGGAAGTGTATGTGGAGAAACCACTTGGTTTTGCAACACATGACAAGGAGTCATATGTGTGCCGATTGACGAAATCCTTGTATGGCTTGAAGTAAGAACCTAGGACATGGTATGGCAGGATAGACAACTTCCTGTCCAATTTGGGCTTTACCAAGAGTAAAGTGGATTCCAACCTTTACTACAAGGTTGAGGAAGGAAATCCAGTGATACTCCTATTGTATGTGGATGACCTGTTTGTGACAGGTGAGGATAGATTGATTGCTAGCACGAAGAGGAAGCTTGCTGTTGAGTTTGAGATGAAGGACTTGGGTATGATGCATTAATTTCTAGGTATGGATGTGTGGCAGAGTGCAAATGGAATCTCCCTTGGACAAGGGAAGTATGTAGTAGATATCCTGAAGTGCTTCGGGATGATGGAATACAAGGCCATGGCCACATCTATGGCATCGAACCTGAAGCTATTGAGTGATGCTTCATCGGAGTCGGTTGATGCCACGATGTATCGTCGGATGATTGGGCCCTTGCTGTACCCGATGAACATGAGACCAGATATTTGTTTTGCGGTGAACACCCTCAGCCAGTTCCTGACGTATCCTAGACATGTTCACTTGATTGTTGTATAGCATATTCTAAGGTAACTGAAGGGTATGGTTGATTATGGGCTCAAGTATGATGCGAATCAAAAGGTTAACCTGCAGGGTTATGTTGATTCATATTGGGTAGGCAGTGTTACAGATAGGAAGAGCACTTCAGGGTGCTGCTTCAGTATGAGATCAAGTGTGATCTCTTGGTTTAGCATGAAGCAGTACTACATAGCACTGAGTACAGCTGAAGCAGAGTGTGTTGCAGCATGTTCGTCCAACTATGAGGCAGTATGGATAAGTAAGCTCCTGTCTGATTTATTTGACCTTCAGTTGGATGCTACTTGTATCTGTTTTGACAACCAGAGTTGTGTGAAGTTGTCAGATAACTCGGTGTTCCATGACAATTCAAAGCATATCGAGATCAAATATAACTATATCAGGGATATGGTGCAGAGAGGAGCAGTGAATCTCTAGTTTGTTGCGACAGATGAGCAGGTTGCAGATGTGTTGACCAAATCACTAGCAAGAGTGAAGTTCGAGTACTTTAGAGAGAGGCTTGGTGTTCTTTAGATAGAATATACTTCAAGGAAGACTTGATGGGACACATTTGCAGGAGCCATTCCAAGCATGGTGGTAGTAGGATCCTTCCCATGGCTGTGGATGTAAGAATTGTGTCATGACAATCAAGACAATGCTTTAGTTACTGTTGTGATGATGATCAAGATGATCATGTGTGATGAGCATCAGGACGATGCTCCAGATGATATACACAAGGATGATGTTATGTATATGATCAGGATGATCATGTGTGATGAGCATCAAAACGATGCTCCAGATGATATGCATCAGGATGATGCTGTGTATATGATCAGGGTGATCATGTGATGATGATCTGCATTAGGATGATGTACTGTAGGATGGTTATCAGTATGATCATGAGTATTAGGATGATACTCCACGGACATATTGTATAGGTAGCATGTAAAAAATCCTAAGAGATCTGATAGTCTATGCTCAGATGCTCTTTTGAGGTTTTGCTACAGGTAGCATAGAAAAGATCCTAGGATATCCAATAGTCTGTTCTCGGATACTCTTTCAAGGTTTTTCTACAGGTTGGATGTGGAAAGGTTGTGCAAGTAGCATAGAAAAGATCCTGGGAGATCCGATAGTCTATGCTCGGATGCTCTTTCGATGTTTTTCTATAGGTAGCATAGAAAAGATCCTAGAAGATCCTATAGTCTGTGTTAGGATGCTATTTCGAGGTTTTGATACTAGAGGCATGTAATCAGTATTGGAGATCTGATAGGTTGAGCTATGTGATCGTAAAAGTCTTGGGATGCTCTTTAGAGTTCTTGCAGGTTGCAAGACAATCTTTTAAGGTTTTTCCTAACCACATAAATAAGATACTAGGAGATCTTATAGTCTGTGCTAGGATGTTCTTTCGAGGTTTTGTGGTGGTGGTCACATAGAAAATATCTTGGGAGATCGATAATCTATGCTCGGATTCTCTTTCGAGGTTTTGTGACGGTCACATGTAAAATATCCTGGGAGATCCGTTAGTCAGTGCTAGGATGCTCTTTCAAGGTTTTGTTAATGCACATAATAAGTCCTGAGGATTCCACATTATAGCCAAAGATGATGAAGACCTACAGGATGTATCTGTACTTTAGGAAGCTACATATAAAATAAATGTAGCTTATGAAAGGACATATCTCTACTTTAGGAAGCTACATATAAAATAAATATAGTTTTCAAGTTACTTTGTTCTCTCTAGTGTTTTAATTTAGCTCATTTACATAATTACAATTTAACTATAGTTTCATGGTATCATAGCTACAATTGAAAGTGTATGTCATTTTGAGCTTCAAAATGTGTAAGATAAAGATATAGCCATGCAATAATAAATATATGATCACGCATGATGTAATGGATCTTTAAAGGATAATAGTTTGATTTGATGGTGTTGGATTCAATCTTTGGAAAATTAAAATGAATATGTTTTTACTGAATAAGAACCTTTTCAAGATACTTGAAGGGATTGAGACTAAACTTTTGTAGGATGTAGACTTGATAGGGCTCGTTCTTGAATATTTTTGAGTTTAAGTGACAATGTACTATACATGTAAGTGAGGAAAAAACAACAAAATATACTTGTGATCAATTGGTTAAAATGTATGAATCAAATTATGTGAATACAAGATTGTATCTATGGTTAGTTTTTCCAATTAAAAATATTTTAGTCATAGAATATATTAGACCTTGTACATGTTAATTAATTTTGGGCAGTAATTCAATATACTCTAGGATATTTACTGAGAGAATAACATGTACAGTATATCAATGCATGTCAATCATATCAAGCATATCAATCATCACAAGATGCAAACATAAGAGACAATAGACACACAGAGTTTCCATGGGAAAAACCATAAGGTTAAAAACCCCACAACTTCCTCAGAGATAGATAGAGAAATAGCACAACCAATGTACAACCAAAGTACACAAAGATAAACTCCTCCTAGCAGTTGATCCTCCTCCTCACATGTGCACCACTTTCCGAGTGATGGAAGCGTCAGTTCTGAAGTGATCAAATAGAGAGATCCCGCTTTCTATTTATACTTGTTCTGAGTAGCCTAATAAACCTATGGGTCCAAATTGTCTAAATCATCCTAACAACCCTGGGTTAACATAATCAGGGCCAACCCCAGACATGGTGGTCTAATAACCCATCAACAAGTTACGACACTTGTCAATACAAATGATATAGAGGAATAATACATCTCTATAGGAGTATAATAAAATACAAAGATGAAATACATTCTGAAGTTACATATACATCAACACTCCCTCTTAACTAGGAAGGTATTTCTCGACACAGATCTGCTAACACAAGTATTCTTCTCTGGATCATCATCAGCGAATCATCATCCTTTAATCATCGTCATCATCACTCCTACTGCTATCTCAATCAATATCTGATCTACTCTTCATAGGAAGTTCTACAGAGACAGTCCTTTTTCATACTGGATGTAGGCCCACCACCTGTAGGTCTTCATCATCACTGGCCATACTATGGAATACTCCGGACTGATTACATGCCTCAACAAAACCTCGAAAGAGCATCCCAGGACTAATTACGAGCACACAGCTCAACCTATCAGATCTCCAAGGATATTTTACATGTTGACCTTCACAAAACCTACTCAGAGAATCCCATGATGTTACGAGCAAACCACTCTACCTGTATGGATCTCGATAGAGCATCCCATGCTATTACGAGCACATCGCTCTACCTATCCAGATTTTAAACGATCTTTTCTATGTGAACTTTCGCAAAACCTACTCAAAGCATCCCAGGCTATTACGAGAAAACCGCTCTACCTGTCTGGATCTCGATAGAGCATCCTAGGATGTTACGAGAACATTGCTCTACCTGTCCGGATTTTAAAGTATCTTTTCTATGCAAAACTATAGCAAAACCTACTCAGAGCATCCCAGGATGTTACAAGCACACTGCTCTACCTGTCTAGATCTCGATAGAGCATCCCAGGATGTTACGAGCACGCTGCTCTACCTATCCATATTTTAAAGGGTCTTTTCTATGCTACCTGCACAACCTGTCCACGGCCACAGAGTATCAAACCGATACTCTCCATACATCATCCTGATGTACATCATCACATGATCAACCTGATCATCATCATAGAATCAACCCGATGCATATCATCTGGAGCAACATCCTGCAGCTCGTCATCTGTGATCATCCTGATCATCATCATAGCATCAACTTGATGCATATCATCTACAGTAATATCCTGAAGCTCATCATCTATGATCATCTTGATCATACAATGCATCCACCTAATGCATACACGGTATCTTCCTGATACATATCATCATACATGATCTACTTGATCATACAATGTATCCACCTAATACATATACAAATAAATTATCTACTTGATCATACCTGATACATATCAACATACATGATCTACCTGATCAAACAATATATCCACATGGTACATCTACAGATACATACACATGATCCAACTAATCATATCCAGCATCCAACATGATGCGTACATACATATACATATAAATGATCCAACTGATCATATCCAACATCCAACATGATGCGTACATACATATAGATATAAATGATCCAACTGATCATATCCAACATCCAACATGATGCGTATATACATATACATATAAATGATCCAACTGATCATATCAAGCATCCAACATGATGCATATACAGAGAAGTAACTGAAGCTTTGTCCTGATGCTCATCATCCAGTGCTTACATCCACATCCATGGGAGGAATCCTCCTCTCATCATGCTTGGAATGGCTTCAGCAGATGTGTCCATCACTTCTTCCTCAAAGTGTCGTTGATCTAAAGAACACCAAGCCTCTCCACAAAGTACCCGAACTTCAATCTGGCTATTGGTTTCGTCAGTACATCTACAATCTACTCATCCGTCGCAACATACAGGAGTTTTACTGCTCCTCTCTGCACCATATCCCTGATATAGTGATATTTGATATCAATGTGGTTCGACCTATCGTGGAACATCGGGCTCTCATACAGCTTCACACAACTTTGGTTGTCACAAAAAAAATACTAGTATCCTCCAAAGGGAGATCAAATAACTCAGACAGTAGCTTCCAGTTCCATGCTGCCTCACAACTAGTTGAGCATGCTACAACATACTCTGCTTTGGCTATACTTAGTGCTACACAGGATTGATTCCTACTAAACCAAGAGATCACACCTGATCCCATACTGAAGCAACACCCAAATGTGCTCTTCCTATCTAAACCACTTCCTGCCCAATCTGAATCAACATAAACCTGGAGGTTAAACTTTTGATTCGCATCATACTTGAGCCCATAATAAATTGTACCCTTCAAGTACCTCAGAATATGCTTTACAGCAACCAATGAACACTCCTTGGATCTGTTAGGAACTGGCTCAATGCGTTCACTACAAAGCAAATATCTAGTCTCGTGTTCGTCAGGTACATCAAGGACCCAATCATCTGACGATATATAGTGACATCAACTGGCTCAGATGAAGCATCACACAGAAGCTTCAGGTTTGATGCCATAGGTGTGGCCATGGCCTTGCATTCCATCATCCCGAACCTCTTCAGGATCCCTACTGCATACTTCCCTTGTCCAAGGAAGATTCCATCTGCACTTTGCCACACCTCCATGCCTAGAAAATAGTGCATCATCCCCAATTCCTTCATCTCGAACTCAACAGCAAGCTTCCTCTTGGTATTGGCAATCAAACTATCTTCTCTTGTAACAAGTAGATCATCCACATACAGAAGTAGTATCACTGGATTGCCTTCCTCAACCTTGTAGTAAAGATTGGAATCCGCTTTACTCTTGGTAAAGCCCAAACTGGATAGAAAACTGTCCATCCTACCATACCAATTCCTAGGAGCTTGCTTCAAGCCATACAAGGCTTTCTTCAATATGCACACATATGACTTCCTGTCGTGTGTCTCAAAACCGAGTGGCTATTCCACATACACTTCCTCTTCAACTACACCATTCAAGAAGGCAGTCTTGGCATCCATCTAGTGTATATTCCATTTCATCACTGTAGCCAAAGCAAGTACTGTTCTGATGGAAGTGTACCTTGCTACAGGAGCAAAAGTTTCTTCATAATCTATTCCCTCCTTCTGAGAGAATCCACGAGCTATGAATCTTGCCTTGTATTTCTCTATGCTACCATATGCAACATTCTTGATCTTGTAGATGCACTTGGAAGTCACAACAGACTTCCCTTCAAGTCTTGGGACAACATCCCAAACATTATTTTTCATTATTGATTGGTATTCCTCGACCGTGGCATCCTTCCATTCTTTCTTTTTCGTTGCCTCTTCATAACTGGAAGGTTCTTTGTTCATGATATCACAGAGTAAAGCAACATAGCTGGTATGTGATCTGGTCCTCTTCTTTTCTCTGTGTTCTTCTTCTCGAATGCCATATATTTCTGCATCTTGAATGAGCTCTCTAGCCCATGCAGGTTTCCTTTTGTTAGAGTTCTCCTCACAAGGTGGATCTACAGGTATTTGCGGATCTTCAATTTCACAATCAACATCTGGAATTGCTTCAGTCATAGTAGTGTCTTGAAATCTAGTTTCCTTTGGTTCTTCATGATCTTCAACAGGTATCTTCCTTGACTTGATGAATGTTGAGTTTCCATCAAATGTCACATCCCTGCTGACATCAATTTTCTTGAACCCTGGAAAGAATATTTTGTAAGCCTTCGAGCTTTCACTGTAACCCACAAAGATACCCTTCTTTCTGGAAGGATCTAGCTTAGTCCTCTTTTCCTTTGGGACATGAGTGTATACTGGACAACCAAATATTTTGATATGGCTGACTTCAGGTTTCTTACCAGAGAAGACCTATTCTAGTGTCTTGTCGTCCAATATCTTGTGGGGAGTTCTGTTCTGCACATATAGAGTTGTCCTAGTTGCCTCTACCCATAGATGCATAGGTAGATCCTGGTCATGCAACATTGTCCGTGCTATTTCCATGATTGTTCTATTCTTCCTTTCTGTAACTCCATTTTGTTGTGGATTGTACGGGGTAGTCAACTCCCTCTTATTCCCTAAATCACTGCATAGCTTCTTGAAGTCACTTGAAGTTAATTCTCTTCCATTGTCTTATCTAAATGTCTTTATTTTCTTGTTAGTTTGGTTTTCCATCAAGGCTTTGAATTCCTTGAACTTGTTAAACACTTCATCTTTGTTCTTTAAGAAATAAACCCAAGTCTTCCAGTAGTCATCAATGAAAGAGACATAGTAAACATACCCACTCAGAGAACTAGATGACATTCGACCACATACATTGGAGTGGATAATTTCCAAGATTCCTTTTGATTTGCTTTCACTGCTTGGAAATGCCTTCTTTATGTTCTTTCCTTTTGCATAGCCTTTGCAAACACCTTCATGCTTGGTCTTGATTTCAGGAAGACCTTCTACAACTTTGCGTGAAATTGGTAGTGCTCTATAGTGCACATGTGCAAGCCTTCAATGCCAAAGTTCATTTGGCTCCATGGAATCATGTACCATGGCATGTTCAGGTTGTCCCTTCAATTTGTGCAATCCTCCCTCTTGCTCTCCAATCACCACTGCATCATCAATAGTTTTAACCATTGGCCACATTAGGACTTGGCCATCTACAAATGCAACCCTCTTGCCTTTTGCTTCCAATGCAGAGATGGAGAGTAGGTTCTTCTTGAGTCCAAGTACAAATAACACATCTTTCATCTTCAAGGAGTTTCCAAATTCTAGGTTTTAGGAGGCTTCCCCACTTCCTTTGATAGGTTATTGATAATCATTCCCAAGTTTCACTTTATGGGGTGATTGATGTTCAGACAGATTTACAAAATATTTTTTAAACCCAGTCATGTGTTTAGAAGCCCCACTATCAATTAACCAATCATTACAACCATGAGAAATAGTACCTGTGAGAGCAGAGATTAGAACATACTCTTCTTCGCTTGATGAGTCATCATCATCACTTTCTACTCTAGCTTTCTTCCTGGGAGGTTCATAATCCTCAGCAGCATGAGCATGATATCTTCTTTTGTTCTTCTTCTTCTTCTTGTCGAAGTTGTTGTCTTTCTTCTTCTTGGGACAATTTGAAGCAAAGTGTCCCATTTCATTACATTCGTAACATTGAACATGAGATAGATCTTTCTTCTTATGATGAGGGTGAGAATTTTTCTTGTTATGATATTTCTCCCTCTTAAACTTTCTTCCGTTAGTGTGAGCTGTGAGAGCTTGATCTTCATTCCCCATCTTTTCTTCTCATGCCACAAGCCTAGCTTATTCTTGAGAGCATTCCTCCAATGGTCTACTAAAAGAGATCAATTTCTTTCTTGCACAAATTTCTTGAATAAAAGAGTCCCATGACCTAGGTAGGCCATTCAAAGTGGTCATAACAGCTTCACCATTGTCCACTACTTCATCCACAGCTTCAAGTTGTTCCTTGATCTGAGAGACCTTGGATAAGTAAGATTGAATGGTCTCTCCATTCAATAGCTTGACCCCTTTCAATTGATTCCGTAGAGTCGTCTTCCGATTTATGTTCTTCCCTTCAAATAGCTTGGTCAAAGAGTCAAACATATCCTTGGGTGTCTTTAGATATGACACATGTGGTATGAAATGGTCTTTGATAGAATTAGCAATGATTATCTTTGCTTTGACCAAGTTCTTCTTATGCAATGCCTTAGCCTCTTCATCCTCTGGGATAGGGACCTCAGAGCTGAAGTAGGTGTCCAATTCATTTTCTTCCAGGATTAACCCAATCCTATACGTCTAGGCTCAGAAGTTATCAGCCCCTTTAAGCTTATCCTCAAGCTTGGTGTGATGAGACATCTTAAAGAGTAATTCAAATGGAAATAGAAAAGATTTAGGTCTTACCACTTGAATTGCTGAAAACTAGATCTAGTCGCAGATTAGGGTTTGCTAGAGAAACCCTAAGAATTCAAAATGTGAATTTAAAATTTTTGAAAGGATAGAAAGATGTGCCTTGATGAGCTGATCAGCCTGGTGTATTCAAAATTTGAGATCTGCAAAGCTTCACCCTTCAAAAATTCCTTTTAGTCTTTGTGGGTTTATTAGGGAGGACCCTGAATTAGGGTTTGTGTTTCCCAGAGATTTACCAAGCCAAAAATCTTGATCCAAAGCTTTAAACATTGATTTTTCCAAGGAGCTTCCAGCTATGTCTTCAAATTTCAGAAATTCTTGTTTTTGAGGAAACCCTAATTTTTAGAGCCAAAACTGAAAGTGCTCATAACCGAATTCTAATTGGACAGAAAGATTCACCTTGTAGAGGAGAGTAAATCTATCATATTTCTTTTCCAAAATCTATGGAGAGAAACCCAAAAACAAGAAGCCCTAGCTTCTGCAACTGCAGAGTGTCTTCTTCTCAGGTTAGCTCTGATACCATGTTAATTTTTTAGCATTAATTCAATATACCCTAGGATCTTTACTAAGAGAATAACATGTACAGTATATTAATGCATGTCACTCATATCAAGCATATCAATGATCCCAAGATGCAAACATAAGAGACAATAGACAGATAGAGTTTCCGTGGGGAAAACCCTAAGGTGAAAAACCCCACAACTTCCTCAGAGATAGATAGAACAATAGCACAACGAAAGTAGAACCAAAGTACATAGAGATAAAATCCTCCTAGCAGCCGATCCTCCTCCTCACATGTGCGCCACTTTTCGAGTGATGGAAGTGTGAGTTCTGAAGTGATCAAATAGAGAGATCCCGCTCTCTATTTATACTTGTTCTGAGCATCCTAATAAACCTATGGGGCCGACTTGTCTACTCAACCTAATAACCCCAAGTTATCTTAATAAGGGCTAACCCCACACATGGTGGTCTAATAACCCATCGGTAAGTTATGACACTTGCAACACTTGTCAATACAAATGACGACACTTCCGTATAGAGGAATAATACATCTCTATAGGAGTATAATAAAATACAAAGATGAAATACATTCCGAAGTTACATATACATCAATAGTACAAACTAATTTAAGTTTCTCAAAAAGTAACTGGCAGCATGTGGGTTAGTGATTGCATAAGAAAACATTGTATGACACTTTTGGATAGGTTGTGAGGATCCTATTAATGGTTGATAGTATATTTGAACACTCGACCTAATCTGGACTTGTAGAATGTAGTAGTAGAACTATTACAATTGAAGAAGCCATAATAAACAATACGAGTTTGAATGATGAGACTCCTACATATCCTTTTTCAATAGTATATAAAGGAAAGTCAAAGAAAAATAATGAAAACAATTCTCATTTCTCATAGTGCAATGTATCCAATAATAATAAAGACAACATGTGAGTTTGAATGATGAGACTCTTGCATCTCCTTTTTCAATTGTATATAAAGGAAAGAAAAATAAGAAGAATGAAAACAATTCTCATCTCTCGTAGTGCAATGTCAGCCATAAGTTGGTGAAAAAGAAGGGAACATGCTTTCCTTACGGGGCTTTGGGACATTTTAAGAAAAAAACACAAAATAGCTAGCATGGGTTGATGAGGTAAATAAAAGGAATGTCGTTTTAAGATTAAATGACATTGTTTACTATCACTATGTCCTCAAATTATGGTGTTCCAAAGTGTTGGTACTTAGATTTATGAGCAACTCAATAAATTGAACTTCAGAGAACTTAATGGTTCACGTCATATAAAGAGTACCCAAAGATTGTATATAAAAAAACATGAAATTATTAGAGTTGGTAGTATGAAGATGTTTGATAGTGCATATAAATAAATCCAAAATGTATGGCATATCACTGATTTAGAAAAAAACTTTTTGGTAATTAGTAATTTTATAGATGAGTGAATTGGTACAATTTGATATTCATGTATGCATTTTAAGGGACGTAAAGGGAATGGATATTCTTAAATAAATTAGAGATGGAAACCCATATATGTTTTGTGATTTAATATTAAGTGACATTAACAATAACAAATAGTAATAGCTCAACTTTAGTCCTTTGGCATCACATTTTTCTTTTGTGGATAAGAGAGGAATATTCTATTACTAAAACAAAAAAATATGTACATAATGTTACAAAAAAGGTCTTCCCTAAGCATAGACCATATCATCTAGAAATCCCACTAAACCATCAAAATAACCATTCCACCTATAACCATCTTTACTAACCAGTTTAACATCGTACAAAGATCCCATCCTGGGTGTAAAGCCACTACAAACCCTTCCCATCCCAAGTGATACACCATTAAAAAATAGACTATCAGGCTTAATAAACACTAATTCCCTGCTCAAAAAACAAAACATACACTAATTCTCGGCCCGAAGCCATTGTGAAACAAACACAAAATCATTCTGAAGTGATGCCAAAAAACAACAAGGCAGAGACTAAAAATTACTAGACTGGGTCTACCGTTGGAGGTGCAAACTCAACCTGATTTTCTTTATTATAGGTCGACGAGTTATGATTAGGGTTCACCGTAGGAGATGAGTTGCGCATCGGATTAGCCATGAAGGAAGCTTTGGTGAACTCCCTCACCCATCCATGTCCACCATATTACGCAACATATCCTCCTTGACATTTCGACAATCTGCGCTACCAGATCCCCAAAGCTTACTCGTTCTAACATCACTTTATCCAGAATTCGCCTCAATATCCAATATGGTTCAAGAGCAGCCTCCATTCTGCGGTCCTCAATTCTTCGCTTCACCTCATCATCCTCCATTTTCTAAATGGATTCATTACCATGGGATAGGATACCCTCCATATATTCTTCCCCTACCTATTCTTCCACCACACATTGCTCAACTCTTCCTCTTCCCCCCCGACAACTTCACCTTCCTTGGCAAGGGGCCATCGTGTTGATCTATATGTAACTTCAGAATGTATTTCACCTATGTATATTGTACCCCTATAGAGATGTTATTAATCCTCTATACGGAAGTGTCGTCATTTGTATTAACAAGTGTTGCAAGTGTCATAACTTGCAGTGATGGGTTATTAGACCACCTATTGAGGGGTTGGCCTGAATTAATGTAACCATGGGTTATTAGAATCAGTTAGACAAGTCGGCCCTGCTAGTTTATTAGGCAAGTCAGGACAAGTATAAATAGAGAGCGGGAGATCTCTATTTGTTCATCTCATCTCATTACTCACTTCTACATCACTCGAAAAGTGGCACACTAGTTGAGGAGGACAAGTAGCTGCTAGTAGAAGACTATCTATTGTACTTTGGTTGTATCATTGCTCTTTCTATCTCTGAGGAAGTTGTGGGGTTTTTCACCTTTATGGTTTTCCCGAGTGAAACTCTGTGTGTCTATTGTCTCATGTGATTGCTTGGTGTGATTGATATGCATTGTTATACTTGATATACTATACATGTTATTCTCTGAGTAAAGATCTTAGAGTATATTGAATTAATGTTAAAAAATTAACATGGTATCAGAGCTAACCTGAGAAGAAGACATTCTGCAGTGGAAGAAACTAGGGTTTCCTATTTATTGGGTTTCTCTCCACATATTTTGGAAAGGAAGCAAGGTAGAATGACTCTACTCATCAAGGAGAATTTTTCTGTCCAATCAGAATTCAATTTTGGGTACTTTCATTTTTTGCCCTAAAAATTAGGGTTTCCACAAAAATAGGAATTTCTGAAATCTGACATAGATAGAAGCTCCTTGGAAAAATCAAATTTTAGAGCTTTGGATCGAGATTTTGGGTTGGGTGAAGCTCCAGGAAACTCAAACCCTAATTCAAGGTCCTCCCTTGTGAATCCGAGAGATTGAAAAGCATTTCTGAAGGGTGAATCTTTGCAGTTTTCAATTTCCAAGTATACCAGGCTGATCAACTCATCAAGGCACATATTTCTATCCTTTCAAAAGTTTTGAAATTCACATTTGAATTTTTAGGGTTTCTCTGACAAACCTTAATCCGGCATGAGATCTAGATTTCTGCAAATCAAGTGGTAAGACCTAAATCCTTTCTATTTCCATTTGAAGTACTCTTTAAGATGTCTCACCACACCAAGCTTGAGGATAAGCTTGGAGGGGCTGATAACTTCCAAGCATGGAAGTATAGGATCGGGTTAATCCTAAAAGAAAATGAATTGGACACTTACATAAGTGAAGAGGTCCCTATCCCATAGGGAGAAGAGGCTAAGATTTTACATAAGAAGAACTTGGTCAAAGCAAAGAGGATCATTGTTGATTATATCAAAGACCATCTCATACCACATGTGTCATCTCTAAAGACACCCAAGGATATGTTTGATTCCTTAACCAAGCTATTTGAAGGGAAGAACATAAAATTTCGGAAGATGACTCTGTGGAACTAATTGAAAGGGGTAAAGCTTCAGAATGGAGAGACCATTCAATCCTATTTCTCTAAGGTCTCTCAGATCAAGGAACAACTTGAAGTTGTGGATGAAGTAGTGGAGAATGGTGAAATTGTCATGACTACTCTGAATGGCCTACCTAGGTCATGGGATTCCTTTATTGAAGGAATTTGTGCAAGAAGGAAGTTGATCCCCTTTAGTAGACTGTGGGAGGAATGTTCACAAGAAGAGGCTAGGATTGTAGCCTAAGAAGAAAAGATGGGAAGTGAAGATGAATCTCTCGCATCTCACACCAAAAGAAGCAAGCCCAAGAAGGAGCACTCTCATTACAAGAGATCCTCTCACATCCATCAAAAGAATAAGAAGGATTTAAGATGCTTTACATTTAATGAGAAGGGACACTTTACTGCAGATTGTCCCAAGAACAAAAGGGACAGCAAGAACAACAACTTCAACAAGAAGAAGAAGAATAAAAAATAAGATATCATGTTCATGCTGCTGAGGATGATGAACCTCCCAAGAAGAAGGCTATATCAAAAAGTGATGACTCATCAAGCAAAGATGAATATGTTATAATCTCTGCTCTCACAGGTACTATATCTCATGGTTGTAATGATTGGCTTATTGACAGTGGGGCTTCCAAACACATCACTTGGTTTAAAAAATATTTTGTAAACCTATCTTAACATGAGTCACCCCATAAGGTGAAACTTGGGGATGACTACCAATATCCTATCAAAGGAAGTGGTGAAGCTTCTTACAACCTAGAATCTGGAAAGTCTTTAAAGATGAAAGAGGTTCTATATGTACCTGGGCTCAAGAAGAACCTACTCTCCATATCTACATTGGATGCAAAAGGCATGAGGGTTGCATTTGTAGATGGCCAAGTACTCATGTGGATAAAGGGTAATACCAAAGATGATGCAGTAGTGATTGGAGAGCAAGAGGGAGGATTGTACAAATTGAAGGGACAACCTGAATATGCCATGGTACATGAATCCATGGAGCCAAGTGAACTTTGGCATAGAAGGCTTGCACATGTGCAACATAGAGCACTACCAATTGCAAGCAAAGTTGTAGAGGGTCTTCCTAAAATAAAGACAAAGCATGAAGGAATTTTCAAAGGATGTACAAAAGGAAAGAACATTAAGAAGGCATTTCCAAGCAGTGAAAGCAAAGCTAAAGGAATCTTGGAAATTATCCACTTCGATGTATGCGGTCCGATGTCATCCAGTTCTATGAGTGGGTATGTATACTATGTCTGTTTCATTGATGATTTCTCTAGGAAGACTTGGGTTTACTTCTTGAAGAACAAAGACGAAGTGTTTGATAAGTTCAAGGAATTCAAAGCCTTGATGGAAAATCAAACTAATAAGAAGATCAAGACATTCAGATCCGACAATGGCAGAGAATTGACTTCAGGTGATTTCAAGAAATTATGCAATGATTTAGGGATTAATAGGGAGTTGACTGCTCCCTACAATCCACAATAGAATGGAGTTGCAGAAAAGAAAAACAGAACAATCATGGAAGCAGCGCGGGCAATGCTACATGACCAGGATCTGCCTATGCATCTATGGGAAGAAGCATCTAGGACAACTCTATATGTGCAGAACAGAACACCTCACAAGATATTGGAAAACAAGACACCAGAAAAGGTATTCTTTGTTAAGAAACCTGAAGTCATCCATCTGAGAATATTTGGTTTCCCAGTATACACTCATGTTCCAAAGGAAAAGAGGACAAAGCTAGATCCTTCAGGAAAGAAGGCCATCTTTGTGGGATACAATGAAAGGTAGAAGGATTACAGAATATACTTTCCAGGGTTCAAGAAGATTGATGTCAGCAGGGGTGTAACATTTGATGAAGACTCATCTTTCATCAAGTCAAGAAAGGCACCTGTTGAAGATCATGAAGAACCAAAGGAAACCAGATTTCAAGACACCACCATGAATGAAGCAATTCCAGAATCAAATCGTAAAGTTGAAGATCTACAAATACCTATAGATCCACCCCGTGAGAAGAACTCACACAAGAGGAAACCTGCATGGGCTAGAAAGCTCATTCAAGATGCAGAAAGGTATGGCATTCTAGAAGAAGAACAAAGAGCAAGGAAGAGAACTAGATCTCATACCAGCTATGTTTCTTTACTCTATGACATTACGAACAAAGAACCTTCCAGTTATGAAGAAGCAGCGGAAAATAAAGAATGCAAGGATGCCATGGTCGAGGAATACCAGTTGATCATAAAGAGTGATGTTTGGGATGTAGTCCCAAGACCTGAAGGGAATTCTGTGGTGACTTCCAAGTGAATCTACAAGATCAAGCATGTTGCAGATGGTAGCATAGAAAAATACAAAGCAATATTTTTAGCTCGTGGCTTCTCCCAAAAAGAGGGAATAGATTATGAAGAGACTTTTCCTCCTATGGCCAAATACACTTCCATTAGATCAATACTTGCTCTGGCTGCAGTGATGAAATGGAAGATACACCAAATGGATGTCAAGACAGCTTTCTTGAATGGTGTAGTCGAGGAGGATATGTATGTGGAGAAGCCACTTGGTTTTGAGACACATGACAAGGATTCATATGTGTGCAGGTTGAAGAAATCCTTGTATAGCTTGAAGCAAGCTCCTAGGACTTGGTATGGTAGGATATACATCTTTCTATCCAGTTTGGGATTTACTAAGAGTAAAGCAGATTCCAACCTTTACTACAAGGTTGAGGAAGGCAATCCTATGATACTACTTTTGTATGTGGATGACCTATTTGTTACAGGTGAGGATGGATTGATTGCTGATACCAAGAGGAAGCTTGCTGCCATGTTCGAGATGAAGGACTTGGGCATGATGCACTATTTTTTTAGGCATGGATGTGTGGAAGAGTGCAGGTGGAATTTTCCTTGGATAAGGGAAGTATGCAGTAGAGATCCTGAAGAGGTTCGGGATGATGGACAACAAGGAAATGGCCACACCTATGGCATCGCACCTGAAGCTTTTGTGTGATGCTTCATATGATCTGGTTAATGTTATGATGTATCGCTAGATGATTGGGTCCTTGATGTACCTGATGAACACTAGACCAGATATTTGCTTTGCGGTGAACACATTGAGCCAGTTCCTAACAAATCCCAGATGTGTTCACCTTGTTCTTGTAAAGCATATTCTGAGGTACCTAAAGGGTACAATTGATTATGGGCTCAAGTATGATGCGAACCAAAAGTTTAACCTATATGTTTATGTTGATTCAGACTGGGAAGGCAGTGCTGCAGATAGGAAGAGCACTTCAGGTTTCTACTTCAGTATGGGATCAGGTGTGATCTCTTAGTTTAGTAGGAAGCAGTCTTGCGTAGCACTGAGTACAGCTAAAGCAGAGTATGTCGCAGCTTGTTCGGCTAGTTGTGAGGCAGTATGGTTGAGGAAGCTACTATCTGAGTTATTTGATCTCCCGTTGGATGCTACTGGTATCTTTTGTGACAACTAGAGTTGTGTGAAGCTGTCTGAGAACCCGGTGTTCCACAATAGGTTGAAGCACATAGAGATCAAATACCACTATATCAGGGATATGGTGCAGAGGGGAGCGGTGAAGCTCCTGTATGTTGTAACGGATGAGCAGGTTACAAATGTGCTGATGAAGCCACTAGCCAAAGTTATGTTCGAGTACTTTAGAGAGAGGCTTGGTGTTCTTCATATTGATGAAACTGTAACATACCCATAATTGTATGTTAGTAATTCAATGAATGTTTTAGAAACAAATAATATTAATGGTCCTTCATAATATTATAGAAGGATATCTCCAATTGAAAATGGTTTAAAAAGGGATCAAGAGTTCACCATTCTTGTGCCAATAAAGACAATTTGGTAGAAGATATCTACCTCCACACTTAAGTATCCAACCTACAATCTCTATTTTATCAATGCTAAATGCTTATACAAGGGGCTTTGTTCTATGATTCCAACATTCCTACATTATTGAAATATTATCTTATTAGCACATAAATAGAAGATCACCATCTTTATCTAGCAATTTATTCATGAAGTCATTACCTACTAATGGTAAATTTGATGATGCTTTCCAAGCCTTAACATCTCTATGATCATTCTTTACACGGTATGATTATCCCGGATTTATCCTTGACAACAATAATTTGACAAACTTACATTTACATGACTATCCACGAATTATCCTTTACAAAATCTTTTGACAAAAATACACTTACATAGGAACAACAATCCATTATTCATCATAATCATACATGAGAAAAAGAAACACGAGATAACCGTGGTTCACCCAACCTTTGGGCTACGTCCACAAAACTGTCCATCATAGATTAATAGTCCAAGAGTGGTTACATTTGCAACTCAGTTGTTGCAACTTTTCTTACACTTTCTAACCCCCTCTTATGGAGAGTATTCTCAAGACTTTTCAACTTTAACAGATCAACACTATGATGAGGTTAGTAACTCAACGAATTCTTATCATGCCTCCATATTTATTACAGAGTATACAAATTCTAATAACAAGAGGAATCTTTCCGTATACATCTATCAAGTGATTACAAGGATCCGCTCCTATTTCAACTCTGGAATGATCTCAACTAAGCAGATCTTAGATGGCTTCTCTCCAGCACAAATCCATAACCAAAATAAATGCCTCCATATATTTATTACAGAGTATACAAATTCTAAAATCAAGAGGGATCTTTCCGTATACATCTGTCAAGTGATTACAAGGATCCACTCCTATTTCAGCTCTGGAATGATTTCAACTAAGCAGATCTTAGAAGCTTCACTCCAGCACAAATCCATAACCAAAATAAACGATGAGATAACAAACTATGAATTCAGCGCAATAACTATACACTATAAATAACATGTATATAAAAGCAGAGAGATGCGATTATGGACTCCATGTAGATCTACAATACAACCTATCACGGATCTGTGAATGTTACAAAATATGCAATCAATAGTAGTAGGGATCGCATTAAACATAGATCTATAAAATAAAATAATACCCGACATAACTGATTGGTACAGGGGTCGCTCAACGAGCATCAAGCTTTCGGGTTCACACTGACATATAAATGACATGGCCATGTATCCAGGATAACATTCGGCATTCAGTACACTACAGGTTCACGCTGGAGTAGAATGATAGAGCCATGCATGTGCCAGGGATGCGTTCACTGCGCAACA
This sequence comes from Larix kaempferi, assembly GCA_027924585.1. Taxonomy (NCBI): domain Eukaryota; kingdom Viridiplantae; phylum Streptophyta; class Pinopsida; order Pinales; family Pinaceae; genus Larix; species Larix kaempferi. The sequence goes on from BSBM01000061.1 coordinate 19,824,244, forward strand.
GGTTCATGCTGAAATATATAAATAACCGAGAAGGAAACAAACTGTCCCCAAAGGGGAAAACTCAATGCAGTATGGTTGGCATGTAGAGAGAGGGACAGAGCCTTCGGCTCTTCTCAGATCTCAAGGTAGGATTGTATGCGACCAACGAGACTACGGGATCCAACTCTCTCTACCATAATGAACCATTTTACAGAGCTTAGTTTTCATCGAAACAATAAATTCCTTGAAAAACAGAAATCAATGGCTAACGACCTGCGACACAATTATAAATTGTTCAACAACTGCAAATACAGAGATCATGATATAGTGATCTTTCCTGAGATTTGAGCAATAAAGACCATGAACTACAGACATCCGCTCTATGCTAGGATCACACAGCAAAAATAGAAAGCAGAGATCGCTTCTATACGATACCAGTCGAGGTCAAACACACTTACCGCGTTCAACCCATCTCCAACGCAAAAAGGCCATCACTATCATTCAGGCAACACATATATATATATCAACGAAGGAAAACTAGGGATCTTAAAACAAAATACCATAAAAACAACGTAGCCCTAGATGGACGCAGATCGAAAACTAAAGAGTTTTTTAACTCTGTCTTAAAAGGACGCAGATCAAACCTATAGAGTGTTTCAAACTCTGTCATAATCTGGACGCAGATCGAAACCTACAGATTGATAATATATGCAGACAGTAATTTGAAAATCAAGGGTTACGCCACCACCGCAGATACTACAACAAGAAAAACACCGATCTCTTTACCCGGGATCTATACTGAGATACACCAGGACGGAAATTACTATGTTAAACTTTCAAACAGGGATTTGCCGAGATCTACACTCAACATGTAAACAGATTTACTACTTCACCAATGAATCAATCAAGGAAAGCGATTTCGATTTCGACATTAAGAATATAAGCAGAGAAATCATACACTATGATTTCAATCCGGTCCTCTCCTCGACATTTCTAAACTTAGACAACAATACATATAAATTTCCTTAAACTAAATCATAACAGTGATTGGGGATCGGCAACGCCAAACAGATCCGTGGAATAGGATCTACATACTATAAGTAGATCGGAGATCATCCGATATTGTTCAGGCAGGGGATCGCCCGCCGTTGTAAAGAATACTGACCATAAATGAACAAGCTATAAGGACATATACATACCATATTTAGTCGTAGAATTACCCAGCTACTGTACAATGAATCGATAGTGAAACATTCACATCCCGATCACATTTGAAGAACCCCTCTCCAGTTCTTTTTCTACCAACCATGAAAGTGACAGTCCTTCGAAAACCAACTTCCCCCCTGCTTCAACAAGAGTCTGGGCCTTAAGTAGCCTCTTTTCCCTCCTTTGGCGAGGTCTCCCACCTTTCTACCCAAAACGAGAATTGGACAAGTGGCCACAACAAAATTCCAGACGTCAGCCTAGGTTGGACAAGTGGCTTCCAAAAGGGTGGGTTCGATTTTATGTTTTTCAAACACTACCGGAGGAATTATCGCCTATCTCCACTTAGTCTTGAGTTGGATAAAACGTTCCCTTCTCATAGTCCGTCTTCATGGACTTCCATACCCACGTTTATACATATATATTCTAGTTATAAGTGAGCCATCCCCTTATAGGTATCAATATTGTATATATATATATTTCACTATTTGCATTATACCTTATAAGTACCAATATATACTTATATCTCTCTATTTGCATTGTCATGTAAGTACCAATATATCCTTATATCTCTCTATTTGCATTGTCATGTAAGTACCAATATATATACTTATATCTCTCTATTTGCATTGTCATGTAAGTATCAATCTATACTTATATCTCTCTATTTGCATTGTCATGTAAGTACCAATATATCCTTATATCTCTCTATTTGCATTGTCATGTAAGTACCAATATATATACTTATATCTCTCTATTTGCATTGTCATGTAAGTATCAATCTATACTTATATCTCTCTATTTGCATTGTCATGTAAGTACCAATATATCCTTATATCTCTCTATTTGCATTGTCATGTAAGTACCAATATATATACTTTGGAAGTGTCCACCCGACCAAAAGTAATAAAAGATTTCATAGTACCAACCTAGTGTAAATGGTTAGCTTATGACGATTGCTAGATGGTGGGGTTTTGTTTTAACACTGTGATTCGCTTGGCGTCGTGTGCCGGAGTCATTCCAAGCATAATTTACATAATAATAAAGGAAAGGTAAGGAGGGATATCACATCCTCATCCCCTTTAAAAATAACACCGTCCTCGGTGTTCGCTCTTCTCTTGCAGCAATCTTTTGTATCACGAAACTGAAATTCAAAAGAACAATGTTTAGTAATAACTTGTCATCGACTTCATAATCAAACTCACGAACATAAATCATGAGTTCTTTATTGCATCTATCACTTGCAACATATGGAATAAATCTAGTGTTCCTTGATTGTATACTGTTGGCAAAATCAACAACAAACAACATTCATTTTATCCAGGAGATTCTTGCCTAACACCTTAGTGCTCACGCAGCAATCCTTTTTCTCATGCCTTGCCTAACACCTTAGTGCTCACACAGCAAACATTTCATTCCTGTCTTGCCTAACACATTAGTGCTCACGCAGCAAACATTTCTTTCATGTCTTGCCTAACACCTTAGTGCTCACGCAGCAAACATTTCTTTCATGTATACTAAGCAGCGTCCTGCCTCCCACATATACATTTTCTTATAGCTTGCCTAGGTCTTACAGCCAGCCGATTCTCCGAGAATCCTAGTGGCTGTTCAATCCCTGATTTTAGGGAGTATTTCAAATGCCATTACGACACTCTTTACACAATTCCCCTCAAGCCTTCTCGCTTGAGTCCCGGAATTTATTTCGATAACCAATCATCTATTAATTCTTACAATTTTTGCAAATTACAATATATCTTGTAATAACGGTAAGTAGTTTCACTTATTTGCTTATCATTCATGATATGTAGCACACATCCATCACCAAATCAGGTTTTGTGCCATACTGTAATCCATGCTATAATAAAAGGTAATCACTTACTCTTGAGCGATTTTGTTCTGCTCAGCTTCACCAATGGACTTATAAACCACGTTCCTTTTTGTTTATCACATTGGTCGTAATTATGATAACATCCTAAAAATGTTAGTAACTAAACAACATAATCTAATGTTAAGCCATGGTTATAAGTGTCTCGAAATATGACCAGTAAATAAGATGCATTAAGTGAATCATCACTTACTCTTGAGTGATTAACTCAGCTATTTATCCACGTGAATACTCACTTCCATTTTGATTTGTTATATTCATAGCGAAATCCTGCATAATATATTATGCTTTTCCACAAGTTCAACCGAGTTTTGACCATCTGTCATAATAACATAACCAAATATTGTAAGGAGGTTTTTCTTCTATGTATAAAAATAAGAAAGCCATCCTTCATACTACAATCTCCACATGTGGTTATCTAAAATAAACATTATTTCCATACTAAGCCTAACCCACTCAATTAATAGGACTACATTCTTCTTTATTATGGGCATTACGATCACTTTACCTCAATCCTTTTCCTTCACTGTATTAGGTACCCATTTTTCTTGCACAGGCCAACATCATGTGAGTAACAATAAATCGTCTACATATATACTTGCATATATTTTTCTAAGGATAATCACATACCTTTATGGGGGAGACTGCATATCGCTTTATTGTATGGCCCTCATCTGCCAAGGTGTACTTTTAACTTGCATTAATACACATTAGTAATCTCCTCCATATCATAAAATCTATATATCAAAACGAAACAGATTATCAAGATATCCATGCATATAACATAAAGCTTTGATCACCTAAAGGTATAATCCTTCTGTCAACCACTCCCAGTATCCTAACATTCCTAGTAAGGATCCCTGAAGATAGAATATACAAAGGTGAAATCCTATCATTTCATCATATGCATCCTTTTAACTACTTAGAATGCACATTTATACTTCAATATTCTTATACAATCCTATACCGCAAAGAGACAAGGGGATTCTTAACAAGTATTCTTTTTTATCCCTTGAAGTCTTCAGATAAGGTTATAATGACGAAGGATACTCGTTTGTGGAAGTAGAGTTAAGTCGAAGGTTATGAAAATCATTCACAAGGATGGCAATTTCCTAGTCATAGAAAATTTCACACAGTAGAATGTCCATTTAAACCAATGAAGTTAATTCCTATCCTTTCAATCTTTTACCTTGAGGATGACCCTTTGTTAATCATGCATAAAAGTCTTACGACTCTTCTAACCATCTCTGGTTTGGATAGTATATATACATGTATATATATTTTATGTAACATTACTTACATTAACCTTGAAGATCTATTATATATTTATTAGTTCAACTAATCATTCTTCTCTACCATGTCACATGTCCCATACAACAAATAAGTAAGAACACCAAACTAATATTCTATATCGAAACCATCGCATGTAACATTCAATATAATGTACAACATCTTCTACACCTTTTCTTAATAACATTTAGCCAATAAGGAGAATTTCAGGAGTTACTCCTTAGTACCATTTATGCATTTTTCTAATATGATAAGGATTATCTCAAACCTACAATCTTATGTACATAATTAATACAATCATTTCAGCATAAATGCGAGAAATCAATAACCAAGTAATTCATGGCAAATTTATAGTCCTTCATATAATGACCTAATTGCACCTTACTCATTTCATAATCCACATACTATATCAACTTTTCTAATCATCATAATACACAATTAGAGCAATCAAGTACTTATAATGAATGTCTATGACTTGACTCATATAAGTACTAAAACCTTACTCGTGGCATCAATTGACCGGGTAGGAGTATACATCTTTCATAGGGTGAATGATCCTAATTATGCTTATACAGCCCTCATAAACTTATGAACATTCAAGGCTCCTATGTTACTATCGTTATGATCAATGTACATGAAAATATTAACAAGATCACTAAGATAAAAATAGGAACCTAGTCCAATTAATATAATCATTTTCAAAGAATACTTTCTGGTCATTCAATGGAATTGCATGAGGAAATATTCATCCTCTAGTATTTATCAATACAAGATCATTTAAATACGAAATTAAACATACAAACTGCTCACTCATCGACAATGCTTTTCCTTTAGAATGCTTCAACAAGTGGAGTATACTTACTTGCGATTTTTAAAGACATCTTGTCGATTACCTCCTGCTGATTCTTTAGAACATAAATCCTTTGTTTGCGTCTTATCGATGGAGTTCCCTTGACCAGCTTATATTATTTCTTCAGCTGGACCCAACTAAGCCCGAGCGTTTGCAACCTGTGCTTTGGCGGGAGAAACTTGAAGTCGAGCTCGGAGATTCATCTTCCCCTCCTCCGATACAATCCATGCATCCAAAATGAAACGAAAACCATTGATTGGTAAACTTAAACCTTCATACTCACTTATCGCATATTGAGCTCACTAGGCCCTAGTGTTGTAACCTAATGCTCTGATACCATATGTAACATACCCATAATTGTATGTTAGTAATTCAATGAATGTTTTAGAAACAAATAATATTAATGGTCCTTCATAATATTATAGAAGGATATCTCCAATTGAAAATGGTTTAAAAAGGGATCAAGAGTTCACCATTCTTGTGCCAATAAAGACAATTTGGTAGAAGATATCTACCTCCACACTTAAGTATCCAACCTACAATCTCTATTTTATCAATGCTAAATGCTTATACAAGGGGCTTTGTTCTATGATTCCAACATTCCTACATTATTGAAATATTATCTTATTAGCACATAAATAGAAGATCACCATCTTTATCTAGCAATTTATTCATGAAGTCATTACCTACTAATGGTAAATTTGATGATGCTTTCCAAGCCTTAACATCTCTATGATCATTCTTTACACGGTATGATTATCCCGGATTTATCCTTGACAACAATAATTTGACAAACTTACATTTACATGACTATCCACGAATTATCCTTTACAAAATCTTTTGACAAAAATACACTTACATAGGAACAACAATCCATTATTCATCATAATCATACATGAGAAAAAGAAACACGAGATAACCGTGGTTCACCCAACCTTTGGGCTACGTCCACAAAACTGTCCATCATAGATTAATAGTCCAAGAGTGGTTACATTTGCAACTCAGTTGTTGCAACTTTTCTTACACTTTCTAACCCCCTCTTATGGAGAGTATTCTCAAGACTTTTCAACTTTAACAGATCAACACTATGATGAGGTTAGTAACTCAACGAATTCTTATCATGCCTCCATATTTATTACAGAGTATACAAATTCTAATAACAAGAGGAATCTTTCCGTATACATCTATCAAGTGATTACAAGGATCCGCTCCTATTTCAACTCTGGAATGATCTCAACTAAGCAGATCTTAGATGGCTTCTCTCCAGCACAAATCCATAACCAAAATAAATGCCTCCATATATTTATTACAGAGTATACAAATTCTAAAATCAAGAGGGATCTTTCCGTATACATCTGTCAAGTGATTACAAGGATCCACTCCTATTTCAGCTCTGGAATGATTTCAACTAAGCAGATCTTAGAAGCTTCACTCCAGCACAAATCCATAACCAAAATAAACGATGAGATAACAAACTATGAATTCAGCGCAATAACTATACACTATAAATAACATGTATATAAAAGCAGAGAGATGCGATTATGGACTCCATGTAGATCTACAATACAACCTATCACGGATCTGTGAATGTTACAAAATATGCAATCAATAGTAGTAGGGATCGCATTAAACATAGATCTATAAAATAAAATAATACCCGACATAACTGATTGGTACAGGGGTCGCTCAACGAGCATCAAGCTTTCGGGTTCACGCTGACATATAAATGACATGGCCATGTATCCAGGATAACATTCGGCATTCAGTACACTACAGGTTCACGCTGGAGTAGAATGATAGAGCCATGCATGTGCCAGGGATGCGTTCACTGCGCAACAGGTTCATGCTGAAATATATAAATAACCGAGAAGGAAACAAACTGTCCCCAAAGGGGAAAACTCAATGCAGTATGGTTGGCATGTAGAGAGAGGGACAGAGCCTTCGGCTCTTCTCAGATCTCAAGGTAGGATTGTATGCGACCAACGAGATTACGGGATCCAACTCTCTCTACCATAATGAACCATTTTACAGAGCTTAGTTTTCATCGAAACAATAAATTCCTTGAAAAACAGAAATCAATGGCTAACGACCTGCGACACAATTATAAATTGTTCAACAACTGCAAATACAGAGATCATGATATAGTGATCTTTCCTGAGATTTGAGCAATAAATACCATGAACTACAGACATCCGCTCTATGCTAGGATCACACAGCAAAAATAGAAAGCAGAGATCGCTTCTATACGATACCAGTCGAGGTCAAACACACTTACCGCGTTCAACCCATCTCCAACGCAAAAAGGCCATCACTATCATTCAGGCAACACATATATATATATCAACGAAGGAAAAGTAGGGATCTTAAAACAAAATACCATAAAAACAACGTAGCCCTAGATGGACGCAGATCGAAAACTAAAGAGTGTTTTAACTCTGTCATAAAAGGACGCAGATCAAACCTATAGAGTGTTTCAAACTCTGTCATAATCTGGACGCAGATCGAAACCTACAGATTGATAATATATGCAGACAGTAATTTGAAAATCAAGGGTTACGCCACCACTGCAGATACTACAACAAGAAAAACACCGATCTCTTTACCCGGGATCTATACTGAGATACACCAGGACGGAAATTACTATGTTAAACTTTCAAACAGGGATTTGCCGAGATCTACACTCAACATGTAAACAGATTTACTACTTCACCAATGAATCAATCAAGGAAAGCGATTTCGATTTCGACATTAAGAATATAAGCAGAGAAATCATACACTATGATTTAAATCCGGTCCTCTCCTCGACATTTCTAAACTTAGACAACAATACATATAAATTTCCTTAAACTAAATCATAACAGTGATTGGGGATCGGCAACGCCAAACAGATCCGTGGAATAGGATCTACATACTATAAGTAGATCGGAGATCATCCGATATTGTTCAGGCAGGGGATCGCCCGCCGTTGTAAAGAATACTGACCATAAATGAACAAGCTATAAGGACATATACATACCATATTTAGTCGTAGAATTACCCAGATACTGTACAATGAATCGATAGTGAAACATTCACATCCCGATCGCATTTGAAGAACCCCTCTCCAGTTCTTTTTCTACCAACCATGAAAGTGACAGTCCTTCGAAAACCAACTTCCCCCCTGCTTCAACAAGAGTCTGGGCCTTAAGTAGCCTCTTTTCCCTCCTTTGGCGAGGTCGCCCACCTTTCTACCCAAAATGAGAATTGGACAAGTGGCCACAACAAAATTCCAGACGTCAGCCTAGGTTGGACAAGTGGCTTCCAAAAGGGTGGGTTCGATTTTATGTTTTTCAAACACTACCGGAGGAATTATCGCCTATCTCCACTTAGTCTTGAGTTGGATAAAACGTTCCCTTCTCATAGTCCATCTTCATGGACTTCCATACCCACGTTTATACATATATATTCTAGTTATAAGTGAGCCATCCCCTTATAGGTATCAATATTGTATATATATATATTTCACTATTTGCATTATACCTTATAAGTACCAATATATACTTATATCTCTCTATTTGCATTGTCATGTAAGTACCAATATATCCTTATATCTCTCTATTTGCATTGTCATGTAAGTACCAATATATATACTTATATCTCTCTATTTGCATTGTCATGTAAGTATCAATCTATACTTATATCTCTCTATTTGCATTGTCATGTAAGTACCAATATATCCTTATATCTCTCTATTTGCATTGTCATGTAAGTACCAATATATATACTTATATCTCTCTATTTGCATTGTCATGTAAGTATCAATCTATACTTATATCTCTCTATTTGCATTGTCATGTAAGTACCAATATATCCTTATATCTCTCTATTTGCATTGTCATGTAAGTACCAATATATATACTTTGGAAGTGTCCACCCGACCAAAAGTAATAAAAGATTTCATAGTACCAACCTAGTGTAAATGGTTAGCTTATGACGATTGCTAGATGGTGGGGTTTTGTTTTAACACTGTGATTCGCTTGGCGTCGTGTTCCGGAGTCATTCCAAGCATAATTTACATAATAATAAAGGAAAGGTAAGGAGGGATATCACAAAAACTTTGAGGAAGAAGTGATGGACACATTTGCAGGAGCCATTCCGAGCATTTTGAGAGGAGGATCCTTCCATGGCTGTGGATTTAAGCACTGGATGATGAGCATCAAGATGATGCTCCAGTTACTTCTCTGTATATGCATCATGTTGGATGCTTATTATGATCAGTTTGATCATGTATATGTATATGCATCATGTTGGATGCTTGTTATGACGAGGTAGATCATTTATATGTATATGCATCATGTTGGATGCTTGTTATGATCAGTTGGATCATGTATATATATATGCATCATATTGGATGCTTGTTATGATTAGTTGGATCATGTATATGTATATGCATCATGTTGGATGCTTGTGATGATCAGTTGGATCATGTATTTGTATTCATATCAGGTGGGTACCTTATATGATCAGGTAGATCATGGATCATGATATGTATCAAGTATGCATCAAGTGGATGCATTGTATGATTAGGATGATCATAGCTGATAAGCTTGAGGATGTTGCTTCAGATGATATGTATCAGATATGCATCAGGTGGAGGCATTGTATGATCAGGATGATCATGGATGATAAGATTCAAGATGTTGCTCTAGATGACATGCATCAGGACGATGCAGTGATGATGATCAGGATGATCATGTACATCAAGATGATGTATGGTGAGTATCAGGTTGATACTCTATGGCCGTGGATAGGTTGTGCAGATAAGCATATAATATGGCCCTGGGAAGTTTGCAGATAATCTTTTAAGGTTTTGCCTATGGCATATAATATATATGGCCCTGGGATATCTGGAAAATGCTCTTTCAATGTTTTGCTTGGGAGGACATATAATATGGCCCTGGGAGATCCGATAGGTATATAAATTGAAAGCATTGATGAGGAACAATCCCTATGCACATATGGTTGAGTACCTAGTCCTTGTTGGCTCAAAATATGTTCTTGTTAGAGATGCATTTGAAGAATCAAGATGTTTTGATTACAACTACTATGTTTTGGGGAGGAACATTCTTCGGAGGCTAGAAGATAATTGATGTAAGAGTTTCCAAACAACCCTATTTTTCAAATAGAGAAATGCATCATTTACGTGGGTTTAACAGATGTGGAAGAAAAACTATTAGCATGGGATCACAACACAGATAGTGACTATAGGATTTCCATGACATTCATTCAAAGGGTTAGATTTATCCACAATGAATTTGAACAAATATGTGGTAGGAAAATTTGATCCATATTTTCTGAAGCAATTTTGTATGGAAATAGGTATCCCTATTAACGAGGACAATGTTAAACATAAAGGTTTGAAAGGAAGTGATGCATTGAGAGATGTAGATAAATATTTTCAGTTGGCATTTAGAATGGGCCCCATATGGGATTAGATTGATGACATCTTTAGCATGTGGAATAATATTGGCGTAAAAAATCAAAACGTAAGAAAAAATAAAGCAGTAGTCAAGGAGACCCTGATGTCAAGAATTTGCCAGAAGATAGGACTATACCACCTTGGAGATCATTGCAAGGTGTGAAGGATGAAACACTTATATGTACAATACTATCACGTGTAAAGTTAGGTGAATTATCCATGGAGGAAATGTGTAAAGAATTTGAAAAGTAAGTTTATACGTTGTTTTTTGTTTTTTTAAGTTTATTTTTGAGTCTAAGATTTTTTATTAAATAAGCATTGCCTTATTATTAGATGTCATTGTAAAAACCATTTATTTTTACATCATGTAGTCATTAGGTTTACTTGAAAATACAAGAGGGTATGGTTATAATGTTGGGTGAGAAGATATCGGATGATTTCAGATGCAACTATCCAGATTCACTCTCCATGGAAAACATAAAAGATTTTTTTGCTGCATACAAAAATGTATAATTATTTATGATATTTTCTATTTTATTTATTTCTAAGTGAATTAATTTCTATTTTATTACTTATAGATATAATTTTGTTTTCAAAGATGTCAAAGAAGAGTACAGTACCAAAGTCTTTCAAAATTCATATCCAAAGATCCAAAATAGAACGACAAAAAAGACAACGTCATGCAAACGTTGAACTTGATGACACCCTTGATCATCACATTTGGAATGGGGTCGACATTTTGCAATATAAATTAATTTTGGGTGATTGTGTAACATTGCAAATCTTGTTCCCAAAAAGGAGTACTCCCTACTTATTGTGGATATCCCTCATGGATACAGTATCAAAAACATTACTTATGATTGTGATCCTTATAAATACTAGTAATTCAATAAAGTGGTTTTGGGATTTCTGGACGTCACAACATCTCCTCTATGAAGATTTCTTGTTTTCCATTTAGATGTACAAGGAGGACCAGCGATGACAACCTTCAAGGATAAATCAAAGTTAAGGAGACACCTGTATTGGTAAGATATTTGTAGTATATTATTAAACATTTGAATTTAGAAACCAAAATTATTTTTCTATAAGTTAGATAGATTATTATCTATTTCTATTACAGGCATAAGCCTAACATTCATATCTCTAGCATTGATCCATTTATAGGTGATACTGAAAACATACATCTTGCATGTTGGACAAAATATTATACCTATGAAACTCTTTTAATTAATGTAAAGAGTGAAGGCAAATATAGTCAAATATTCTCGTATAATGTCGTGGTTAACAAGTTGACATATGAAGAAATAGATTAGAAAGGAGAGACTGTAAACATATACCCTAAGCCACAAGAATTGACTAATTATCTCATAGATACTTTTTCAAAAGAAGGATATTGGGTTTTAGATTTGTGATCAGGACGAGGTAATATTTCTGATAATACATATGGAACTAGTGTCGTAATCTAAATTTAGTAATATATATTTTTTAATTTATGTTTCATTATGTTATGTAACTTTTTTTGTTTTGTATGTGGTGATTAGGTACAACAATAGCATGTTTATTATAGAAAGGAATAAATTTCATATCCATTGAGAATGATCTACTACAGTGCAATTATATCAAGCAAAGAATTGATGCTATGAAATTTCTTCCGGATGAAATGTAGGAAGTTGGTTTGAAGAAAGGAGAATTTAGTGAGTCACTTGTGGCAAAGATGTAAAAAGAGCCTCAACCTCCTTTAGAAAGGGTGTTCGAAAAAGATTAGTTTGGGCATTTTGCAGAAGTAGAGAACCCAATGGAAGAACACATTGAGGTCTAGGAAGAGATCCAACTGGCAGAAAATGTCAATTTTGATGAAGATTTCGGGTTGCATGATATTGTTGATTAGTTTCATATCGTTGAGGAAAATGTCAAAGTTGACAAATTTTTGATAAGATATTTTTGTAATGTTTTGAATTGAATATTTTATTTTGAGAAGAATTGTTATGTTTTTAATATGCTATTTAGAAATATATGGTATACGTTATGTTGAGTTTATGTGAATCATCACTTTATGAAAAATAATGTGAAAGGGTATCATTTTTATACATCAAATAGCAGAAAATACGTTGAAAAATGGTTTGAAATGTCATTTTTTTTCTCATTTTGATTAGAAAATTGCCCCAAAAATGACTTCGTTAAGATAAAAGTTTAATGAAAAAACTTTGAAAATGCATATATTTTGCGTTCTAACTAGGTTCTAAATCTTACAAAAATTCAAAAATGTGTGTATTTTTTTACTATAGCTAGCAATTAAATGTAGATTTTTTTGTTAAGTTTGGAAAAAGTCCCTTGTAAATAAAATTTATAGTTTTATTATGACCAAGAAGATTCAAAATCACAAAAAATGGCTCAAAATGAAAAATGGTACTACCAATATACAAACTTTTTGAAACGAAGGTAAAAAAACTACTAAAATTGACCACCAAAAAAACGAGAACAATGTTGGGTTCTCGTCAAGTTGTATAACTTGTTGACTAGGTGCTATACACAAAAAAGAAGAGAAAACCCATAAATCTTGTTTACGAGTTCATGTTTGAATGAGCAATCTATGTTGAAATATAATGTCTAAGTATCACATGTAACCTTTTACTTACTTGAAGAGAGTGGGATTTAGACTTAAAGTTATTCCCAAGCATACATATCTATCATACCTAAAATTTACATTGTCATGTTCATCACAATGGAAATAATGAATATAAGTAATAATAATATGATTGTATAAGACTCTCATGAGAGAGATTATAACTTTTGCTACAAAATAGAAGTACCCACACTTTCCCATATATGTTTGTGAAGGGAAGGCTAGCAATATTAACTTACCCTCAAAGCTTGCTAGACTGAAACACCACAAATGCATAGGATAAAGAATCCCAGACCTACACTTCGAATATTATGAGGACTGACCTCTGTAAAACTTGAAAGAAATTTCTACTAAATATAATAAAATATGCATCATGTACATCATGTGATTTGGCAGTCTGAAGAATGAAATATTCAACAATAAATCGAATATAGGAATATATATGATGCTAAGAACATTTTTAACTATGCAAATTGAGGTTTTCGTTGAGTCAAGAGAATCTAAATAAGGATAAGAATGTTTTAATTGTGTTGTCTCTCCATTGGATTTGATTATAGAGAAAGAAGTTGAGTAACTGGAAATCCTTCTATCCATATTTCTCATTCAAAGAAAGTCGATGGATCGAGAGACCCAAAACTCGAGATAGTAAGAGTATAAGATTTCAAAGTTAGAAAAGCTACTATACAAACTTTAATACAAACATCCAAGTGTCTACTTGTAATGTGTCCGTGCTAGATGTACACCATGACTATTTAATTAATCAAGTGGTTGAGATGATCGATATTCCATGTGTAATATAAATATTTAATGGGGTGGAAGAACCAATAAAAGATGAACGATTTCATTAGTACGACAGTAAGTTAATTATTATTATATTAACCCCTGCAACTTGAACATGATGTTAAACTCAACTATTAGGGTTCGCACATGAAGGTGAAAACGCGCTCCAAGTGCGCTTTGGTGTAATCATGAGCACTTTACAACGAAATGTGGTGCACCAATAGTCCACCCAAGAAAAAAAGTATGCTCGATAAACTTGCGTTCACAACAAAGTACAATGAATAAGGCATTATAGGTTAATTTTATGTCTAAATTTCTGAATTCATGGAAGGGAAAGTACACAAGGAGTTACGGCTCATTCAAACTTAGACATAAAGTACATAAGGAGTCGGGTCTCATTCAAACTCCATGTGTGTGAAACCAGGCTTAAGCTACCTTGACATCATACTAATGTGAGCTATGAGACCCAAGCTTTTCATGCTTGTACACAAGCTATATACCACAATGGAACATTTTACATTGTATCCATCTGACGACATTCTTGTATGTCTATAAGATGTGATTAAAGTGTAATGATTTCAAAATAAGAGTTCAACCAATAAAACGTTAGATAAATTAATTTTAATATATAGGAGGGGGAGAGAGAGAAGGGGGGTAGGGGGACGGGGACGCAGAGGTAGTGCGGGCAAGGGAAGGAAGACTGAGGGAGGGGTAGGGAGCAAGAGAGTGAGGGGGAAGGAAGGGGGAGAGGGAGGGGGAAAAAGGGAGAGGGGGAGAGAGGGGGAGAGGGAGAGAGAGGGGGAGAGGGAGAGGGCGACGGGGAGAGAGAAGGGGGGGGTGGGGGGTTTAGCGGGAGGGGTAGAGGCAAGAAGGGGGAGGGATCGCGATGGGGTGAAAGCAGGGGGGATGGAGAGGGAGTGGGGAGGATGAGGGGGAGAGGGGGAGAGTGAGGGAGGGGGGAAGGGATATAGGAAAGGGTAGGTAGGGATGGGGGAAGCGGGGGAAGAGGGGGTGTTGAGGAGGGATGGGAGAAGTGGGATAGGGAGGTGGGGTGGGAGGGGGAGGGAGAGAAAGAGGGGTAGAAGGAGAGAGATGAAGGGGGAGAGAGAAAGGGATAAGAGGGGGAGGAGGGAGGGAGAAAGAGGGTGAACGGGAGAGAAGGTGAGAGGGATGGGGAGGAAGGGGGAGGTAGGTGGAGCAAAAGTGGGAGGGAGGGAGAGGGAAAGTGAGAGAGGGGGAGGAAGGGGAGTGGGGGTTAGGTGAAGGGGAGGAAGAGGAGGGAGAGGGAGGGATAGAGAGGGAATGGGAGATGGGGAAGTGAGGACAGAGGGGTAAAGAGAGAGGGAGGAAGGGGGAGAGAGGGCGAGTGGGTGGAAGTGGGGGCAAAGAGAGGAGGGAGGGGGAAGGGATGTTGAGGGAGGGGGAATTACGATGTGGAGAGGGGAAAGAAAGGAGATGGGAGGGGAGGGTGAGAGGGGGGAGTGAGGGAGGGGGTTGGGGCGAGGGGGAAGAGAGGGACAAGGGGATGGGGGGAGGGGAGGGTTGTGGGAAGGAGTGGGAGGGAGCGAGAGAGGGAGGTAGGTAGAGGGAGCGAAGGGAGGAAGGCGGGGATGGAGAGTGAAGGATGGAGTGGTAAGAGGAGATAAGGAGAGGGGAGGAGATGGGGGAGAGAGGGAGGGGGGAAAGGAGGAGGGGGGCAATTTCTAGGTAGAAAGGGGAGTGAGGGAGCGGTAGTAGGGAGCGGGGTGATGGGGAGACTGAGGATGTCGAGGGGAGGGTTGAGATATTGGTAGGGTGGAGAGGGGGAATGGGGGGGAGCTATATGGAGGGAGGGAGGGAGGGAGATGAGGAGAGCGGGGGGAGGGGTAGAGGGAAGGGAAGGGGGATGGAGGTGGGAGAGTGTGTTAGGGGGGAACGAGGGAGTTGGAAATATTTGTAGGAGGGATAGGGGAGGGAGGGTGAGGGAGGGAGGGGGGAGGGAGAGGGAGGGAGAGAGAAGGATGGTAAGAGGGAGGGGGAGGGGAGGGAGAGGGAAGGAAGTAGGGGAGATGGGGAGGGGGGATGACAGGTGAGCAATAGAGGGAGGAAGGGGGGACTGGGGATGGATGGGAGATTTGTAAAGGGGGAGGGGAGCGAGGGAGAGGGAGAGGAGGAGAGCAGGGAAGGGGTGGAGAGGGAGGGGGAGTTGGGAGGAACAGGATATTGGTAGGCGGGAGAGGGGATCGGGGGAGGGGGAGGGAGAGAGGAGGGGGTGCGTGGAGGAGACGGGGGAGCGATGTATGGGAAAAAGGTGGAAGGGAGGATTGAGACGGGGATGGGGGATGATGGGTGAGCGAGAGAGAGAGGAATGGGGGAGGGAGCGATGGATGGGAGATTGGTAGGGGGGAGGGGAGGGGGGGAGGGGGGAGAGGTGGTGGTGAGTGTGGGAGATGGTGGAGCGAGGTATGGGGGAAAGGGGGAGGGGTGGATTGGTAGTTGGGAGAGGGAAGGGGTGGAGCAGAAAGGGATGTAGTGGAAGGGGGATGGAGGCAGGGGGAAAGAATGGGGTGAAGGGGTGGAGAGGGGGAAGAGAGGGACAAGGGGAGGGGGAGAGAGAGGGGTAGGAGGGGAGGGTTGTGGGAAGGAGCGGGAGGGAGCGAGAGAGGGAGGGAGGTAGGGAGGGGGGGATGCAGAATGAGGGATGGAGGGAAGAGGAGATAGGGAGAGGGGAGGAGACAGGGGAGCGAGGGAGGGGGGAAAGGAGGAGGGGTGGAAATTTCTAGATAGAAAGGGAAGGGAGGGAGCAGCATTAGGGAGCGGGGTGATGGGGAGACTGAGGAGCTCTAAAGAATCAATGAGGTTGGGGCTTGAAGGAGCTCCATCGATTTGGAAAATAATTGACATTGAAGTCTACTTGGAATTTTATCACTAAGGAAGGTAAATGGCAATTTATACTTAAAGCTAAATATTTGAAGAATTTGTCTATTCTGGAATGGATCAGGGCCCGTGTCAAGGATTGTAAAGTAGGATCTATGGTTTGGAAGGCCATTGTAGGAGTCTTTCCAGTCATTGGGGATTTAGTGAGTTGGGTTGTTGGAGATGGCAATAAAGCCATACTGGGAAAGGATAAAATAGTGGGAGCAATAAACCAGAGAAACCTGCCGAAAGTTATGATTAAGCATCTCAACGATCGATGCTTTATATTCCTACAGGATGTAGATGGGATTGGCAGACCCATCAATTTCATCCAGAATTGGAGAACTGCTTTAGAACTTGATTTATGATAGATGGGTAGAAAGATGGAATCTATGGATTTTTTACATGAATAAAGGGTTCATAAAATTAAAGGAGACTCCAGATTCCTTGGTCTAGATGGGTAACCAGGAAGGAGGAAAGTTTGCCTTTCATATTGCATAATATATTTTCTGGAGTAACCGGGCGATCCTAGATTGCTGGTGGTGGAAACCTCTTTGGCAAGTTTGGGTTCCCCAAAAGCATAAGATCTTTATGTGGCTGATTATGAGAGGGAAGGTACTAACATGGGACAATTTGAGGAAAATAAATGTTGTGGGGCCCACCTAGTTGTCACATACCCCAATTTTGTGAAAATAATGTAATTATTTTATCATATTCCATTGTTGTTGTTGTCCACAGATCAAGACAGGTTCTGCCATTTATTCTTTTATGTTTATTAAGGATGAACGTTGCATGTTGTATTTATTGTTAATATGTTGGAATAGTAATTAATTAGTTAGCAGATTGAATGTCCCAGAATATCAGTAGTAAGATTGTTGAAAGTTACTGTGATTTTCTGTATTATTAGTATAATGAAATATCCCTGTTTATTTACCATTAATGTGTTCATAGTTTAAGACAGAAACAAATAATGTTTTATGTAATAATTTATGAGTCATAATTATAAACCTAGTTATTTATAATTGTTGATCAGATAAGCAGAGTTTGCTTATAAGTAGTTGTTTTCTGTATATTATAAAATTAAATACACAACAATAGAAAACAATATTAAAATATAATCAATTATATTACAGTTTCGATAGCTTTATCAATAACATTGCAAAACATTTGTAGTCACAGTCAGGTTATGTATGTCAGGGTATCGATCCTAGTTAAGGTTTGATCAGTTTTAAACCCATTATATAAATCAAACACAACCCTAGCTAAAGTTTATCCATTCTTTACCTATCAAACTAATTGAATGGCGCAAAAAACCTAACCGAACTACATTACACAGGATTTATTAACAGAAGAATAAACTATTTATTATAATAGGAACATTAGTGAGCTTTGAACAATACAGTAATTATTTCTTCCCTAAACTTTCAAGTACCAGCCGAATCGTATTTGAATTAACAGAACAATATTATTAACTCATTATCGAGCTCCAAATTGTTAGTATTACTTCACTAGACTCACTTCTTCAACAGAGATATAATCAAATCAACCGAACAAACAACACTATATCAGCAAAGGAAAACCGAGATTTATTTCCACAGCAAAATGAAACAGAAAGAACGATTTTTCCAGCTCACTGTCGAGCTTCTTTATCACTACTATATTTTTTATTTGTTTCACAAATTATTAACAGAAGAAAATCATAACAATAGAACCAACTTTTAAACCATTTTATCACTGTAGATTTCGGTTTTGTTTCCATCATTTCTGACTTTACATATAGAAGAACTAGTAAGAATAAAAACCACGATTTCCCTTGAGGCCGTAGCTCAAGATCACTATATAAGTGATTTAAAAGAACTTGGGTTCTAAATTTTACGCCATACCCAGTTCCAATATAAGGGAGACTATTAATTCGTCACTTTATTAAAGAACTTTTTACAGGAAAATTCATGACCGGAACGTATTACCAAACCCTAAGTGAAATTATAGTGCCCAGCATTAAAAACTACGAAACCGTGACTTTCATCTACAGACAAGCTCCAGATTCTTACATATCTATCCTTATTTTAACACAGTATTACATCTACAGAAGTTCTTGACACAAAACAAAACCAGTAATACAAAATAATCGAAGCCTTAACATTCTTTTCACAATACAGGGTTAAACCCATAACTTATCAAAGATTAAATTCACACAGGAAGAAGTTTTAACAAAAACATAGTGAAAAACCCTGTACGTTTATCTGAGGATAGAGTTAAAACAAATTGGGGAGGTCGCCATCTTAACCATAGAGGGACTTACGTTTCCTTCATCTATCAAATTAAATCCATAGTATTCCTATACAGAAATCCTTTAGTGCAAACTAAGACTGTCATTTACATTCTAGGCAGAGCTACAATGACCCTTTATCATACAGGGTTAAAGAATGTTGAGAACATGTTAAAAAACAGTGTAAAGAACGCACGTAACCACAAAGTTACTCATTCCAAACCCTATCACTCTAACAACCATCAAGGAGGAGGAGCCGTGGTGAAACTAGGCTTACCCGGTAAGAGCCAAGCGCCGAGGGTTGGGTCTGTTACATCTTCCCAGAAGTAGCCAACACCTGCACATGACATTTCGCATCAGTTACTGTTGGTTTTCCTTAAAAAAAAAAAAAAAACTCTTTTAAATAGAGTAATGACGAAGTAACCTTATAACTTACTAGCAATCGACAGAAATTGCAAATCCTGTAGAGAGTTTGATGACCACATCTGAGCCAGGGTAAGACCCCACTCTTGTCTTTTAAAAGATTAAGTTGACAAAAGTAAGTAGTAACTCCCTCAATGAAAGTCTCGACCGAACTCAGTCAAGTTTTGGCGGTCGCACAGTAACAGGGTAAATCTTGGCAACCAAGGAAATATTTTAGTTTTCCTTTCCACAACCTCAGGACTGATAACAACGAATATCATAACTCTCATACAGAGCAGATGGAAAACATAACGGGATAATGTAGCATGGAAGCTATTGTAACAAGTGCCTTAGCAAGTTCGGACAGGAGGGTTTTTACAGTGCGACTAAGCCTGAAGGCAATGGAGAAAATGACAAGGTAGGGTTTATTCAACATATAAATATCATCAATGCATGGCCCTGGAGCAGCCACGTAACCATTTAATAATTGACAAGTGGTGGGTCGACTTCCATAGTTCTACAACAAAGATCCCCATCAAGTGGTTGCAAATAAAATTGATAACATGGATATTCCATGGTGGTCGTAGCTCTATAGTTTAACTGCTAGATTTTTCATATTAAACCAATGGTGCCTCCGAACCTTGCATAGTAAACAATAGTGCTTGCCTTACAATTCATGGGACCTTATATTGTTAATAATGTCTAAGAATTCGATGAGGTAATCTTAATGGTAGCAATACCATAGTTCTTTGTCATCTTTTTACAATCAAAACAAATAAAGAATGCCACTAAATCTTGCCTTGCGCCGAACCAAAACTTGGACTTACAAAACCATTTATTACAAACATCATTCAAGATTAAATTTTGAAGTACTCTATACTTAGAGAAGATTCCTTTGCTTTATAGAAGTTATTTATGGTAAGGTTATAATGTAAGATAGATGATTTAGAACATTCTATCACTAATTTCACCTTAACCCTGAACTCATGATAAAAGACAAATGATATATCAACCTTAAATCTACAAGATAATGGAGGAAAGTGAAGCATGATGGATTACAATCCTACTGTTTTAGTGTCATTGAGGCAGCTGTTAGTCTTGTTCTTATGCCTAAGAATTAGGAATAGCGATGCAGTCAAATCAAAACCCTAGAGGGATATCGTAAGAAGACATGTAATCAACAGAACATCATACAATGCTAACAACAAGCAATTTATACTATAAAAAAACTCCAGATCCTGTACAAAGATATTCACAAATAATAAATTAATAACAGTTGAGTAATAATTGTCATGTGGCATTATACAACTAGTTGTAATCTACAGTGCTAGCTATGGAATATAATTGCACTTCAGTAAAATCATCAGAGAACAATTAGTTCAAAAGAGTTATGTAATTCATTAGAAATATAGCTGTCATAGATGCTAATTTTATAACAGTAAGATCTTGAGAAGATTGTAAGATGAATGCTACCTTTATATGCTTGATAACTTGTCTAGCAAGTTCAGACTTTTATTGAAGGAATTGGTACAGCTAACTGACTTTTAATACTTTAAAGATTTAATTGTCGCAACCGCACTTTACCTGTATATCTGTACAGAGAAAGACAGTTTGATGCATTGGCTCAAAAGGTAAGTAAGCCTAGTCTACTATGGTAGCTCCCCCTTGAGGTTGCAAAACAATAAAACAATTATTAACGGAAAAGAGAAAACCATAGTAACATTTAAGTACAACAAAGATCGTTCAGACACACTCACAATCACGTAAGTTAAACAGACAGTTAAATGACTGCATCTAATAACATTTATTGCTATCTTAAGAATTTTAAATTTTTCGAAAAATTCTAGGTTTTGACATGTGGTATCAAAGCATGGTTCATACACTAGGCCTTGATGTGACTCAACTAGTTTCCGCAAAACATTGACCATGAAAGAAAATTTTATATATAAAAAGTACTAACTTGTATTTCTGTTTGATAAACACAGAGCAGAAAAATTTCTTTTTCTGAATTTAATAGGTAGGTATGGAAAATCTAGGAGAATATGCTGAGGAAGGATCTCCAAACACTGCGACAAGACAGATGTTGAGAGAACCTGTGACATAGGAGGTAATTGCTCACTCCTCAAAACTGATGCAGACCATAAAAGGTTTAAAGACGGAGATAGAAACAGTCAAGAAGGATAATGAAAGGATTTTGAAAACTCAAGAGCAGCTAAATCAATTATTGATAGAAAAATTTCAGATAGAAGGAAGAAGCAAAAGAGCTGGATCTGAAGAAGCTAGTCATCAAAGAGGGTCTAAAAGGATGAAACCAACTAAATCTGACAGCAGTTCTTCATCTGAAGAAAGAAGGGAACAACACAGCTATCGTACTACTAGTGATAGCAGTGAAGCTGAGTTGCATAATAGAAAGAAAAAGTACAGACCTTATGAAGAGATTTCCGGGGAGTTTAAGAAAATAAAACCCCCAACTTTCAATGGAGAATCTGAGACAGGAGAAGAGGCAGAATCCTTGTTATCCGGGATGAGAAAATATTTCCAGATTTACAACTATTCAAATCAGTTGAAGGCACGAATGACCATCTACAACCTTTCTGGAAAGGCGGACATATGGTGGCAAGACCTGAAAAGGGTCAAGGGGATCAAAGAAAGAGAAGTCAATTGGAGTACTTTTAAAAGGTACTTGAAAAAGAAATTTTTGTGTGCCGAACAATACTATGAATAAAGGGCCAAGGAATTTTATGAACTGAAGCTAGGATCTATGACTATGAAGGACTTAAATAGTAAGTTCTTAAGTCTGTTAAGATATGTGCCGTATTTTGTTGAAGAGAAAACTAAAATACTGTGGTTTCTTAGCTGCCTGCCATATCATATCAAGGATAGGATTGAATATGATAACCCCAAAACTCTGGAAGAGGCTATGTGAAAGGCCAATTTCTGTTTTGAACAGAATAAAAAGAAAGAAGGGATAGCTAACTGGAAGGCTAAAAGGAATAGTAATCAGTTTGAGTACAGGAAAAAGGAGTTTGTACCCCCAAAAAATTTCAAGAATAACAAGAACGGAAACCAATTTAATGGTAAAAGCTTCCAGGGAAACAAAAATGGAGCTGCAAATTATTCCAACAATTTCAAGGGCAGCAAGGAGGCTCGTAACAATCATGGAAACTACACTAAGAATTTTGAACGAAAAGAACCTGTTAAGTGCTGGGAGTGCAATGGCCCACACTATGCTTCAGTTTGCCCAAATCGGAAGAAGCCAAACAACAATATTCATACTATACAAGATGAAATGACTGTTGGAGACATTGTAGGAACTATGCCCCGAATCAATGCAGCATTGGAGAACCGCCAAGCTGACTATCAAACTTCCATGGTGGAAGTAGGAGGTATGATTAACAAAATCCCTGTAACTATTTTAATAGATCCAGGTGCTAGTCTTAGTTATATTTCACCCTAGCTTGTAGAAAAATGTAATCTGACTGTTGAAAGGTTTGATAACTCTTGGTCTGTACAACTAGCTACTGGGGAAAAAAGAAAGGTAAACTGTTATGTTAAGGAATGTGACCTACATATGAATGATTTTAAGACTACTGTTAAATTAAATATTCTGCCACTTGGCTCGTATGACATACTTATTGGTATGGACTGGTTAGAAGAGCATAAGGTAGTTTTAAACTATTTTGACAAAACTTTTAGGTGTGTAAACAATAATGAACAGCCTATAACTGTTAGGGGTATTCCTAGGAAAACAGTAGTCAGGAAGATTTTTGCTTTACAACTTAAGACGACAATTAGAAAAGGGTGCAAAGCCTATGCTGTAACTATTACAGATGAGGCAGATAAGTCTGAAATCAGCAAGATAACAATAGAGGATATTCCTGTAGTAAATGAATTTATTGATGTTTTTCCGGAGGAAATCCCAGGATTACCTCCCAAGAGATAACTGGATTTTACAATTGAGTTGGTACCAGGTGCTATACCCAGTTCAAAGGCTCCATATCGTATGAATATTTTGGAGCTTAACGAGTTAAAAACTCTGTTAGAGGAGTTGATAGATAAGAATTACATTCAACCCAGTGTGTCCCCTTGGGGAGAACCAGTAATTTTTGTTAAAAAGAAGGACGGAACTATGCGACTTTGCATAGATTACTGTCAACTGAACAAGATGACAATTAAAAATAGGTATCCGTTGCCTCACATAGATGATCTGTTTGATCATCTACGTGGAGCTACGGTGTTCTCTAAGATAGACCTGAGATCGGGTTATCATCAAGTGAGGATTAAAGAAGAGGACATATTTAAGACAACTTTTAGAATGAGGTATGGACATTATGAATTTGTTGTAATGCCATTTGGGCTTACTAACGCCCCAGCCGTCTTTATGTGCCTAATGAATAACATAATGCATAAATACTTAGATAAATTTGTTGTCGTATTCATCGATGACATTTTAATTTATTCTAAGAATGAAGAGGAGCATAAAGAACACTTACGGATAGTCTTACAAGAACTACGAGAGCAGCAGCTCTTTGCAAAGTTTAGTAAGTGTGACTTCTTCAAAGATGAAATCCAAGTACTTAGGTCATGTAGTCACCAAGGAAGGGATTTCAGTTGATCCTGAAAAGATCCAGGCAATCGAGGATTGGCCAGTACCAAAAGATGTAACTGATGTTAGGTCCTTCATGGGAATTACCGGTTATTACCGGAGATTCATTGAAGGTTTTTCAAAAACAGCCAACCCAATCACTTCCTTGCAAAAGAAAGGCAAGAAGTTTGATTGGAACATGAAGTGTGATGAAAGCTTTAAGAAACTAAAGACTTTATTGACAATTGCGCCTATTCTAAGAATAGCGGACCCTAATAAGGATTTCATGGTTTGCACAGATGCTTGTAATGACGGTCTAGGCAGAGTGTTGACTCAGGATGGACATGTCATTGCCTATGATTCTAGGAAGCTGAATATACATGAAAATAATTATGCCACTTATGACTTAGAATTAGCTGCTGTTATTCATGCTTTAAAGATGTGGCGACACAACTTAATAGGCAGAAAGTTTACTTTAATGACTGATAATAAGGGTCTAAAATACCTTTTGGACCAGCCTAACTTAAATGCAAGACAAGCCAGGTGGTTGGCCTTCTTAAGTGAATACGATTTCAAAATTCAGCACATAAAAGGAAAGGAAAATAGGGTGGCTGATGCTTTGAGCAGAAATGCAAGGCTGAATTTTATATCAGCTAGCAGCAATTATACCTCTGGCTGAAGGGATAAAATCAGATGAATTTTATCAAAAGTTACAAGCTACAGCTAAAGAAGAACCTATAGAAAGTTTAGTAAAGGGTTACAGCCTAAACACAGATGGATTTTTATTGTTTAAGGATAGACTTTATGTTAAGATTTAATATGCTAAGACAGAAAATAGCAGCATTACATTCCATTTCACAATAATGGCATATACAGGATCACTGAAGAAACAACAAGCATAGCATAAACACAAGAGACACAGATTTATCCTAGGAAACCCTCATGGGGTAGAAAAACTAGTAAAGCTTCCTCAATATAGATGACCGGCAATATACAAAGATGCAAACCAAAGACATGATCTCCTTCCCCACCATAGCAGACCTCTCCTCCACAAGTGCGCCTCTGTTAAGTGAGTGAGTGTGTCAAATGAGGAACATACCTCCTCTATTTATACACTACACTGACATGTATTTTACACAAGTACATGTAGGCTCGTATTTAACCATTAGGTTAAATACCCTATTATAACTGACTGGGCCTACACCCACATGGTGGGTCTAATAACCCTAGTTACCACAACCAATTCGGAGGAATAAACATATCCAGATTCATAGTATAATCACATTGGAGGTATGGAACATCTCCGGAATAAATAACATACAAATATAATATTATTATAAGTTACAATATTCAACACTCCCCCTTAACGAGAAGGATATTATAACAACAACCGCAGGAGCAACGAGTCATACATCATACATGATACATCTATAAATCATTGGAAGCTTTCTCAACATCATCAGTAACTCAACCAGTTACTGGAACATCTTCAATACTGGAACATCAACAACTTCAGTACTGAGTCTTTATCTTCTGCAGTACTCAAACAGCTATAGCAACATCAATATCTGAATCCTCACGATCATCAGCATCATCATCACACGATCATCAGCATCGTCATCACACGATCATCATCATCATCATCACATGATCATCATCATCGTCATCATACGAATATCAGCATCGTCATCATACAATCAACAACATCATCATCAACATCATCATCACACGATCATCAGCATCGTCATCACACGATCATCAGCATCGTCATCACACAATCATCAGCATCACCATCATATGATCAGCATCATCATCACACAATCATCAGCATCGCCATCATATGATCAGCATCGTCATCACATGATCATCAACATCGATCATCAGCATCATCATCACACGATCATATTACAGGATGATCAATCCTGCTCTCTTTAGGACATAGGTCCATGGATGATACAATCCAGATCAAGTTCCAGGATGATCAATCCTTATCTCTTTAAGACAAGTCTCATGTCTAGGGACTATCTAATCCCAACCACAGTGCTAGTCCTTTTTCATACTGGATGTGACCTAGATCAGATCTAGGATTTACCGTCACAGAGCCAGTCCTCTTTCATACTGGATGTGTTACGTCTACAGAGCCATCCCTGTTTCATGCTAAATGTATCACATCTACAGAGCCAACCCTGTTTCATGCTAGATGTATCACATCTACAGAGCCAGCCTTGTTTCATGCTGGATGTATCACATATACAGAGCCAACCCTATTTCATGCTGGATGTAACATATCTACAGAGCCAGCCCTATTTCATGCTGGATGTAACCTAGAACAATTCTAGGATTTTTCACGTACATTTTGAACCGAGGTCCAGGGACGATCTAGTCCTATCATGTACCTTTTGAACCAAAGTCCAGGGACGATCCATTCCTATCATAAACCTTTTGAACCGAAGTCAAGGGATGACCCAGTCCTATCATGTACCTTTTGAACCGAAGTCCAGGGACGATCCAGTCCTATCATTCAATTCTCGAAGACCTCATGTCTACGGCTCAATTCAAAGGACCATAGTCTGAGGATGATCCAATCCCCTTAACTGTTCATTCAGGATTTAGTTCTCGGAGACATCATGTCTACGGCTCAATTCAAAGGACTAAAGTCTGAGGATGATACAATCCCCTTACCTGTTCATTCAGGATTTTGTTCTCGGAGACATCATGTCTACGGCTCTCTTTAGGACTAAAGTCCAGGGATCATCCAATCCCCTCAAGTCCACCAAGGACTTCATTCTCAAAGACATACGTCTACGGATCTCTTTAGGACTGAAGTCCAGGGATGATCCAATCCCCTCAAGTCCACGAAGGACTTCATTCTCGAAGACAAACGTCTACGGCTCTCTTTAGGACTGAAGTCCACGGATGATCCAATCCCCTCAAGTCCACCAAGGACTTCATTCTCGAAGACATACGTCTATGGATCTCTTTAGGACTGAAGTCCATGGATGATCCAATCCCCTCAAGTCCACCAAGGACTTCATTATCGAAGACATATGTCTACGGCTCTCTTTAGGACTCAAGTCCAGGGATGATCCAATCCCCTCAAGTCCACCAAGGACTTCATTCTCGAAGACATACATCTACGGCTCTCTTTAGGACTGATGTCCAGGGATGATCCAATCCCCTCGTATGTCAATCATGGGTACAAGTATCTTCATCCATACAAGTACATCAAGGCATCATGTATCCTCATCATCAAAACATGTATATCAAAACATGTATCCTCATCAATAGCATCAAATACCTATATCATTAAAGGCATGTATACATCTATCATCAAAAGCATGTATTCTCACTAATACATCTATCATCAAAAGCATGTATACTCACTAATACATCTATCATCAAAAGCATGTATACATCTATCATCAAAAGCATGTATACATCTATCATCAAAAGCATGTATTCTTACTAATACATCTATCATCAAAAGTAAAAATATAAGGGTCCTAAAAAATAATTCTAAGTAACTAAGTGTAGTAAATAGGTAACCTCATCATTGATGAGACAGACTTGTTATCAGATACTATGCTACTCCCTGTTTCGAGGAGAGTTCTTTTGAACTATACCAAGTTTGTCTCAAAAGTATTCAAACTTCACTCGAGACAGAGGTTTAGTCAAGATATCAACAATCTGATCCTCAGTGCTTCTATATTCGAGCTTGATAACTCCTCTTTGCACCATATCTCGTATATAGAAGTATCGGATCTCTATGTGTTTTGACTTATCGTGGAACACAGGATTTTCAATCATCTTAATGCAGCTTTGATTGTCACACATAATCACAGTGGGATCCATTTCTAAGTCAAACACTCCTTACAAAAGCTTTTGAATCCATATTGCTTCACAGCTGGCAGAGCAGACAACCATAAATTCTGCTTCAGCAGTACTGATAGCCACACTAGATTGTTTGTTGCTGAACCATGAGATCATGGCAGATTCAAGACTATAACATCCACCTGATGTACTCTTTCTGTCTGATAAACTTCCTGCCCAATTAGAATCTGAGTAACCATGTAAACGGAGTTCATGACGTCCAAGATAATATAGACCAAAAATCTAATGTACCTTTTAGGTACCTCACTACATGCTTTGTAGCTATTAAGTGCACCTTTATAGGTTCTACTAGATACTGACTTAGGGTATTTACAACAAAGCATATATCTGGCCTAGTATTTGTTAAATACATCAATGACCCAATTATTTGTCTATATAGGGTTAGGTCCACTAAATACGATGAGTCATTAACTAACAACTTCAAGTTGGAGTCCATGGGAGTGGCCATGGCTTTATACTCCAACATATCAAATCTTTTTAGAAACTTCACATCATACTTACCTTGATTTAAAAGATTCATTTTGGATATTTCCATACTTCTAGACCTACGAAGTAGTGCATTAATCCAAGATCTTTCATTTTCATTTCTGCAGCCATTTTCATGACCTGTTTCTCATTCCTTGTCAGAAAGAGATCATCGTCATACAATAATGGTATGATAGGTTCATCATCCACAACCTTAAGGTAAAGGTTAGGAACAACTTTACTTCTGGTAAAGCCCAAGATTTGTCATGAAGCTGTTAATTTTTCGATTATTCACACTCAGCATTGAGTGATCTTCTGCATATCTATCTGTGCCATCTCTCGTCAGATGGGTCTACTAATATGAGCCTCAAAATCATTCGAACTCTATGGTGAGTTCCTTCTTGCATCCATGTCATATGTGTTTAGAACCCATATTCAACCTTGTAGCAAAGGTTGAGATCCACATCACCCATGATGATCATTAAGCTCATCAATTGACTACCGATCCTGGGAACCCATACAGAACCGGATTACATTATTAAGAGAATGGTCTTATCTAGTCCCTTGGAGCAAAACATCTCATCATGATTCTCTTCCTCTTTCTAAGAGAATCTCTTAACCACAAGCTTTCTATAGTGTGTTTGATTTGTAAATCTTTTGTTGAACATCCTTCACTTGTTCAGAGTTCATCATTCATCATGATCTTTCCTACAAATAAAAATTAAGTACATGATTAGTAATACTTCATAATCATCAAATCAGATTGATATGATAACCTATTATGCATACAGATATCATTTACATAGTTATGCAACTATTTTTACCAATACTTTGGCACAACACTTTCCCATATCCTGTATGCATACAGTGGCTATCTATATGCCTTCCATCTCTACCAGAACAAACTATCGAGAGTGTGCACAACTCTTAGCATGTCAGCAAAGAGGTTTCATTCTAGACAAACAACAATGGAATGTTTGTCCAATTTACCAATCATATGGATATTAGTAGTATACTGTTCAATGCTTTATGAATGTTTACACTCAGCATGATATATTCTAGGAATACAAATATGCATACAAGCAATATCATTTACTATTTCTAATAACAACCCAAATACTTATCTTTTATGTTTGTGTGGTTGCCTCCTGCTTGATCTTCTTTATGTCTTCTGAACTTCTATTCATTCTGTACCACTGTGCATGCTCAATTGTACACTAGTGGCATCCTCATGATCTCATACACAAACATACATTCATTAGTATATTCTCAATATTATCAAAACATTCTAATTCTAAATAATCTTGACTATGTTCAGTCATGATCATTAGTATTCAGGGTTTCAAGGAAGTCTTCTTTTACTCATGCATATTCTTGTTTGATCTAGTTAGTTAAATCATCAACCAAGATAAGATACATAATATGCATAAACCCTTGATTACTAACCAATCATACCAAGTATACTTACACAAGGTAAGATTCTAACATGACATAGGAAAACATACCTAGATTAGTATACCTGCTAGTTATGTACAACATACCTAAACAATCTCTTCAATGATTTAGAGATCCTGAGCTAGAACCTGCATGTCTCGTAGGTTAAACATGATATAACAAAGTCATACATACCTCATGAGTCTTTGTCTTCATGTTGTCATGGTCATGGAACTTGATTTGTCTTTTGTGATGTACCTGTGTCTTGTTAGCAGACAACGTCAACTTCACACAACACCATAATGCATAAGTACAATCATATAGCCCTAATCAATGAATGTCTTCGATCATTCACATGCATTCATATTGTTACTAGGGTGATAAGACAATTAATAACATTAATCAAGATTGTACTAATAAATAACATGAAGACAAACACATTATGAACTTTAATCAAGAATCAGATTTCAAGGCATACCTGAACCTCCTTAAGTCATACCTGTCGAGAATTTTTTTTGTAGTCTTCTTATGTAAAGCCTTAGCCTCAACTCCCCCTGAAACTTGATCTGGAGCTTGATTAGGGTTTGCTAGAGAAACCCTAAAAATTCAATCTTTGACTTTCACACTTCTGAATGGATGGAAGAATGTGTCTTGCTGAGCTGATCAACCTAGCATTCTTCAATTTTCAAATCTCCAAATTTTGACCCCTCAAAATTGCCTTCGAAACTTCTGGATCTTCTGGACAGGAACCTGAACTAGGGTTTGATGAAGCCCACCCTTCTCTCCAATCAAAAGGTTCGATCCAAGGCTCTAAACTCTTATTTTTCTGAGGAGCTTCCAGCTGTGGACTCCGATTCCAAAAATTCTAACTTTCTCCGAAACCCTAAATTCCGGAAGCCATGAATAAAGGTGCTCCAAAAATAATTTTGTTTTGACAGAAATATGCACCTGATTGTTTCTGCTATAAATCTGAAATTTCTGCTCCACAAGGTCTGAAAACTTTTTTTGCAGTAGCCTAACGTGTCCTCTTTCCATCCTGACAGGTCTGACCTCAATTGGATTTTCTGTGAGAGAGTTATGCAAAGTGTCGCAACGTGACCTGTTTATGGGATAAAACAGGAGAGCGAACTTGTATGACGTGCCACGTGTCACTGTTTGACCTTCGGCCTTTGAAAACTTTTCCTGAGATAGCTCACCCTGTCATCTTTCCATCCTGACAGGTCTGACCTCAATTGGACTCTCTGAGAGAGAGTTATGCCAAGTGTCGCAATGTGAGTTGTTTATGAAATAAAATATGAGAGCGAACTTGTACGGCATTCCACGTGTCACTGGTTCATCTTCGGCCTCTGAAAAAGTTTCTTGAGATAGTACAGTCTATGTACTACCTGTCACTTTTTACGAAATTTCATTTGGAGCTTCCTAGCCCAAGTTATGACCTTTTTTCCAAGGTCACTTGATTTTGACTGAGATCTGGAAGAGGCAGAAACCCTAACTTCTACTGATCATAACTCATAAAGTACAACGAATTGGAGGGTTCACTTTGGACACAAGGTACCTGGCCATGTTATCTACGACCTGTAAACTTTTTAGATCTTGAAACTTCGCATAAATGGATTTATAGCGAAAGTTCCACGATGACTGGTTTTTGCTATATAAAACCCTAATCTTCAAATTGTCGCAAGAGAAGCAAGTGTCGTAAGTGCCATACATTGCCTTCCTTTAGGTTAGCTCTGATACCATGTTAAGATTTAATATGATAAGACAGAAAATAGCAGCATTACATTCCATTTCACAATAATGGAATATACAGGATCACTGAAGAAACAACAAGCATAGTATAAACACAAGAGACACAGATTTATCCTAGGAAACCCTCATGGGGTAGAAAACCCAATAAAGCTTCCTCAATATAGATGACCAG
Organism: Larix kaempferi; assembly: GCA_027924585.1. NCBI lineage: Eukaryota > Viridiplantae > Streptophyta > Pinopsida > Pinales > Pinaceae > Larix > Larix kaempferi. Next base: position 19,856,174 of record BSBM01000061.1, read on the forward strand.
CAATATACAAAGATGCAAACCAAAGACATGATCTCCTTCTCCACCATAGCAGACCTCTCCTCCACAAGTGCGCCTCTCTTAAGTGAGTGAGTGTGTCAAATGAGGAACATACCTCCTCTATTTATACACTACACTGACATGTATTTCACACAAGTACATGTAGGCTCGTATTTAACCATTAGGTTAAATACCCTATTATAACTGACTGGGCCGACCCCCACATGGTGGGTCTAATAACCCTAGTTACCACAACCAATTCGAAGGAATAAACATCTCCGAATTCATAGTATAATCACATCGAAGGTATGGAACATCTCCGGAATAAATAATATACAAATATAATATTCTTAGAAGTTACAATATTCAACACTTTATGTGCCTAATGTATCCAAGGTCAAATTACTAATTCTGGATGAAGTGCATAAAACCCCTTACTCAGGGCATCCAAGCTACCAGAAAACTGTCACTATGTTAAGAAAGGACTATTTTTGGCCTAATATGAAATCTGAAATAGCTGAGTACATAGCTAGATGTTTAGACTGCCAACAAGTAAAAACAGAACATCAGCATCCAGCTAGGTTATTGCAACCTTTGCCTATTTCTAGTTGGAAATGGGAGATAATCAGTTTAGATTTCATTACCGGTTTACCAAGAAATCAAAATCAGAATGATTCAATTATGGTGGTAGTAGATAAGTTAAGTAAATCAACACACTTTATTCCTGTTAAAACCACTTACAAGGCTGCAAACATAGCTGATATTTTTCTGAAACATATTTTTCGGTAACATGGTGTCCCAAAAGTTATTATTTCAGAAAGGGATCCTAAATTTACAGGAAATTTTTGGAAATCTTTGTTTAAAGGATTAAACACAACTCTGAATTTCAGCACTTCTTTCCATCCTCAGACGGACGGACAAACTGAAAGAGTTAATCAGGTATTAGAAGATCTGCTAAGGATGTATGTTAAGGATCAACTAGGTAAGTGGGAGGACTATTTACATTTAGCAGAATTTGCATACAATAACAACTATCAATCGTCAGCTAAGTTCAGTCCTTTTGAAATTCTGTATGGACGTAAATGTAACACTCCTATCTCTTGGAGTAATCCAGTAGATAGATTAGTGTTAGGTCCTGATTTGTTAAAAGAGATGGAACAGATTGTGAAACAAGTGCAGAAAAATTTGAAGATTGCGCAGGATCGGAAAAAGAGTCAAGCAAATTTTAAAAGAACTCCTAAAGAGTTCCAGGTAGGTGAACATGTGTTCATCAAGGTAAGACCAAAGAAGAGCTCCCTAAGACTGGGAGTTGTGCAAAATTAGCACCACGTTACTGTGGTCCGTTTGAAATTTTATCTAGAATTGGTCAAGTTGCTTATCAACTAGCATTACCAGCTAATTTAAAGGTACACAATGTTTTTCATATTTCGGTTCTAAAAAAGTATGTTCATGATGCTACTCATGTTATTGATTGGCACATTGTACAGGTAGAACCAGAAGGGGAAGTTCTGGTGGAACCAGATTGTATCCTCGGGAGAAGGGAAATTACTCTAAGGAACCGCACAATTGGACAGCTGAAGGTGCAATGGAAGCACCTTAGTCCTGAAGAATCTACCTGGGAACTGGAAAGTAAGATGCGGGAAGCATACCCAAATCTATTCCAGCAAGTGGCTGAGGATGAGGAATAAGTAACATCGAGGACGATGTTACATTTTAAGGGGGTGTGTATGTCACATACCCCAATTTTGTGAAAATAATGTAATTATTTCATCATATTCCTAAGACATTATGTTAAATTTAATGCTTAGTAGAAATTGATTACTCAGCAGAGTCACTAGAAATGGAATGTAATTCTGAATATTTTATTATAAATAAATAAATTATGGAGACAACAGCATGGGAGAGCTGTTAAAAAGAGGTTACTGGTCTAACTGGTGGATGGAACTAGGTGGAAAGGAAAAAGACAAGTGGCAGCATCCTCAAACACTTCCTAAGTTGCATGTGGCAACTTCTTTATATTTTGGGGTCATGATTCCCCAAGAAAGTGGAATTTGAGTAGGTGGCTCATTAATGACAGTTAACCCAGCAAAGACCTAGGAAATCTTTTAAATAGTACTCAATGAACTGAGCTGGGGGTTCAATTGTTCTGGAGGGAGAATACATTCAGGTGAATGCTATTCAGGAGTCCCATTGAGGAAGAGGGATTTACTGGAAGGAAGATGTTTGAGAGGAATGTTGCAGGAACTTGGTTCCATTATAGCTGTTTGGGCTAAGTGAATTGTTTTGCTGCACCTAGTTCTAGCCAGGGAGATCAGAGCAAGCTCGGGGGTCCTGAGAAGTGCTGTCTGGGTACTCTCCAGGAGTTGGTAGGGAGGAACAACCTCCCATTGTTGTTGTTGTCCACAGATCAAGACAGGTTCTGCCATTTATTCTTTTATGTTTATTAAGGATGAACGTTGCATGTTGTATTTATTGTTAATATGTTGGAATAGTAATTAATTAGTTAGCAGATTGAATGTCCCAGAATATCAGTAGTAAGATTGTTGAAAGTTACTGTGATTTTCTGTATTATTAGTATAATGAAATATCCCTGTTTATTTACCATTAATGTGTTCATAGTTTAAGACAGAAACAAATAATGTTTATGTAATAATTTATGAGTCATAATTATAAACCTAGTTATTTATAATTGTTGAACAGATAAGCAGAGTTTGCTTATAAGTAGTTGTTTTCTGTATATTATAAAATTAAATACACAACAATAGAAAACAGTATTAAAATATAATCATGTATATTCCAGTGTCGATAGCTTTATCAATAACATTGCAGAACATTTGTAGTCACAGTTAGGTTATGTATGTCAGGGTATCGATCCTAGTTAAGGTTTGATCAGTTTTAAACCCATTATATAAATCAAACACAACCCTAGCTAAATTTTATCCATTCTTTACCTATCAAACTAATTGAATGGCACAAAAAACCTAACCGAACTACATTACACAGGATTTATTAACAGACGAATAAACTAGTTATTATAATAGGAACATTAGTGAGCTTTGAACAATACAGTAATTATTTCTTCCCTAAACTTTCAAGTACCAGCCGAATCGTATTTGAATTAATAGAACAATATTATTAACTCATTATCGAGCTCCAAATTGTTAGTATTACTTCACTAGACTCACTTCTTCAACAGAGATATAATCAAATCAACTGAACAAACAACACTATATCAGCAAAGGAAAACCGAGATTTATTTCCACAACAAAATGAAACAGACAGAATGATTTTTCCAGCTCATTGTCGAGCTTCTTTATCACTACTATATTTTTTATTTGTTTCACAAATTATTAACAGAAGAAAATCATAACAATAGAACTAACTTTTAAACCATTTTATCACTGTAGATTTCGGTTTTGTTTCCATCCTTTCTGACTTTACATATAGAAGAACTAGTAAGAATAAAAACCACGATTTCCCTTGAGGCCGTAGCTCAAGATCACTGTATAAGTGATTTAAAAGAACTTGGGTTCTAAATTTTATGCCATACCCAGTTCCAATATAAGGGAGACTGTTAATTCGTCACTTTATCAAAGTCCTTTTTACAGAAAAATTCATCACCGGAACATATTACCAAACCCTAAGCGAAATTATAGTGCCCAGCATTAAAAACTATGAAACCGTGACTATCATCTATAGACAGGCTCCAGATTCTTATGTATCTATCCTTATTTTAACATAGTATTACATCTACAGGAGTTCTTGACACAAAACAAAACCAGTAATACAAAATAATCAAAGCCTTAACATTCTTTTCACAATACAGGGTTAAACCCATAACTTATCAAAGCTTAAATTCACACAGGAAGAAGTTTTAACAAAAACATAGTGAAAAACCTTGTACGTTTATCTGAGGATAGAGTTAAAACAAATTGGCGAGGTCGCCATCTTAACCACAGAGGGACTTACGTTTCCTTCATCTATCAAATTAAATCCACAGTATTCCTATATAGAAATCCTTTAGTGCAAACTAAGACTGTCACTTACATTCTCGGCAGAACTACAACGACCCTTTATCATACAGGGTTAAAGCATGTTGAGAACATGTTAAATAAACAGTGTAAAGAACGCACGTAACCACAAAGTTACTCATTCCAAACCCTATCACTCTAACAACCATCAAGGAGGAGGAGCCGTGGTGAAACCAGGCTTACCCGGTAAGAGCCAAGCGTCGAGGGTTGGGTCTGTTACATCTTCCCAGAAGTAGCCAACACCTGCACATGACATTTCACATCAGTTACTATTGGTTTTCCTTAAAAAAAAAAAAAAAAAAAACTCTTTTAAACTGATTAATGATGAAGTAACCTTATAACTTACCAGCAATCGACAAAAATTGCAAATCCTGTAGATAGTTTGATGACCACATCTAAGCCAGGGTAAGACCCCACTCTTGTCTTTTAAAAGATTAAGTTGACAAAAGTATGTAGTAACTCCCTGAATGAAAGTCTCGACCGAACTCAGTCAAGTTTTGGCGGTCGCACAATAACAGGGTAAATCTTGGCAACCAAGGAAAGATTTTAGTTTTCCTTTCCACAACCTCAGGACTGATAACAGCGAATATCATAACTCTCATACACAGCAGATGGAAAACACGACGGGATAATGTAGCATGGAAGCTGTTGTAACAAGTGCCTTAGCAAGTTTGGACAGGAGGGTTTTTACAGTGCAACTAAGCCCAAAGGCAATGGAGAAAATGACAAGGTAGGGTTTATTCAACGTATAAATATCATCAATGCATGGCCCTGGAGCAGCCACGTAACCATTTAATAATTGACAAGCAGTGGGTCGACTTCCATAGTTCTACAACGAAGATCCCCATCAAGTGGTTGCAAATAAAATTGATAACATGGATATTCCATGGTGGTTGTAGCTCTATAGTTTAACTGCTAGATTTTTCATATTAAACCAACGGTGCCTCCAAACCTTGCATAGTAAACGATAGTGCTTTCCCTACAATTCATGGGACCTTATATTGTTAATAATGTCTAAGAATTCGATGAGGTAATCTTAATGGTAGCAATACCATAGTTCTTTGTCATCTTTTTACAATCAAAACAAATAAAGAATGCCACTAAATATTGCCTTGCGCCGAACTCAAACTTGGACTTACAAAACCATGTATTACAAACATCATTGAAGATTAAATTTTGAAGTACTCTATACTTAGAGAAGATTCCTTTACTTTATAGAAGTTATTTATGGTAAGGTTATAATGTAAGATAGATGGTTTAGAACATTCTATCACTAATTTCACCTTAACCCTAAACTCATGATAAAATACAAAGGATATATCAACCTTAAATCTACAAGATAATGGAGGAAAATGAAGCATGATGGATTACAATCCTACTGTTTTAGTGTCATTGAGGCAGCTGTTAGTCTTGTTCTTATGTCTAAGAATTAGGAATAGCGATGCAGTCAAATCAAAACCCTAGAGGGATATCGTAAGAAGACATGTAATCAACAGAACATCATACAATGCTAACAACAAGCAATTTATACTATAAAAAAACTCCAGATCCTGTACAAAGATATTCACAAATAATAAAGTAATAACAATTGAGTAATAATTGTCATGTGGCATTATACAACCAATTGTAATCTACAGTGCTAGCTATGGAATATAATTACACTTCAGTAAAATCGTGAGAGAACAATCAGTTCAAAAGAGTTATGTAATTCATTAGAAATATAGCTGTCATAGATGCTAATTTTATAACAGTAAGATCTTGAGAAGATTGTAAGATGAATGATACCTTTATACGCTTGATAACCTGTCTAGCAAGTTCAGACTTTTATTGAAGGAATTGGTACAGCTAACTGACTTTTAATACTTTAAAGATTTAATTGTCGCAGCCGCACTTTACCTGTATATCTGTAAAGAGAAAGACAGTTTGATGCATTAGCTCAAAAGCTAAGTAAGCCCAGTCTGCTATGGCAGCTCCCCCTTGAGGTTGCAAAACAATAAAACAATTAGTAATGGAAAAGAGAAAACCATAGTAAGATTTAAGTAGAACAAAGATCATTCAGACACACTCACAATCACGTAAGTTAAACAGACAGTTAAATGACTGCATCTAATAACGTTTATTGCTATCTTAAGAATTTTAAATTTTTCGAAAAATTCTAGGTTTTGACACTAGTGTTGTCTTTGTAGGGGAGCAGAAGAAATTATCGAACATTTGTTTCGGGAATGTCCATTCTCTTATCAAGTTTGGAAAGGATTGGAAGATATCCTTCCTCTCGTACGGCTATGGGAAGTTGATTCTATCGAAGGAAATTTCAAATACTAGTTTACGAATCCAGTACTCAAATCCACAAGATGTATCTCTTACTTACTTTTATGGAGTATATGGAAGGTTAGAAATGAAGCTATATTTGAGAACAATCACTTACGTGGTTTCTATGTTATCTCTAATCTGCTAGCTACCTATAGGTTTTTTATAGACAAAGAAAGCAATTTTAAACCCAGGATTATGAAAGATATTTGTATAGATCATGCAGAATGTACAAGTTATTTTGACGGGGTTTGTGAGGAACCCGACAAAATCTGTGGTTTAGGGGGGGTATTCTTCTTCCAAAGAGGGAAGCCATAGAGTTCAAGGCAAATGGGGGTTTTGGATCAAATAATAGAGCATAGGGCCTTTCACTGAGAACACCAATGCAGATTGCAAGAGAGGGATCAGTGCACTCCCTCCATATTTTGGGGGATTCGGAATTATGGATCAAATTTATGAAAAAGGAGTAGAGCATCTCAAGATTGAATATCAAAGGTATAGGACAAAACTTTGACTTAATAGCACAATCCTTTAAGGTCTTAAAATATAACCATGTGTACAGATAGCAGAACCAGACAAATGTCCATTCCAAAGAAGGTCTTCTTCTTCCTACAATTATGTATGTGATGAACAGAAAAATGGGAGCAAGTAGGTAATCAGAAGGAAAATTATGGACTTCATGTTTTGAAGATAAAGATTTCTTGTTAGGGGAATGTTAATGAATGATGATCTAAGGTTTTTTAAACTACTCTACTGGAAACATCTATGACATAAAAGAAACTTTTTTCAATAGTGCAATTTGTACCTGAAGGATGTAACCTATATTTCCTATGAATGAATAGGACATTGGTATAGTAATGCCGATCAAATGCTCGAAATATGTCGGGATCCGTCTCTACTGTGTTGTTGTCCCCAGGCTTGCATGCTATCTTCAGTTTCACTGCATAATATTTGTCCAAGCAGGGATACATATCTCCTTTTCTTGTAAAGTTGTAAAGCCGGTTGCTAAAGGAGCTGCAATGGGAAATCCCTATAGTGTGGGTGCCTGCACCCAGGTTGTAAAGCCTGCTGCTAAAGGAGCTGCAATGGGAAATCCCTATAGTGTGGGTGCCTGCACCCAGTATTGTTATATATAACTAGTGAGATTATGATGCCATAATGTAAATCAATCGTCGTATAACAGATCAGAAGAACACAACCAGGTCCTTAACATCAAGTCCATGGCTTCCAAATATTGATGTGAGTTGCGAGAAACTTGCGGTGGGCGGGGAAAGTTTAGTGAGAGCTTCATTCTCGATAGACACCAGTTGGAACGTTCGAGAATGGTCCACCCAACTTTATACTACAAAACTTGCAACTGCAACTATAGTTGTCATCATGATATTCAAAAACGGTGATTGCTTTGTAAAGTGGAATTCTGTTATTCCTATGACAAATGTCATTATAACCTGGATAACGACACTATTATAACCTGAATAATTGTCAGGGAGTTTCCTGTCGATTTCCTTAACGCGAGCAAAAAGACTATAAGGAAACTCTTATAATTAATGGAGTTGCTAGCATATTCTTGAGTATTATTTCGCAAGACAGACTGCGAATTAATTGTTTACATAGAATCTCACTAACATGTTCAAAGTTTCGCATTTTTAATTTGAGGTACTATCTCTAGATTCTCTTGATGACTAAGATATCCTGTCTATTTTCAATTTTCATTAGCTGGCACTTTGATACCGTGTGGTACTACTGTCCACGATCATTTCAATTTTTTCTTTCTAATTCCTGAGCATGGAAATCTTAACCAGGACGCGTACCTTCGGGCATGGGACTAGCACACATGGTCACATCATTTTGTTTCCATTTGTTAGTTAAACATTATCCCGCAGTGGCATTCATTATCTTTATTATCGAGCTAGTGGTATTCAATATCTACCTTGTAGGGTAGCATTTAATGTTGTTGATGTAAACTGTTATCAAATTTCACTGTTCACATGGTCGTTGTAAAGCATTAAATTTTACATTGCAGAATGGATATTGAATGCCTTGTTATCTTCTATTTCGTGATCATCATTATTACTACGGTGTCCTTCTTTGTTGAAGCAAATCCCATGGTTTATATCCCCACCTTAGCAGCATTAAATTCTAAGCTACAAGGTGGTTGCTTGCTTATTTAGTGACAAGGGTATCTAGGTGTTGATTTTAGTGTTGATGCACATATTGAACCACCCACAAGCTTAGGATTTGTTATGGAAATTGAATCATTAATTATTTTTAAGTGATAGATGTGCATATTGAACCATGAAACAAGTTTACAAGTCACTAACTATTAATTTAAATAGAATAAATTGTATAGGTTAAGGTTCTATCCTAATGAGCATTTAAATAGATATATAGGGTTCTATGTATTGAGTCCATGTCTATGAAACAAGGTCCATGATGTAGATGTAACATGAAAGAAATAATTTTAAAAAGACTCACTAGAATGTTCCACATGTATACTATAAAGTTTCTAGGAGGTTAGATTAAAACTATTTTGAAAAAAATACTTGTGACAAGAGTTATTTAAAAGGTAATTCATTAACAACAATTAAGGACACAAGGCCCATGTCTTATACAAAAAATATATTAATTATACCCATATCCCACTAAGATTCCAATGATCCAAGTTTTGTGGTGCTTTGAAGTTTGTTTTATATACTAAGGCCATACAAGCTTCATTTTGGGGCAAAGGGACAAGATCCAACTCTTGTGTGAAAAACCTCCTAATGTTATCCATATCCCACCCAACGACAAAGGAACTTTCTAGGGGGTTTTGTGGTGGTTTGAGGAATATTTTTTCCCATAAGACTTATAATATTGATATAGTAATTGAGGGCCTTATTTTCCTCCCCCACTCATGGTCAAGGTCTCAAGACCCATCCTTACTACACAAATATTCCTAGTGGTGCCTCTATCCCATTCCTATGGAAAATATCCTTTTACAGCGTGTGTGTTGTTGTTCAAGGCCTTGATCATTACTCATTAACCCAAGAATATTCATTTTGTGTCTTATTCAGAATATTTATCCTCCAACCATAGTTGAATCCTTGAGGCCCATCCACGATGCATAAATTTCATAATCATACCCATATCTCACTTGAAGGACAATGATCCCCTATAGAGGGAATGGTATGTGCATTATGCCATTGTTTATGGCCCTTGATCCCTAATATATTAAACTAGGGGAAAAGGGCCTTGATTTCCTCCCTTGACCATGGTCAATTCCTTAACGCCCATCTACAACATGAAAAGCCTTATAATGATACACATATTCCACTTAGATTCCAAAGATCATCTCTAAAGAGCGTGCGTTGTGGTGTGAGGTCACATTGATGAACACTGACACCTAGATATTCTTTTATGATTTAATGACCATATATTGCACCCTTAACTATTCCAAAGGCCTCAATAATCATCTGTACTACATACAAAATCTTAATCACATCCATATTCCACTTGTATGTTAAAGATCCATTTTAAATAATCTATTGTGTGGTTCAATACCTTGATCATGGCCCATTAGCTCAATAATCTTAATTTAGGGCCCAATTCCATCATTTTCTACCATAACCATGGTCCAAAAACTATACCTAGTGCACAAAACCTCATATCGACATTAATATCCCACTCTAAGAAAAATGATATCCTATATAGGGCATCTTTTATGGTTTGTGACCTTATTAATGGCCCTTTGCCCCTATAAGATTCATCTAGGGCTTGAGGGCCTTATCCCCCCCTACATGTATTGGCAAGCTATTGAGACCAATTAATAATATCCAAGGCATTATAGGAGCAACCATATTCAACTTGAAGGATGCATGTGACCATTAGATGGCTTGTGGCATGGTTTGAAACCTTATCCATGGCCAATGCACCCTAGACTATTCATTTAAATATTAATTCCCATATTTTCCTCTCCTTGCAATATTGGTCAAGTCCCTAAAATGTATCCCCTGTGAAAAGCCTCTTAATATCAACCATATTACATTTAGAGGCTATATATACCTTTTAGAGGGACTGCATGGTGGTTTGAGGTTGTATAAATCATGACCGAGGCATTCGTTTTATACTAGTTTGAAAAAAAACACATGACTATGTTATTATGTAGAAAGATAAAATGATCATATCATAATCACATATATCTCTTCAATACCTTCCGAATAGCTAAAGAACAAAGAAAATGAATGTCAGGGTAGAAAATTATGGAAAACTAACTAAAATAATTTTTTATATATTTTTTTAATGAAAATGTATAAAGAGCTTATATTAAAAAGGATGAGAAAAAACAACAAAATATTACAAAAACCATTCACCCTGATGAAGAGGGTAGCAATAGGGTGAAATCATGAAGTTGGTATACACTTTTGGCTTGTTCTTTGATAAACACAACTGCAAAATTTTATGTTTTTGAACTTCGACCTCTTCAAAACCATATCTCCCTTAGGAATTTCAACTTGAAGTAAGCACAAAATTCTAGAGAAATGAATTAGATTTCTACTCATATTTTTTTTTAATTTTTTTATGGACATATCATGGGACAAATTTGGATGCCACCAATGATATATACTTGAAATTTTTAGGTATGGATAATGAGTGACCTACACGACCTCCGGTTTTTTGAGAGATGGTCATTCACTTTAGGGAAAAAAATTCTATGCTCATAATATATGATGTATCAACAATATAGGTATAAAGTGCATTCCTTTTTACCATCATTACAATAAATTTGAGGTCTAAAGTGGGCCTCCTAAGGAAAATAATAAAATAATAGTTAAAATAATATTTATTAATTTTGGAGGAAGAAAGAAAAAAACTACTTTTTTTATTTGTATTTTCAACATATCTCCGTGTGTTTTTACTCAAATTTCGAGCGGGAGCACTCGTTGGATGTGAAATTTAATGAGTGCTCCAGCTCGAAATTTGAGTAAAAACACAAGGAGATATGTTGAAAATACAAACAAAAAAAATAGTTTTTTTATGACAAATATCTCAAGTCAACCATTATGGTTGACTCATTTTATTGAAATTTTATTGGTTTCTGAATTCCAACTCAACATGAAATTATGGTTGGCTCGTTTTATTATAAGGCTCATTTTAGACCCCAAATTTCCTCTAATGTCAGGAGCAATATACCAAGTCGATATCACCCCTTTATGGAGGATATGATGTGATTTGATTGATTAGGAAATAATGTGATCAATTAGTTATATTTTCTGTGTTTACTATGTTTTTAATTAGCTATTCAAGTGGATGAGCACTATATGTGAGTAAGCACAGGTCCAAAGATAATTATGAAGATTGGCAAAGTCAAGCTCCGATTAAACTCTAGAGAAGGACACGAAGATCAGTTTTTCCTGATTTATAGGGAACAATCTAAATAGATTAAGGTTGTGATTTCCAATGTAGGGACTCGGGGTTGAAACACTGTAATAAGTAGAGTCACATCGATATCATTCTCATTAACAGTGTATTGAAGAAACTGCATTCTCTATCACCTGTGAGTTTATAAGTTTAAATTAGCTCCTGTAATGCACATTCAAGAGGTCCCCCTCATTGTGTAGAACATGAGTTCTTTGTTTTATTTTCATGTTGATTTATGCATCCCATGATTTATGATTGAACAAGTACTTGTGGATTATTCACGTCAGTAATTCTGATATGAAAGTAATTCTGAGCATGATTGTTTTTATCCGTAGTCTTGTATTATGGAATCTGTATTTTTAATGTATGGACTCTGTAGTCATGTAGCTACGTTCTGCAAGGGAAGTTTCCAAATTCACACTCTTACTTCCCAAGCATATTTTCTTGATTAGATTAGATTTGTGCATCTAGTTAAATGTCTATTGTTAATTTCATTAAAATAGATTCATTCTTTTAATAGGTAGATCTATGCTATTGATTTCATTAGATCAGGATTTATACCTTCAACTCTTAGACGTCTTCTTTTGTCAAAGTAGGTTTATGCATTCACATATTTCTCCACAAATTTAAAAATTCAAAAATAGGATTTTCTTAAGAATGCACATACAGTGCAGAGTCCCTCTGAAGTTTGTACGTCCCCTGGTCGATATTTAAAGTGAGGTTCTTGAAATAAGACCTGTGAAAAGGTAAGCATTTTCAGAATTGCCACCAATATACACACACTGCACTTGTGCATGGACTATATTTTGAGGTTTTCCATATGTGGGAAATATTTTTTATTATTTATCAAAATAGAATATGTTCTAAAAATGGTGCCTTATCGACACATGCTGACGAGCTTCAATTTTATTTTTAGTGTCTCTTATTGGAAAAATGACTAAAATAAATTTATATATATATATATGTTTAACGAAAATTTGTAAATATTTTATATTAAAAAAAGATGAGAAAAAAAAATAAAAAATTACAAAAACCAGTCAACCCGATGAAAAGGGTAGGAATATAGTAAAATGCTTGTTGTTAAAAAATCCCCTTCCTCGAACATTACATTCAACATTTTTCTAGTAGTAGCAAAACTTCTAGCACTATAAAGGAAAATATATTTTCCTAGTAAGATGACACATAAGTAATACATAACATAAACAAAATGTATATAACCAATCTATATCCATCAAACGAAAGCATGAATCATCTTTCCTAGAGGAACCCAGGTGAATGAGTTTTTTGTGGGATGAACAACTAAACCTTCCTATGAATCCCTCTGAGTTGCAGTGGAGTGATATTAAGAGTGGCTTTTGTGAGCCAAATTGAACAATTTGTCCGCATATTCCAGCAACTTATCTATCTAACCACCTTGTACTCTAGAATTTCCCTCCACTTTGTTCATTCTAGTATCCAAAAAAGAAATATGATATGGAATTTTATGCATGGAATCCACCATTCCATCCCAATGAGACTGTAAAACCCTAAGCATAGTCTTAATGTCCCTGAGTTCGACCAAACCACATGGAATTTTTATTCTGAATATGTTATTATTGTCCACCTGGAATCCCATGCCCTGCATAATCTAACCGAAGCAAGGCGCAGTACTCTAGAATCTTTGATATCATTGATATCACACTAGAATAGAGGGAGGATGAGAGCGAGGTTCCTTCAAAAAAAGAATAAAATTTTAACATTAACATCACCCTCAACCAATGCATGTAGGTTCACTTATGAGAAATCAAGAAGCTACAACCGGTGGATGATCTCAAGAGATAAAGCTATCCGAGGGTCAAACATGACCATTGATATCACAAGGTCAAGCATGATTGTTGATATCACACTAGGAGATTTAACAATGAACCAAAATCAAGTAATCTAATGCTATGCATGCAATGATATAATCTTCCCACAAACCCTCCCTAACTCTACATATTAACAAAAGAATTCATCGCTTCACAGGATTCCACCCCATTAATCCCTTTAACAGTAATGGTCATAACACTTCCTACAACCCCAACATCACAAAAACCACTCGAGCTACCTATGAAAATACTCAAAACCAGACTTTTGGAACTCCCTCTTACATCATATTCATCAATATTGCTTTCTCCACAACATTGGCACCCTTAATATCTCCCAACATCACGATTTACATTAATAAAAAACTTGTGTCCAAATACTTATTACACCATTTTTTCCCTAATAAAATCCCACAACCTAGAATCCAATGCATGCATCATTTCCACATCCATATAAACACATAGAATAGTGTCCTCAAATAAAAGATCTAATCGAAATAAGTTAATATTCAAAACATTTTGGCATCAGAAAAAGTGATTGAGCTACCTATCAAAATACTCAAAACCATATTTTTGGAACTCCCTCTTACATCATATGTTTCAATACTGCTTTCTCCACAACATGTGGCACCCTGAATATCTCCCAACACATCGATTTGCATTTAATAGCAAATGTGTGCCCAAATAGTTATTACCCCATTTTTTTTTCCCTAAAAAGAGCTCCACAACCAAGAATCCAATGCATGCTCCATTCCCACATTCATATATACAAACGTCCTTTTTTTGACATAACGAGAAAATTCAATTTTATCATACCTCAATATGTACAAGAATACACAAAATCCAATAGTTAGAACATAAACTTAGCTATTTTATATTAAAAAAAATTATTTTTAAAAAAAATAATACAAAACTAATATGTGTATGTTAATAAAGTTATGTGAATGCAATAATATATATAGTAATAGTAATAATATTGAAATCTAAACATTAAAGTATAGTATTAAATTTTTAATTTTTTTTAATTTAAATAAATGATAAAAAACCAATATTATAAAATCCTAGAACTTAATGTTGAATAAATTTAAACATATGCCCCCATTGATTTATAATTTTAAATAAATGATAGAAAAGCATCATTAATGCTAAACCTTGAAACTAAATCATAAGGTAAACTAAAAAATATAGAAGCATTGTATGCATAGTGAAATATGTTAAACAAAATAGGTGTATTATTGTCATTAAAAAAAATTGGACATATGTGAGCAATTTCTATATCAAACTAGAAGTATTTGTTTGTATATGAAATATTCATTAGAAACCCTAATCTTTACTATGTTTGTATATGAAATGTTTTAAGTGAATTAAAATTAATTACTCCATTTATGAATCTTTACTATGTTTGTATATAAAATAATTTAATTGAATTAAAATTCATTACTCCATTTATGAAAACCCTTGAAACATCGCACATAAAAGCATAATCATATGAATTCCTACATAATTCATTAAAAAAACAAAAAAGACAAAATAATGTGATTCCCACAAAAACATCTACATGTTCAATCAAACCGTGTGATTTTGAAATAAATTCATTAAAAGAATCTTTAATAATGCGAGGTACAAACACTATGAGAATCTTTAATATTAATTTGCTTTGGATAACACACCACGTAGAAGACCATCAAATAGTGTTTAGTTTAAATTTTATTTTTTTAAATGCGTGAGATCGTACTATTTGTAAATTGTATTTTTTTGAATGGCGTCAATATGTGTTTAAATTGGTTAACAATAAACAAATATATAATAATTGGGTTTCCAATTTTGGACTTCACATATTTGAATATATGGGAAATTTCAAAGGCAATTTTCACAATGGTGAAGAGTAATGTTTTTAAATATGATCTTAAATAGCGAAGGTGAGCTTTTACAATTTCCACAAAAATGTTTTTAAATACGTGATATCTCAAATAGTAAAGGTCAGCTTTTGTAATTTTCATTTGTTTGAATGTTAAGATCAGCTTTTGTAATCTTAGTTTGTTTGAATGTTAAGTAGATAAAATCACTATTTTTAATTGTTTTACTTATTTTATGTAAATAAAACTATAGATTTTACATAAATAAATATTCAACATAAATAATATATTTTAAAAATATATATATAACATAAATCCATCTTAAGGTTTTTTATGCTTTCTCGTGTATTCCATAGATAAAAACAATACATTCCAAATCAAAAAAAAAATAATTAGTTATTACAATTTAACAATTAAATTTTAATGTCAAACTTTATTATAATTTAATAATTAAATTTTAATGTCAAACTTTATTATAATTTAATAATTAAATTTTAATTTGGCGCATATCAAGAATAATGTACAAAAGATAAATTTTAAAATGAAAGCGGTTAGAAAAGCAAGAAAGAGAGAAGTGGAAGGCCGGAAAAACAAGAAAGAGAAAGTGAAAGACCGGAAAAGCCGTTAGAAAAGAAAGAGAGAAGTGGAAGACCGGAAAAGCAAGAAAGAGAGAAGTGGAAGACCGGAAAAACAAAAAGAGAACGTGGTTATAGATTTGCTTAGATAGCGCAGGCCTTCAAAATATTGAGTATCAATTTGTAGTGTGCTGTGTGTCTTTCTTGAAGAGGAGGGTGGCCGCATATTCTCCATCTGGGTTGGAGTGGAACCAAAGTTGTTTTCTACTCCAAGATCTGTCACACAGCAGAGAATATCGTCAGATCCACAGTTGAAGCCCATGTGAAGGTCGACGTAGGACTTGCTCCCGGAATTCTCAGGCTTCACTTCCACGATTGCATTATTCAGGTAAATTCATGCGAACTATTCTTTTAAACCTGCAGTTTTTAGTGGTGCATGATTCCCAGTCATTCCCCGATTAGTTGCTGAATATAATTGCTTCTGCTGCTTCTTCTTCCTGCAGGGTTGGGATAGTAATTGAACCACTCGATATTAATGAAATCGCATTTCATATTGACCTGATTATTATTGTTTCTTCATTTGGAAAATAGGAGGGCAGAGGCACTGCGAGTTCTTGAGGTATCGGCTCTACAACTTCACTTCCACGGGGAACGCCGACCCGACAATAAACTCTGCGAATCTGCCTTCACTTCCAGTCGCACTCGATAAAGGAAGCGAAACCAATTTCGATGCCTCGTTTTTCAAGAATATAAGAGACGGGAATGGCGTTCTGGAGTCCGACCAGAGACTTTTGTCGGATGAGTCTGTGGTCATCTGTTTGGGCATCTGCTCTGGAAGGACCTCTAATGGGCATTTGTTTGGCCATGCCGGTCAATACTGGTATGTATGTTCTGATGCTCTCCTCTGCTTTGTCCTCCCAATTTCGTGTGTCTTTCTAAGATCTGAAATCTCATTGGCGATCTGTGATAATCACATTTCTATGATAATCACCGCATATACATAAGAAACAAAAAATGATGAGCTCTGTGTTTTTATTTTTATTTTTGTCGAAATAGAATCTAATCCCGGAATGAGTTTCTACCCACCTCTTTATTTTCAGTCAGTTTTAAATCGATGAAACCGTGCAGTTTTTATCATTTAGGAGATATTGGCTTAATATGTGAGGATTAGCATTTCCTAGGAAAGGTTGGAACATAATTTGATAAATCGAAGGTTTCTAATAAATATACTGTACAAGGTTTGCAATAAGTGAAGTATGGATTCACCTTTCTCCCCATTTGATCGCACCAACTCGCAGTTACGAACAACTACCTCTATTTGACTAAGGCCCAACCTTCATGGAAAATAAAAAATCCGAATCCCCCAGAAAAGCAACGGCCAACTTTCTGATTAACTCGGTTCTCCGATGTAAACATGGATGGGATAGCATATTTAACTTCCATAAACAATAGGTGGGATATCATATTTAACTTCCAAGAGGGAGGAAACGTACAACTGTAGATTTCGATTCTAATGAAGAATGCTAGATATATGTTTGGATAAAGAATTGCAAAATTTAGGTGTGGAAAATTTGATATCGAAGTATGAAATATAGTTGTCAATGACTGTGAATTTATGCTTTTGTAGATCGATATATTGTAACACTTACGATCGCACAAATGGAGGATTATATGTCTTAGGGATACTAGGTTAAACTTAGCGTTAGGGATATATATGTTCCAGACTTAAGCTTTTAGATCGGATACCTGGTGGAACTTATGAATTGCATTAATGGGTGCCGGGGGGCTATATACATTTAAGATTGCTAAGAGTAGCGTTAGTATTACTACAAAACGAGCCTTATCGTCTCTAATAATATAGGAAATCTTGATAAGTGAGGATTCGCTTCTAGTATTGCCACCCAAACACTAGCTTACTTAGTTGTTGTGCCAGTGGAAACCTAGTTGATAAACCGCATATCCCTTTCCACTTTTAGATTCAATTCCATTCATTAGAAAGACAGATCCATTTGTTGGCTAACTAGAGCGGATCCCACGCCTGCTCCATGACGGGTTCCATGTTCCCACTGCCACCATGAGGATGAGTCGGCATTGTGGTCAGGATGAGTTATCCGTAAGCCATCTCAGGATGAGGCGGGTCAGGCAGAGTTAATCTCCAACCCCAGCCTGTTCTCTTGCCGCAGAGGCGATTGCTGAGCATCTTGAATCATCAAAGAACCCTTTAATAGTTTCCTTCCACTCTCTACACCGCTGCAGCCACGGGCGTCGAGAGCGATGGATCAACTCTTTGGCATTTCCAACTTAATGTTGCATCTCTGCGGATATATTTCTTATTTTTTTAATTTTAAATTTATCATTGTGACTCTGTTATAAAAAAAAGGACTTCCTCGATGTAATCTCTTTTATTTAATATTTTAAATTTATTTAATTTTATTTCATATGTAAATTTTTAATAATTTTAATAATTTTAATGTTTGTATTTATACTTGTAGCTTTTTACCTAATCATTAATCTATTTTATTGAAAAGGGAAATAAATGTAACTATGTTTTTACTTTTTTTTTATATACCTATCATTCAAGGAAGAGAAAAATGTAAATATAATTCTTAATAAAATTAATTGTTTAAGAAAAAATTGATAAAACCCTCTCCAAATGTTGTTTCCTATAGAGTAGTGTAACCTATTCCTTTCTTTATATGTTTTTATTTTTATATTTTGTTAAACTCACTCACATAAGAATACACTTCCACTCACACACACTTTCTATATATTAAAATTGATTTAATTATATATTTTACGAATTATATGTGCACATAAATTATTAAATACTTTCTATACACGTAAAATTAATTTAATCATATATTTTATACATTATATACTTACTTTCTATATATTAAAATTGATTTAATTATATATTTTATGAATTATATTTGCACATAAATATTAAATATTTTCTATACACATAAAATTAATTTAATCATATATTTTATACATTACATATGCATGGAACATTAAACAATTTATGTACACAAAAGTTGATTTAATCATATCATTTATGTATAACATATTTAAAAAACACTAACACTATATTTTATGCCTTTATTTTTTTACATTTTCTTGTCTATATTTTAAAATTAAATTGATATAAAAAAAATTCTATTTAGAGATGTAGATATGGATTTTTTTATGCATTTCAAATGATATGACATAGAATGAAATTTTGTTTATGTTTATGAGATGTAGTTATTGAATTTGTTTTTATTTGTTTGAAATTATTTAAATAATGATGTATTTAGAGAGAGGGGGGGGGGGAATGGAGGGGGAGGGCGAGTGGGAGAGAGAGGGTGTGGAAGGGGGAGAGAGAGAAGGGGGGAAGGGGGACGGGGATGCAGAGGTAGTGCAGGAAAGGGAAGGAAGACTGAGGGAGGGGTAGGGAGCAAGAGCATGAGGGGGAAAAAGGGAGAGGGAAAAAGGGAGAGGGGGGAGAGAGGGGGAGAGAGGATGAGAGGGAGAGGGCGAGGGGGAGAGAGGGGGGGGGGAGGGGAGTTTAGGGGGAGAGGGAGAGGCAAAAAGGGGGGGAGGGATCGCGATGGGGTGAAAGCAGGGGGGATGGAGAGGGAGTGGGAAGGATGAGGGGGAGAGGAGGGAGAGGGAGGGAGGGGGGAAAGGATATATGAAAGTGTAGGTAGGGATGGGTGGAGCGGTGGAAGAGGGGGTGTTGGGGAGGGATGGGGGAAGTGGGATAGGGAGGTGGAGTGGGAGGGGGAGGGAGAGAAAGAGGGGGAGAAGGAGAGAGATGAAGGGGGACAGAGAAGGGGACGAGAGGGGGAGGGGGGAGCGAGAAAGAGGGTGAAGGGGAGAGGGATGGGGAGGAAGGGGGAGATAGGTGGAGCAAGAGTGGGAGGGAGGGAGAGGGAAAGCGAGAGAGGGGGAGGAAGGGCGGTGGGGGGTTAGGAGAAGGGGAGGAAGAGGAGGGAATGGGAGGGATAGAGAGGGAATGGGATATGGGGAAGTGAGGACGGAGGGGTAGTGTGAGGGGTAAAGAGAGAGGGAGGAAGGGGGGGGAGAGGGCGAGTGGGTGGAAGCGAGGGCAGGGAGAGGAGGGAGGGGGAAGGGATGTTGAGGGAGGGGGAAGTAGGATGTGGAGAGGGGCAAGTAAGGAGATGGGAGGGGAGGGTGAGAGAGGGGAGCGAGGGAGGGGGTTGGGGAGAGAGGGGAGCGAGGGACGAGTGGATGTGGGGAGGGGAGGGTTGTGGGAAGGAGTGGGAGGGAGCGCGAGAGGGAGGTAGCCGGAGGGAGGGAGGGAGGAGGGGGGGGGAGGGAGAGTGAGGGACGAGATGGGGGAGAGAGGGGAGGGGGGGAAAGGAGGAGGGGGGTGGAATTTTGTAATCACCCTTTTTCAAAATTTTATTAAAATGCCCAATTTTCCACTTTTTTCCCCAATTTCGACCTTTGACTAGTTTTACTGTTTTGACCTCCAAATCAACCCAAATTCTCCCAAATCTTCTCTAGGAGTGTATGAATGGTATTTAGACTTTAATATCAGGTTTAGGGATGTTTTATGGCCCTCCAAATACTTCTTCAAACTTGATTTGTATTCTGATCAATATATGTAATTTTGACTAGTAATTTGTGCATCAAATCCCCCCCGGGTAACACTGCAAATGGCCTTCCAAATGCCTCCAAACTCGCACAAATTTATGAACATAGGTATATAATGTGTTAATTATGTGATTAAGATCTCATATGCACCATTAATTGATTTTTAATTTTGTTCTAACTCTCTCACATTCAACAGCAAAAACCCCCAATTCGACCCTTGAGGAAATGACACTATTTCACCTCCCAATACAACTAAACTGAGTAAAAATGCTTCAAATGCTCAAGTACAGTACATGAAACTTGTATAAGACATCCATGGCAGTATATTGATCACAAATATATTAGAGAATCATCCATCCATTCGAAATAATCAACATTATAGTGTCATACATCAATGCATTGGGGAAATGGACATTGCTTGCTCATTAATAAATAGTTTTGCATACAACCAGTGGGTATTTTGACCTGATACTTTTTGAATATTAATAACAAAGTATATGAAGCTATTACAATCAGAAATATATAATGATAATCTCTCTCCAAAATCACAAGTGCTCACCAAAAATGCCCTCCCTCAAGGAGCATGAATATGCCTTCAAAACTGGAAATGGTGGAGAGAAAGTGCTGCACTAAAACAAACCATGAAACTTCCTATAGATGCTACCTGCAAATACAAACTCCATTAAAGAACAATGAAAGACCTGAGTGGCCTCTCCAAACACCAACTTGGATGGGAACCTTTCCCCCTCGAAATTGGCTAAGGCAAGAAACTAGTCATCCACTAGCTCTCTCTTCACAAATGCAATTTTTCTCAAATCATCAAAAGCCATTCTCATACATCATTTCTACATTTTATAACCAACATTAGCCTTCTAAGGGTCGAAATCCTCTCAATAGGTTCAATAGATTTCCATTTAGGAAACATTCCACATTTGCCACTTGTCTCCTAGTTCCAACCTTCCATCTTCTCCCAAATTCGATTTTGAGTCTCTTTGGTTTCTCCAACTCCCACGAGCGCCTTCCTTGAGCCTATTTTTGGGGCTGACATGTCATAGTTGTCAGATGTCAGAGGTCAGGTCCTCAATTTGTCATATTTGTCATAGATGCTCCATCATTGGTGTCATAGGAGCTAGGGAATCTAGCCCAAGGGTCCACAAACTTCCAATTTGACTCTTTATCTTCCATGGAGATTACCAATCCTTCCCAATTCGACCTAAGATGCTCAATGACATGTGTTATCACTTACCAACTCACCCAAGAGTGTTCACCTTCCCATTAATTCGAATTTGCAAGAGAGAGATACCATGTATTATGAAAAATCAAGCTAGTGTGGGTCCCACATCCTCCATATGTCTCCAAAATCATTTGCCATCTAGGATTTCTCTTGAATTTATTTATTCACTCTATTTATTAAATAATTGAACCCTTCTAATGTCTAAACATCATTTATTAGCTTCCTTATTATTATACCACATGTGCCCATCCAACCTAGGAAACTAGTAGGATTGATGGGATTGTCTTACTATGAAATTATTTGAATGGGGATATTACAGCCCTCCCCACCCAAGATTGCTTGCCCTCAATCAATATCAATTTACCATGCTGCAAAATTTCCCCTCCTCTATCAGGTGGCCTTCCATTAGTAATGTCTCCCAAAATATTTCTATTCCGGTGCTTCATGGTATGGGAAGAAACTACCTGATTCGGATAGGTGTGTTGCCCTCTCACAATCCTTAGTACTCCTTTTGAATCTTGAAATTTCATTTCAGGAATTTTATAATTTATTGTATGCTCTCCTATTGAATACCACCATTTCACTCCCAAAACAACATTAGTATCACCAATATCAACCACATAAAAACTATCGACAAAAGTATAGTTACCTACGGTGACTTGCAGCTATGGAATCCATGTTTTGCACTCCATTGTGTTGTGACCGAGAATGACAACTGTAAAGCCATCAAATGGTTCAATAGGTATCTTTCTTTTCTCCACCATCTCTGCATCAATGAAGTTATGGGTGGCTCCTCCATCTACCAAAACTGAAGTTCTTTGTCCTTATACCACGCCCTTACATCGGATAATATGGTAGCGAGGTACTGCTGAAAGTACTGCCATTGTTACTTTGGTGGGTGAGGGATGCTTCACCTCTGGTTTTCCTTCTTCTGCTGTAGTATATCATTCTTCTTGGGATGATTTATGTCCTTCTTCTTCCATGCCCCCTTCATATCCCTCATCACAAAATACTTCAGTGAATTGGGCCTTTCCTTTAGCACATTTATGTTCAGGTACCCATGGTTAGAAGCATGAGTAACACAATTTCTTCCTTCTGAGTTCTTCCCTGCTTAGTTCCTCTTTCTTATCCTTTCCATATTCCTCTTCTTGCCATGGCTTCTTATCAGCGGCATCTCTTTTCCAAGGTTTCTTTTCAATTATGAAGTCAGGCTTGGGAGGAAATCTCGTTCTAGGAAGCACATTTTGGAGATCCCTAGTCAAGCTCATTGCATCTTTTAATGTAGTTGGATTGTGGGCTTTGACCAAACCTTTTAAGGGTTCAACCAAACCTTCAGTGAACAGCAATACCAACCTTCCCATAGATACATCAGCCACCTTGACTGATAATTTTTGAAAGTCCAACATATATTCAGTAGGGTTCCTAGTTTGCTTCAATTGCGCTAATTCCTTGAAAGGCAATTCTGGATCTTTTTGTTCAAATATCTCTAGTACCCTATCAACAAATTCTCCATATGATTTAACCTGATCATGACCCAAGGTTTTCAGGCCATAGAACCACCATTCATTGGCATCCCCTTCTAAATGCAAAATGGCCATTTTTAATGCATCCTCTTCCAACATAGGATTCACCTGAAAATATACATCCAATTTTTGAACCCAAGTGTTAGCAGAATTTTGAGAAGAACCATCAAAACTAGGAAGTGACATTTTTCCAATAGCACTATTTAATTCTTTGTTTTGGAATGGACTCCTATTGTCTCCCTTCGTTTTAATCTTTTGCATAGCATCAATGTAGTCACTGAGTGGTACACCTCTTTTACACTCTTCATTCAAATCATTCCAATCATTTACTAGTTTTTTGTAATCCAATTCAAGATTGGGATCTTCTTTGGGTGTGAGAAATTTAGGTGAAGTATGCCTTTGTGTGCTTTGAAATTCATCAGGCCTCTATTATGAGGTCCTGTACTTGAGAAAATATGCTCATTCCCTTTCATCTTTTCCCTTGAGTGTGAACCACTATTATCTCCTATCATCCCTTTGCTTTGAAGCTGGCTAATCAACAATTCAAGTCCTTGCAACAATCTGTCACCTATCCTATCCATGTTTGTTGAAATTTTAGAGAAACATGGATCTAAGGTTGCAATAAGTTCCTCCTTATGTTTTAATTTCTCATCCTCCTCTCTACCCATGGTTTCAGTGAAAGACTCCTCTTCTTCTACTACCTCTTCTTCAACAAAAACCTCTTCAACTACTGGTTGAAAGGGTGATGGATTATTCTTTTGACCTATTTTTAAGACCATCAGGTGCCAAGAACATGCTCTGATACCACTCGAAATGAACCTTTTTCAAAATTTTATTAAAATGCCCAATTTTCCACTTTTTTTCCCCAATTTCGACCTTTGACTAGTTTTACTGTTTTGACCTCCAAATCAACCCAAATGGTCTCAAATATTCTGTAGGAGTGTATTAATGGTATTTAAACTTGAATATCAGGTTTAGGGATGTTTTATGGCCCTCCAAATACTGCTGCAAACTTGATTTGTATTCTGAGCAATATATGTAATTTTGACTAGTAATTTGTGCATCAAATCCCCCCCGGGTAACACTGCAAATGGCCTTCCAAATGCCTCCAAACTCCCACAAATTTATGAACAGAGGTATATAATGTGTTAAGTATGTGATTAAGGTCTCATATGCACCATTAATTGATTTTTACTACTATTTTAACTCTCTCACATTCAACAGCAAAAACCCTCAATTCGACCCTTGGGGAAATGACACTATTTCACCTCCCAATACAACTAAACTAAGTAAAAATGCTTCAAATGCTCAAGTACAGTACATGAAACTTGTAGAAGACATCCATGGAAGTATATTGATCATAAATATATCAGAAAATCATCCATCCATTCGAAATAATCAACATTATAGTGTCATACATCAATGCATTGGGGAAATGGACATTGTTTGCTCATTAATCAATAGTTTTGCATACAACCAGTGGGTATTTCAACCTGAGACTTTCTGAATATTAATAATAGTGGATATGAATCTATTACAATTAGAAATATATAATGAGAATCTCTCTCAAGAAGAACAAGTGCTCACCAAAAACGCCCTCTCTCAAGGAGCATGAATATGCCTTCAAAACTGGAAATGGTGGAGAGAAAGTGCTGCACTAAAACAAACCATGAAACCTCCTGTAGCTGCTA
The DNA here is from genome assembly GCA_027924585.1 of Larix kaempferi. NCBI lineage: Eukaryota > Viridiplantae > Streptophyta > Pinopsida > Pinales > Pinaceae > Larix > Larix kaempferi. The sequence continues at coordinate 19,881,231 of BSBM01000061.1, forward strand.
CCTGCAAATATAAACTCCATTAAAGCACCATGAAAGACCTGAGTGGCCTCTCGAAACACCAACTTGGATGGGAATCTTTCACCCTCGAAATTGGCTAAGGCAAGAAACTAGTCATCCACTAGCTCTCTCTTCACAAATGCAATTTTTCTCAAATCATCAAAAGCCATTCTCATACTTCATTTCTACATTTTATAACCAACATTAGCCTTCTAAGGGTCGAAATCCTCTCAATAGATTCAACAGATTTCCATTTAGGAAGCATTCCACATTTGCCACTTGTCTCCTAGTTCCAACCTTCCATCTTCACCCAAATTCGATTTTGAGTCTCTTTCGCTTCTCCAACTCCCATGAGCGCCTTACTTGAGGCTATTTTTGCGGCTGACATGTGATAGTGGTCAGATGTCAGAGGTCAGGTTTGCAATTTGTCATATTTTTCATAGATGCTCCATCATTGGTGTCATAGGGGCTAGGGAATCTAGCCCAAGTGTCCACAAACTTCTAATTTGACTCTTTATCTTCCATGGAGGTTAACAATCCTTCCCAATTCGACTTGAGATGCTCAATGACATGTGTTATGACTTACCAACTCACCCAACAGTGTTCACCTTCCCATTAATTCGAATTTGCAAGAGAGAGATACCATGTATTATGAAAAATCAAGCTAGTGTGGGTCCCACATCCTCCATATGTCTCCAAAATCATTTGCCATCTAGGATTTCTCTTGAATTTCTTTATCCACTCTATTTATTAAATAATTGAACCCTTCTAATGTCTAAACATCATTTATTAGCTTCCTTATTATTATACCACATGTGCCCATCCAACCTAGGAAACTAGTAGGATTGATGGGATTGTCTTACTATGAAATTATTTGAATGGGGACATTACAAATTTCTAGGTAGAAAGGGGAGGGAGGGAGCGATAGTAGGGAGTGGGGTGATGGGGAGACTGAGGATGTCGGGGGGGGGAGGGTTGAGATATTGGTAGGTTGGAGAGGGGGGAATGGGGTGGAGCTATATGGAGGGAGGGAGATGAGGAGAGAGGGGGGAAGGGTAGAGGGAAGGGAAGGGCGATCGAGGTGGGAGAGTGTGTTAGGGGGGGAACGAGGGAGTGGGAAATATTGGTAGGATGAAGAGCGGGGGGAGGGTGAGGAAGGGAGAGCGGGGGGAGGGTGAGGGATGGGGGAAGGGTGAGGGAGTGAAGGTGGTAGGGGAGATGGGGAGGGGGGATGATGGGTGAGCGAGAGAGGGAGGAAGGGGGGATGAGGGATGGATGGGATATTTGTAGAGGGGGAGGGGAGGGAAGGATAGGGAGAGGAGGAGAGCGGGGAAGGTGGGAGAGGGAGGGGGAGGGGGGGAGGAACAGGATATTCGTGGGTGGGAGAGGGGATGGGGGGAGGGGGAGGGAGAGAGGAGGGGGTGAGTGGAGGAGACGAGGGATCGAGGTATGGGAAAAAGGTGGAGGGGGGGATTGAGATGGGGATGGGGGGATGATGGGTGAGCGAGAGAGAGAGGAACGGGGGAGGGAGTGATGGATGGGAGATTGGTAGGGCGGAGGGGAGGGGGGGGTGGGGGGAGAGGAGGTGGTGAGTGTGGGAGATGGTGGAGTGAGGTATGGGGGAAAGGGGGAGGAGTGGATTGGTAGTTGGGAGAGGGAAGGGGTGGAGGGGAAAGGGATGGAGGGGAAGGGGAATGGAGGCAGGGGGAAAGAACGCGGTGAAGGGGTGGAGAGGGGGAAGAGAGGGACAAGGGGATGGGGAGGGGGAGGGGTAGGAGGTGATGGGGGGAGGGGAGGGTTGTGGAAAGGAGTGGGAGAGGGCGAGAGAGGGAGGGAGATAGGGAGGGGGGGATGGAGAGCGAGGGATGGAGAGGGAAGAGAAGATAGGGAGAGGGGAGGACACAGGGGAGCGAGGGAGGGGGGAAAGGAGGAGGGGGGGGAAATTTATAGGTAGAAAGGGGAGCAAGGGAGTGGTGGTTGGGAGTGGGGTCATGGGGAGACTAAGGAGCTCCAAAGACTCAGTGAGGTTGGGTCTTGAAGGAGCTCCATCAATTTGGAAAATCATTGACATCGAAGTCTACTTGGAATTTTATCACGAAGGAAGGTAAATGACAATTTCTACTTAAAGCTAAATATTTGAAGAATTTTTCTATTCTGGAATGGATCAGGGCCCGTGTCAAGGATTGTAAGGTAGGATCTATGGTTTGGAAGGCCATTGTAGGAGTCTTTCCAGTCATTGGGGATTTAGTGACTTGGGTTGTTGGAGATGGTAATAAAGCCATACCAGGAAAGGATAAAATAGTGGGAGTAATAAACCAGAGAAACCTGCCGAAAGGTATGATTAAGCAACTCAATGATCTACGCTTTATATTCCTACAGGATGTAGCTGGGATTGGCAGACCCATCAATTTCATCCAGAATTGGAGAACTTCTTTAGAACTTGATTTATGATAGATGGGTAGAAAGCTGGAATCTATGGATTTTTTACATTAATAAAGGGTTCTTCAAATTAAAGGAGACTCCAGATTCCTTGGTCTGGATGTGTAACTAAGAAGGAGGAAAGTTTGCCTTTCATATTGCATAATATATTTTCTGGACTAACCGGGCTATCCTAGATTGCTGGTGGTGGAAACCTCTTTGGCAAGTTCGGGCTCCCCAAAAGCATAAGATCTTTATGTCGCTGATTATGAGAGGGAAGCTACTAACATGGGACAATTTGGGGAAAATAAATGTTGTGGGGCCCACCTATTGTTGTCTTTGTAGGGGAGTAGAAGAAATTATCGAACATTTGTTTCTGCAATGTCCATTCTCTTCTCAAGTTTGGAAAGGATTGGAAGATAGCCTTCATCTCATACGGCTATGGGAAGTTGATTCTATCAAAGGAAATTTCAAATACTAGTTTACGAATCCACTACTCAAATCCACAAGATGTATCTCTTACGTACTTTTATGGAGTATATGGAAGGTTAGAAATGAAGCTATATTTGAGAACAATCACTTACGTGGTTTCTATGTTATCTCTAATTTGCTAGCTACCTATAGGTTTTTTATAGACAAAGAAAGCAATTTTAAACCCAAGATTATGAAAGATATTTGTATAGATCATGCGGAATGTACAAGTTATTTTGACGGGGTTTGTGAGGAACCCGACAAAATCTATGGTTTAGTGGGGGTAGTCTTCTTCCAAAGAGGGAAACCATAGAGTTCAAGGAAAATGGGGGTTGTTGATCAAATAATAGAGCATAAGGCTTGGCACTGAGAACAACAATGCAGATTACAAGAGAGGGATCAATGCACTCCCTCCATATTTTGGGGGATTCGGAATTATGGATCAAATTTATGAAAAAGGAGAAGAGCATCTCAAACCTGAATCTCAAAGGTATAGGACAAAACTTTGACTTAATAGCACAATCCTTCGAGTTCTTAAAATATAACCATGTGTGCAAAGAGCAGAACCAGACAAATGTGCATTCCAAAGAAGGTCTTCTTCTTCCTACAAGAGTTTGTGTGATGAACAGAAAAATGGGAGCAAGTAGGTAATCGGAAGGAAAATAATGAACTTCATGTTCTGAAGATAAAGATTTCTTGTTAGGGGAATGTTAATCAATGATGATCTATGGTTTTTTAAACTACTCTGCTGGAAACATCTATGACGTAAAAGAAACTTTTTTGAACAGTGCAATTTGTACCTGAAGGATGTAACCTATATTTCCTATGAATGAATAGGACATTGGTATAGTAATGTCGATCAAATGTTCGAAAGCTGTCAGGATCCGTCTCTACTGTGTTGTTTGTTAAGATTTAATATGCTAAGATAGAAAATAGCAGCATTACATTCCATTTCACAATAATAGCATATACAGGATCACTGAAGAAACAACAAGCATAGCATAAAGACAAGAGACACAGATTTATCCTGGGAAACCCTCATGGGGTAGAAAACCCAGCAAATCTTCCTCAATATAGATGACCAACAATATACAAAGATGCAAACCAAAGACATGATCTCCTCCTCCACCATAGCAGACCTCTCCTCCACAAGTGCGCCTTTCTCAAGTGAGTGTGTGTATCAAATGAGGAACACACCTCCTCTATTTATATACTACTCTGACATATCTTTTACACAAGTACACATAGGCTCGTATTTAACCAATGGGTTAAATACCCCACTACAACTGACTGGGCCGACCCCTCTAGGGTGGTCTAATAACCCTTTGACCCACATAACACATACATGGCCGACACCCACTAGGGAAGTCTAATAACCCGAGTTACCACATTCCTATGGAGGAATAACCATCTCTGAATATACAATAAGATCTTCACGGAGGAACGAAACATCTCCGGAATAATAAAGTACAAATATAATATTCTTTGAAGTTACAATATCTCAACACTCCCCCTTAACGAGAAGGATATTATAACAGCATCTGCACAAGCAAGGAGTCATCAACATCATACATGATACATCTATAAATAATTGGAAGCTTTCTCAACATCATCAGTAACTCAAGCAGTTACTGGAACATCTTCAATACTGGAACATCAACATCTTCAGTACTGAGTCTTTATCTTCTGCAGCACTCGAACAGCTACAACAACATCAACATCTGGATCCTCATGATCATCAGTATCATCATCTCACGATCATCATCATTGTCATCACACGATCATCAGCATCGTCATCACACGATTATCAGCATCATCAACATCGTCATCACACGATCATCAGCATCGTCATCACACGATCATCATCATCGTCATCACATGATCATCAACATTATCATCACACGATCATCAACATCGTCATCACACGATCATCAGCATCGTCATCACACAATCATCAACAACATCATCACACGATCATCAGTATCGTCATCACACGATTATCCATACCGATACATGTAACCACATCATTAATACAAGTATCCATACCGATACAAGTAACCACATCATCAATACAAGTATCCTACTGATACAAGTAACCACATCATCAATACAAGTATCCTACTGATATAGATAACCACATCATCAATACAAGTATCCTATTGATACAAGTAACCACATCATCAATACGAGTATCCATACCGATACAAGTAACCACATCAACACACATAATCATATTACAGAATTATCAATCCTGCTCTCTTTAGGACATAGGTCCATGGATGATGCAATCCTGTCATGTACCTTTTGAACCGAGGTCCAAGGACGATCCAGTCCAATCATGTACTTTTTGAACCGAAGTCCAGGGACGATCCAGTCCTATCATGTACCTTTTGAACCGAAGTCCACGGACGATCCAGTCCTATCATGTACCTTTTGAACCGAAGTCCAGGGACGATCCATTCCTAACATGTACCTTTTGAACCGAAGTCCAGGGACGATCCAGTCCTAACATGTACCTTTTGAACTGAAGTCCAGGGACCATCCAGTCCTATCAATTCTCGGAGACCTCATGTCTACGTCTCAGTTCACAGGACCAAAGTCCAAGGATGATCCAATCCTTACTGTACATTTAGGACTGTGTCCAAGGATGGCTTAATCCTCCACCGTACATTTAGGACCACGTCCAAGGATGACTTAATCCTCCACCGTACATTTAGGACCACGTCCAAGGATGACTTATTCCTCCACCGTACATTTAGGACCATGTCCAAGGATGACTTAATCCTCCACCGTACATTTAGGACCACGTCCAAGGATGACTTAATCCTCAACTTTACATTTAGGACTACGTACAAGGATGACTTAATCCTCCACTATACATTTAGGACCACGTCCAAGGATGAATTAATCCCCCACCGTACATTTAGGACCACGTCCAAGGATGACTTAATCCTCAACCGTACATTTAGGACCACGTCCAAGGATGAATTAATCCTCAACCGTACATTTAGGACCTACGTCCAAGGATGAATTAATCCTCAACCGTCCACCAAGGACTTCATTCTCGAAGACATACATCTATGACTCTTCTTTAGGACTGAAGTCCAGGGATGATCCAATCCCCTCACATGTTCACCAAAAACTTCATTCTTGAAGACATATGTCTACGGCTCTTCTTTAGGGTTGAAGTCCAGGGATGATCCAATCCCCTCACATGTTCACCAAGAACTTCATTCTCGAAGACATACATCTACGGCTCTGCTTTAGGACTGAAGTCCAGGGATGATCCAATCCCCTCACATGTTCACCAAGAAATTCATTCTCGAAGACATACGTCTATGGCTCTTCTTTAGGACTGAAGTCCAGGGATGATCCAATCCCATCACATGTTCACCAAGAACTTCATTCTTGAAGACATATGTCTACGGCTCTCTTGAGGATGATGTAATCCTATCATGTCCACCAAGGACTTCATTCTCGAAGACATATGTCTACGGCTCTTCTTTAGAACATATGTTCAAGGATGATGCAATCCCCTTGTCACCTTTGACCCTGTCTAAGGACCATCCACCAACCTCTCTGTCGGCATCACTAATATAGGTATCCTCATCATCAACCTCACTATCGATGCAGGCAATCTCATCATGAGTTATCACATCACTCCCCCTATCGAGGAGGGTCCTTCTAAACTATATTAAGTTTGTCTCAAAAAACTTTATTTGAGGTAGAGGTTTGGTTAGTACATCGGATCGGTAGAAGTTTGGTTAGTACATTGGTAACTTGTTACAAATTCAAACTTTTGGTTCCTTTCTGCACCATATCTTGGAACACTAGATTCTCTACCATCTTGATACAACTCTGTTTGTCACATAGGATCATAGTTGGGTCTATCTCTAAGTCAAACAGTCCTGAAGCCATACTGTTTCATAACTTAGCAGAGCAAGAAGCCATATATTCTGCTTGTGCTAAGAGCCACACTATATTGCTTCCTTCTAAACCATGAGATCATGGTTGATCCCAGACAGTAACATCCTCTCGATGTGCTCTTCCTGTCTGATACAATTTTTTCCCAATCAATATTTGTGTAGCCATCTGAAGTCATGATCTCTAAGATAACATAGATCAAAATATATCATATCCTTTAGGTATTTCATCACATTCTTTGCAACTAACAGGTGAACACATCTGGTTTTCCACTAGATACTGACACAAGGTGTTCACAGCAAAGCATATATCTGACCTAGTATTTGTTAGACACATCAATGACTCAATATTTTGTCTATACAAAGTTCTATCTACTAACTTTGATGAGTCATCTGATAACAACTTCAAGAGTGGCCATTCCAACACATCAAGTCCTTTTAATATTTTTCAGCATGCTTTCCCTGGTTGAGAAAGATTCCTTCTGAGCCTTGCCATACTTCCAGACCTAGGAAGTAATACATTAATCTGAGATCTTTCATTTTCTTTTATGCAACCATCTATCTGTGCCATCTCCCGTTAGATGGGTCTACTGATATGAACCTCAACATCATTCGAACTCTGAGGTGAGTTCCTTCTTGTATCCATGTCATCTGTGCATAGAAGCCATATTCAATCTTGTAGCAAAGGTTGAGATCCACATCACCCATGATGATCATTAAGCTCATCAATTGATTATCAATCCTGGGTACCCATACAGAACCCGATTCACAACTTCTTCTTTAATTACACCATTAAGAGAACGGTCTTATCTATCCACTTGGAGCAAACATCTTGTTATGATTCTCTTCCTCTTTCTAAGAGAATCTTCTAGCCATGAGCCTTCTATATTTTGTTTGATTTGTAAATCTTCGTGTTGAACATCCATCACTTGTTCGGTGTTCATTATTCTTCATGATCTTTCCTACAAAACAAAATTAAGTACATGATTAGTAATACTTCATAATCATGAAATCATGTTGACATGATAACCTATTATTCATACAGATATCGTTTACATAGTTATGCAACTATCTTGACCAATACTTTGGCACAACACTTTCCCGAATCTTGTATGCATATAGTAGATATCTAGATGCCTTCCATCTCTACCAGAACATACTATCGAGAGTGTGCACAGCTCTCAGCATGTTAGCAAAGAGGTTTCATTCTAGACAAGCAACAATGGAATGTTTGTCCAACTTACCAATCATATGCATATTAGTAGTATACTGTTCAATGCTCTATGAATGTTTGCACTTAGCATGATATGTTCTAGGAATACAAATATGCATACAAGAAATATCATTTATTATTTCAAATAACAACTCAAATACTTATCTTTTATGTTTGTGTGGTTGCCTCCCGCTTGATCTTCTATATGTCTTTTGAACTTCTATTCATTCTGTACCACTGTGCATGCTCAAGTGTGCACTAGTGTCATCCTCATGATCTCATACACAAACATTCATTCATTAGTATATTCTCAAAACATTCTAGTTCTAAATAATCTTGAATATGTATACTCATGATCATTAGTATTCAGGGTTTCAAGTAAGTCTTCTTTTACTCATGCATATTCTTGTTTGATCATAGTACTCTTATGGTTAATTAAATCATGCATAAACCCTTGATTACTAACTTTATGAATAAGCATAACCAATCATACCAAGTACACTTATATAAGGGATCCTAACATGACATAGGAAAACATACCTGGATTAGTATACCTGCTTAGTTATGTACAACATACCTAAACAATCTCTTCAATGATTTAGAGATCCTGAACTAGAACTTGCATGTCTCATAGGTTAAGCATAATATAACAAAGTCATACATACCTCGTAAGTGGAACAAAGATTATGGATGAGTCTTTGTGTTCATGATGTCATGGTCATGGAGCTTGATTTGTCTTTTGTGATGTACCTGTATCTTGTTAGCAGGCAACATCAACCTCACATAACACCATAATGCATTAGTACAATCATATAGCCCTAATCAATGAATGTCTTCGATCATTCACATGCACTCATACTATTACTAGGGTGATAAGACAATTCTAACGTTAATCAAGATTGTACTAATAGATAACATGAAGACAAACACATTATGAACTTAATCAAGAATCATATTTCAAGACATACCTAAACCTCCTTAAGTTATACTTGTTAAGACTTCTCGTAGTCTTCTTATGTAAGGCCTTAGCCTCAACTCCCCCTGAAACTTGATGTGGAGATTGATTAGGGTTTGGCTGAGAAACCCTAAAAATTCAATCTTTGACTTTCACACTTCTGAATGAATGGAAGGATGTGTCTTGGTGAGCTGATCAAACTAGCATACTTCAATTTTGAAATCTCCAAAATTTGACCCCTCAAAATTGCCTTTGAAACTTCTGGATCTTCTAGACAGGATCCCGAACTAGGGTTTGATGAAGCCCACCATTCTGCTCAATCAAAAGGTTTGATCCAAGGCTCTAAACTCTTATTTTTATAAGGAGCTTCCAGCCGTGGTTACAGACTTCAAAAAATTCCAACTTTTGCTCAAGCCCTAATTTTCCATCTTTTCGATCAAAATCCCGAGCTAGGGTTTAATCAAGCCCGGTCTTCTACCCAACCAAAAAATTCGATCTTGGTCTCTAAATTTTGATTTTCCTGAATAGCATTCAGCCATGGATTCTGATTCCAAAAATTATAACTTTCTCCAAAACCCTAAATTTCGGAAGCCATGAATAAAGGTGCTCCAAAAATAATTCTATTTTGACAGAAATATGTACTTGATTGTTTCTGCTATAACTCCGAAATTTTTGCTCCAAAGGGTCTGAAAACGTTTTTTGTAGTAGCCTGACCTGTCTTCTTTCCATCCTGACAGGTCTGACCTCAATTGGATTTTCTGAGAGAGAGTTATGCCAAATGTCGCAACGTGACCTATTTTGGGATAATACAGGAGAGCGAACTTGTACGACATGCCACACGTCACTGTTTAAACTTCGGCCTCTAAAGACTTTTCTTGAGATATCTTGCCATGTTATATTTCCATCCTGATATGTCTGACCTCAATTGGACTCTTTGAGAGAGAGTTATGCCAAGTGTCGCAACGTGACCTGTTTATGGGATAAAACAGGAGAGCGAACTTGTACTGCGTCCCACGCGTCACTGGTTCTGCTTCAGCCTCTGAAAACGTTTTCTAAGATAGAAAAGTCTATTTACTACCTGTTACTTTTTACAAAATTTCATTTGGATCTTCCTAGCCCAAGTTATGACCTTTTTGCCTAGGTCACCTGATTTTGACTTAGATCTGGAAGAGGCAGAAACCCTAACTTGTACTGATCATAACTTACAAAGTACAATGAATCTGAGGGTTCCCTTTGGCCACAAGATACCTAGATATGTTATCTACGACCTGTAAAGGTTTCAAATCCTAAACCGTCGCTAAAATGGATTTATAGCGAAAGTTCCACGATGACTAGTTTTTGCTATGTAAAACCCTAACCTTCAAATTGTCGTAAGTGAAGCAAGTGTCGTAAGTGCCATACCTTGCCTTCCCTCAGGCTAGCTCTGATACCATGTGAATATTTAATATGCTAAGACAGAAAATAGCAGCATTACATTCCATTTCACAATAATAGCATATACAGGATCACTGAATAAACAACAAGCATAGCATAGAGACAAGAGACACACATTTATCCTGGGAAACCCTCATGGGGTAGAAAACCCAGCAAAGCTTCCTCAATATAGATGACCAACAATATACAAATATGCAAACCAAATACATGATCTCCTCCTCCACCATAGCAGACCTCTCCTCCACAAGCGCGCCTTTCTCAAGTGACTGTGTGTATTAAATGAGGAACACACCTCCTCTATTTATACACTACTCTGACATATCTTTTACACAAGTACACATAGGCTCGTATTTAACCAATGGGTTAAATACCCCAATACAATTGACTGGGCTTACCCCTCTAGGGTGTTCTAATAACCCTTTGGCCCACATAACACATACAAGGCCGACCCCCACTAGGGAAGTCTAATAACCCGAGTTACCACATTCCGACAGAGGAATAACCATCTCTGGATATACAATAAGATCTTCATGGAGGAATGAAACATCTCCGGAATAATAAAGTACAAATATAATATTCTTTGAAGTTACAATATCTCAACATTGTTGTCCCCAGGCTTGCATGCTATCTTCAGCTTAGCTGCATAATATTTGTCCAAGCAGGGATCCATATCTCCTTTTCCTGTAAAATTGTAAAGCATGCTACTAAAGGAGCTACAGTGGAAAATCCCTATAGTGTGGGCGCCTACACCCAGTATTGTTATATATAACTGGTGAGATTATGATGCCATAATGTAAATCAATCGCCGTATAACAGATCAGAAGAACACAGCCAGGTCCTTAACATCAAGTCCATGGATGCTAAATATTGATGTCAATTGCAAGAAACATGCGGTGGGCAGGGAAAGTTTAGTGAGAGCTTCGTTCTCGATAGACACCAGTTGGAACATTCCAGAATCGTTCACCCAACTGTATACTACAAAACTTGCAACTGCAGCTGTAGTTGTCTTCATGATATTCACAAATGTTGATTTCTTTGTAAAGTGGAATTCTGTTATTCCTATGACAAATGTCATTATAACCTTGACAACGACACTATTTATAACCCGAATAATTGTTAGGGAGTTTCTTGTCGATTTCCTTAATGCAGGCAAAAATACTATAAGGAAACTTTTATAATTAATGGAGTTGCTGGCATATTCTTGAGTATTATTTCGCAAGCTAGACTGTGAATTAATTGTTTACATAGAATCTCACTAACATGTCCGAAGTTTCGCATTTTTAATTTGAGATCCTATCTCCAGATTCTCTTGATGACTCAACTATCTTTTCTATTTCCAATTTTCATTAGCTGGCACTTTGATACCGTGTGCTACTGCTGTCCACGATCATTTCACTTTTTTCTTTCTAATTCCTGAGCATGGAAATCTTAACCAGGACGCGTTACCTTCGGGCATGGGACTAGCGCACATGGTAACATCATTTTGTTTCCATTTGTCAGTTAAACATTATCCGGCAATGGCCTTCATTATCTATATTATCGGGCTAGTGGTATTCAATATCTACCTTGTAGGGCAGCATTTAATGTTGTTGATGTAAACTCTTATCAAATTTCACTCTTCACATGGTCGTTGTAAAGCATTAAATTTTACATTGCAGAATGGATATTGAACGCCTTGTTATCTTGTATTTCGTGATCATCATTATTACTACGGTGTCCTTCTTTGTTGAATCAAATCCCATGGTTTATATCCCCACCTTAGCAGCATTAAATTCTAAGCTACAAGGTGGTTGCTTGCTTATTTAGTGATAAGGGTATCTAGGTGTTGATTTTAGTGTTGATGCACATATTGAACCACCCACAAGCTTAGGAGTTGTTATGGAAATTGAATCATTAATTATTTTTAAGTGATAGATGTGCATATTGAACCATGAAACAAGTTTACAAGTCACTAACTATTAATTTAAATAGAATAAATTGTATATGTTAAGGTTCTATCCTAACAAGCCTTTAAATAGATATATAGGTTTCTATGTAGTGAGTCCCATGTCTATGAAACAAGGTCCATGATGTAGATGTAACATGAAAGAAATAATTGTAAAACGACTCACTAGAATTTTGCACATGTATACTATAAAGTTTCTAGGATGTTAGATTAAAACTATTTTGAAAAAAATACATGTGACAAGAGTTATTTAAAAGGTAATTCATTAACAACAATTAAGGACACAAGACCCATGTCTTATACAAAAAATATATTAAGTATAACCATATCCGACTAAGATTCAAATGATCCAAATTTTGTGGTGCTTTGAAGTTTATTTTCTATACTAAGGCCATACAAGATTCATTTTGGGGCAAAGGGACAAGATCCAACTCTTGTGTGAAAAACCTCCTAATGTTATCGATATCCCACCCAACGACAAAGGAACTTTCTAGGGGGTTTTGTGGTGGTTTGAGGAATATTTTTTCCCGTAAGACTTATAATATTTATTTAGTAATTGAGGGCCTTATTTTCCTCCCCCACTCATGGTCAAGGTCTTGAGACCCATCTTTACTACACAAATATTCCTAGTTGTGCCTCTATCCCATTCCTATGGAAAATATCCTTTTACAACGTGTGTGTTGTTGTTCAAGGCCTTGATCATTACTCATTAACCCAAGAATATTAATTTTGTGTCTTATTCCTAATATTTATCCTCCAACCATAGTTGAATCCTTAAGGCCCATCCACGATGCATAAATGTCATAATCATACCCATATCTCACTTGAAGGACAATGATCCCCTATAGAGGGAATGTTATGTGCGTTATGCCATTGTTAATGGCCCTTGATCCCTAATATATTTATCTAGGGGAAAAGGGTCTTGATTTCCTCCCTTGACCATGGTCAATTCCTTAAGGCCCATCTGCAACATGAGAATCCTTATAACGATACACATATTCCACTTAGATGCCAAAGATCATCTCTAAAGAGCATGCGTTGTGGTGTGAGGTCACATTGATGACCACTGACACCTAGATATTCTTTTATGATTTAATGACCATATATTGCACCCTTAACTATTGTAAAGGCCTCAATAATCATCCGTACTACATAAAAATTCTTAATCACATCCATATTCCACTTGTATGTTAAAGATCCACCTTAAACGATCTATTGTGTGGTTCAATACCTTGATCATGGCCCATTAGTTCAATAATCTTAATTTAGGGCCCGATTCCATCATTTTCTACCATAACCATGGCCCAAAAACTATACCTAGTGCACAAAACCTCATATCAACATTAATATCCCACTCTAAGAAAAATGATATCCTATATAGGGCATCTTTTATGGTTTGTGACCTTACTAATGGCCCTTTGTCCCTATAAGATTCATCTAGGGCCTGAGGGCCTTATTCCCCCCCCCACATGTATTGGCAAGCTATTGAGACCAATTAATAATATCCAAGGCATTATAGGAGCAACCATATTCAACTTGAAGGATGAGTGTGACCATTAGATGGCTTGTGGCATGGTTTGAAACCTTATCCATGGCCAATGCACCCTAGAATATTCATTTAAATATTAATTCCCATATTTTCCTCTCCTTGCAATATTGGTCAAGTCCCTAAAATGTATCCCCTATGAAAAGCCTCTTAATATCAACCATATTAAATTTAGAGGCTAGATATCCCTTTTAGAGGGACTGCATGGTGGTTTGAGGTTGTATCGATCATGACCGAGGCATTCATTTTATACTAGTTTGAAAAAAACACATGACTATGTTATTATGTAGAAACATAAAATGATCATATCATAATCACATATATCTCTTCAATAACTTTCCGAATAGCTAAAGAACAAAGAAAATGAATGTCAGGGTAGAAAGTTATGGAAAACTAACTAAAATAATTTTTTATATATTTTTCTAATGAAAATGTATAAAGAGATTATATTAAAAAGGATGAGAAAAAACAACAAAATATTACAAAAACCATTCTCCCTGATGAAGAGGGTAGCAACTGGGTGAAATCATGAAGTTGGTATACACTTTTGGCTTGTTTTTTGATAAACACAACTGCAAAATTTTATGTTTTTGAACTTCGACCTCTTCAAAACCATATCTCCCTTAGGAATTTCAACTTGAAGTAAGCACAAAATTTTAGAGAAATGAATTAGATTTCTACTCATATTTTTTTTTAATTTTTTTATGGACATATCATGGGACAAATTTGGATGCCACCAATGATATATACTTGAAATTTTTAGGTATGGATAATGAGTGACCTGCATGGCCTCCGGTTTTTTGAGAGATGGTTATTCAATTGAGGGAAAAAAATTCTATTCTCATAATATATGATGTATCAACAATATAGGTATAAAGTGCATTCCTTTTTACCATCATTACAGTAAATTTGAGGTCTAAAGTGGGCCTCCTAAGTTAAATAATAAAATAATAGTTAAAATAATAAAATAATATTTATTAATTTTGGAGGAGGAAAGAAAAAAACTACTTTTTTTGTTTGTATTTTCAACATATCTCCGTGTGTTTTTACTCAAATTTCGAGCGGGAGCACTCATTGGATGTGAAATTTAATGAGTTCTCCCGCTCGAAATTTGAGTAAAAACACAAGGACATATGTTGAAAATACAAACAAAACAAATAGTTTTTGTTATGACAAATATCTCAAGTCAACCATTATGGTTGACTCATTTTATTGAAATTCTATTGGTTTCTCAATTCCAACTCAACATGAAATTATGGTTGGCTCGTTTTCTTATAAGGCCCATTTTAGACCCCAAATTTCCTCTAATGTAAGGAGCAATATACCAAGTCGATATCACCCCTTTATGGAGGATATGATGTGATTTGATTGATTATGAAATAATGTGATCAATTACTTATATTTTCTGTGTTTACCATGTTTTTAATTAGTTATTCAAGTGGATGAGCACTATATGTGAGTAAGCGCAGGTCCAAAGATAATTATGAAGACTGGCAAATTCAAGCTCCGATTAAACTCTAGAGAAGGACACGAAGATCAGTTTTTCCTGATTTATAGGGAAGAATATAAATAGATTAAGGTTGTGATTTCCAATGTAGGGACTCGGGGTTGAAACACTGTAATAAGTAGAGTCACATCGATATCATGGGGCCTAAGGAATTTTATGGATAATTCTTTGTTTTCCAGACATGGTTACACAACACTCAAGTTTTGCAATTGTTATGGATTTTACAACAGTGTATTGAAGAAACTACATTCTCTATCACCTGTGAGTTTATAAGTTTAAATTAGCTTCTGTAATGCACATTCAAGAGGCCCCCCTCATTGTGTAGAACATGAGTTATTTGTTTAATTTTCTTTTTAGTGTCTCTTATTGGAAAAATTACTAAAATAAATTCTTATATATATATTTTTAACGAAAATTTGTAAAGATATTATATTAAAAAAAGATGAGAAAAAACAACAAAAAATTACAAAAACCAGTCAACCCGATGAAAAGGGTAGGAATATAGTAAAATGCTTGTTGTTAAAAAATCCCCTTCCTTGAACATTACATTCAACATTTTTCTAGGGGGAGAGTGAGGGAGGGGGGAAGGGATATAGGAAAGGGTAGGTAGGGATGGGGGGAGAAGGGGAAGAGGGGGTGTTGGGGAGGGATGGGGGAAGTGGGATAGGGAGGTGGGGTGGGAGGGGGAGGGAGAGAAAGAGGGGGAGAAGCAGAGAGATGAAGGGGGAGAGAGAAGGGGACAAGAGGGGGAGGGGGGAGGGAGAAAGAAGGTGACGGGGAGAGAAGAGGAGAGGGATGGCGAGGAAGGGGGAGGTAGGTGGAGCAAGAGTGGAAGGGAGGGAGAGGGAAAGCGAGAGAGGGGGCGGAAGGGGGGTGGGGGTTAGGCGAAGGGGAGGAAGAGGATGGAGAGGGAGGGATAGAGAGGGAATGAGAGATTGGGAAGTGAGGACGGAGGGGTAGTTGGAGGGGTAAAGAGAGAGGGAGGAAGGGGGGGAGAGGGCAAGTGGGTGGAAGTGGGGGTAGGGAGAGGAGGGAGGGGTAATTAGGATGTCGAGAGGGGAAAGTAAGGAGATGGGAGGGGAGGGTGAGAGGGGGGAGAGAGGGACAAGGGGAGGGGGAAAGGGGAGGGTTGTGGGAAGGAGTGGGAGGGAGTGAGAGAGGGAGGTAGGTAGAGTGAGTGGAGGTAGGGAGGGGGGAGGAAGGAAGAGAGGGAGGGAGGGAGGGAGGGAGAGGGAAGGAGGAGATGGGGGAGCGAGGGAGGGGTGAAAGGAGGAGGGGGGGGAATTTTTAAGTAGAAAGGGGAGGGAGGGAGCGGCAGTAGGGATCGGGGTGATGGTGAGATTGAGGATGTTGAGGGGAGGGTTGAGATATTGGTAGGTTGGAGAGGGGGAATGGGGGGGAGCTATATGGAGGGAGGGAGTGAGGGAGATGAGGAGAGAGGGGGGAGGGGTAGAGGGAAGGGAAGGAGGATGGAGGTGGGTTAGTGTGTTAGGGGGGAACAAGGGAGTGGGAAATATTGGTATGAGGGAGAGGGGAGGGAGGGTGAGGGAGTGAGGGCAGAGGTAGAGGAACGTAGAGGGACTGAGAGAGAAGGATGGTGAGAGGGATGGGGAGGGGAGGGAGAGGAAAAAAGGTAGGGGAGACAGGGAGGGGGGATGATGGGTGAGTGAGAGAGGGAGGAAGGGGGGACAGGGGATGGATGGGATATTTGTAGAGGGGGAGGGGAGGGAGGGAGAGGGAGAGGAGGAGAGCCGGGAAGGAGGGGAGGTGGGAGAAATAGGATATTGGTAGGCGGGAGAGTGGATGGGGTGAGGGGGAGGGAGAGAGGAGGGGGTGCCTGGAGGAGACAGGGGAGTGAGGTATGGGAAAAAGGTGGAGGGTGGGATTGAGACGGGGATGGGGGATGATGGGTGAGCAAGAGAGAGAGGAACGGGGGAGGGAGTGATTGATGGGAGATTGGTAGGGGGGAGGGGATGGGAGGAGGGGAGGGGGATAGGTGGTGGTGAGTGTCGAAGATTGTGGAGCGAGGTATGGGGGAAAGGGGGAGGAGTGGATTGGTATTTGGGTGAGGGAAGGGGTGGAGGGGAAAGGGATGCAGGGGAAGGGGGATGGAGGCAGGGGGAAAGAATAGGGTGAAGGGGTGGAGAGGGGGAAGAGAGGGATAAGGGGAGGAGGAGTGGTAGGGGTAGGAGGGGATGGGGGGAGGGGACGGTTCTGGGAAGGAGCAAGAGGGAGCAAGAGAGGGAGGGAGGTAGGGAGGGGGGTATGGAGAGTGAGGGATGGAGAGGGAAGAGGGGATAGGGAGAGGGGAGGAGACGGGGGAGCGAGGGAGGGGGGAAAGGAGGAGGGGGGGAAATTTCTAGGAAGAAAGGGGAGGGAGGGAGTGGCAGTAGGGAGCGAGGTGATGGGGATATTGAGGAGCTCCACATAATCATTGAGGTTAGGGCTTGAAGGAGCTCCATCGATTTGGAAAATCATTGACATCGAAGTCTACTTGGAATTTTACCACTAAGGAAGGTAAATGACAATTTATACTTAAAGCTAAATATTTGAAGAATTTGTCTATTCTGGAATGGATTAGGGCCCGTGTCAAGGATTGTAAAGTAGGATCTATGGTTTGGAACGCCATTGTAGGAGTCTTTCCAGTCATTGGGTATTTAGTGACTTGGGTTGTTGGAGATCGTAATAAAGCCATACTGGGAAAGGATAAAATAGTGGGAGTAATAAACCAGAGAAACATGTCGAAAGGTATGATTAAGCATCTCAACGATCGACGCTTTATATTCCTACAGGATGTAGCTCGGATTGGGAGACCCATCAATTTCATCCAGAATTGGAGAACTACTTTAGAACTTCATTTATGATAGATGGGTAGAAAGATGGAATCTATGGATTTTTTACATGAATAAAGGGTTCATCAAATTAAAGGAGACTCCAGATTCCTTGGTTTGGATGGGTAACCAGGAAAGAGGAAAGTTTACCTTTCATATTGCATAATATCTTTTCTGGAGTAACTGGGCTATCCTAGATTGCTGGTGGTGGAAACCTCTTTGGCAAGTTCGGGTTCCCCAAAAGCATAAGATCTTTATGTGGCTGATTATGAGAGGGAAGGTACTAACATGGGACAATTTGAGGAACATAATGTTGTGGGGCCCACCTAGTGTTGTCTTTGTTGGGGAGAAGAAGAAATTATTGAACATTTGTTTCTGGAATGTCCATTCTCTTTTCAAGTTTGGAAAGGATTGGAAGATAGCCTTCATCTCGTACGGCTATGGGAAGTTGATTCTATCGAAGGAAATTTCAAATACTAGTTTACGAATCCACTACTGAAATCCACAAGATGTATCTCTTACTTACTTCTATGGAGTATATGGAAGGTTAGAAATGAAGCTATATTTGAGAACAATCACTTACGTGATTTCTATGTTATCTCTAATCTGCTAGCTACCTATAGGTTTTTTATAGACAAAGAAAGCAAATTTTAAACCCAGGATTATGAAAGATATTTGTATAGATCATGCAGAATGTACAAGTTATTTTGACGGTGTTTGTGAGGAACCCGACAAAATCTGTGGTTTAGGGGGGGTATTCTTCTTCCAAAGAGGGAAGCCATAGAGTTCAAGGCAAATGGGGGTTTTGGATCAAATAATAGAGCATAAGGCTTGGCATTGAGAACACCAATGCAGATTGCAAGAGAGGGATCATTGCACTCCCTCCATATTTTGGGGGATTCGAAATTATGGATCAAATTTATGAAAAAGGGGCAAAGCATCTCAAACCTGAATCTCAAAGGTATAGGACAAAACTTTGACTTAATAGCACAATCCTTCGAGGTCTTAAAATATAACCATGTGTACAAAGAGTAGAACGAGACAAATGTCCATTCCAAAGAAGATCTTCTTCCTACAAGAGTTTGTGTGATGAACAGAAAAATGGGAGCAAGTAGGTAATCAGAAGGAAAATTATGGACTTCATGTTCTGAAGATAAAGATTTCTTGCTAGGGGAATGTCAATGAATGATGATCTAAGGTTTTTTAAACTACTCTGCTGGAAACATCTATGATGTAAAAGAAACTTTTTTGAACAGTGCAATTTGTACCTAAAGGATGCAACCTATATTTCCTATGAATGAATAGGACATTGGTATAGTAATGCCGATCAAATTTCTGAAAGTTGTCGGGATCCGTCTCTACTATGTTGTTGTCCCCAGGATTGCATGCTATCTTCAGTTTAGCTGCATAATATTTGTCCAAGCAGGGATCCATATCTCCTTTTCCTGTAAAATTGTAAATCCTGCTTCTAAAGGAGCTGCAGTGGGAAATCCCTATAGTGTGGGCGCCTGCACCCAGTATTGTTATATATACCTAGTGAGATTATGATGCCATAATGTAAATCAATCGTCGTATAACAAATCAGAAGAACACAGCCATGTCCTTAACATCAAGTCCATGGCTGCAAAATATTGATGTCAATTGCGAGAAACTTGCAGTGGGCGGCGAAAGTTTAGTGAGAGCTCCGTTCTCGATATACACCAGTTGGAATGTTCCAGAATGGTCCACCCAACTATATACTACAAAACTTGCAACTGCAGCTGTAGTTGTCTTCATGATATTAACAAACGTTGTTTGCTTTGTAAAGTGGAATTCTTTTATTCCTATGACAAATGTCATTATAACCTGGACAACGACACTATTTATAACCCGAATAATTGTGAGGGAGTTGCCTGTCGATTTCCTTCACGCAGGAAAAAAGACTATAAGGAAACTCTTATAATTAATGCAGTTGTTGGCATATTCTTGAGTATTATTTCGCAAGCCAGACTACGAATTAATTGTTTACATAGAATCTCACTAACATGTCCGAAGTTTCGAATTTTTAATTTGAGGTACTATCTCTAGATTCTCTTGATGACTGAGATATCCTGTTTGTTTCCAATTTTCATTAGCTTGCACTTTGATACCGTGTGCTATTGCTGTCCACGATCATTTCAATTTTTCTTTCTAATTCCTGAGGATGGAAATCTTAAACATGACGCGTTACCTTCGGGCATGGGACTAGCGCACATGGTCACATCATTTTGTTTCCATTTGTCAGTTAAACATTATCCGACAGTGGCCTTTATTATCTTTATTATCGGGCTAGTGGCATTCAATATCTACCTTGTAGGGTGGCATTTAATGTTGTTGATGTAAACTGTTATCAAATTTCACTGTTCACATGGTCGTGGTAAAGCATTAAATTTTACTTTGCAGAATGGATATTGAACGCCTTGTTATCTTTTATTTCATGATCATCATTATTACTACGGTGTCCTTCTTTGTTGAATCAAATCCCATGGTTTATATCCCCACCTTAGCAGCATTAAATTCTAAGCTACAAGGTGGTTGCTTGCTTATTTAGTGATAAGGGTATCTAGGTGTTGATGCACATATTGAACCACCCACAAGCTTAGGAGTTGTTATGGAAATTGAATCATTAATTATTTTTAAGTGATAGATGTGCATATTGAACCATGAAACAAGTTTACAAGTCACTAACTATTAATTTAAGTAGAATAAATTGTATAGGTTAAGGTTCTATCCTAACGAGCCTTTAAATAGATATATAGGGTTCTTTGTATTGAGTCCATGTCTATGAAACAAGGTCCATGATGTAGATGTAACATGAAAGAAATAATTGTAAAAAGACTCACTAGAATGTTCCACATGTATACTATAAAGTTTCTAGGAGGTTAGATTAAAACTATTTTGAAAAAAATACTTGTGACAAGAGTTATTTAAAAGGTAATTCATTAACAACAATTAAGGACACAAGACCCATGTCTTATGCAAAAAATATATTAATTATACCCATATCCCACTAATATTCCAATGATCCAAGTTTTGTGGTGCTTCAAAGTTTGTTTTCTATACTAAGGCCATACAAGATTCATTTTGGGGCAAAGGGACAAGATCCAACTCTTGTGTGAAAAACCTCCTAATGTTATCCATATCCCACCCAACAACAAAGGAACTTTCTAAGGGTATTTGTGGTGGTTTGAGGAATATTTTTTCCCATAAGAGTTATAATATTTATTTAGTAATTGAGGGCCTTATTTTCCTCCCCCACTCATGGTCAAGGTCTCGAGACCCATCCTTACTACACAAATATTCCTAGTTGTGCCTCTATCCCATTCCTATGGAAAATATCCTTTTATAGCGTGTGTGTTGTTGTTCAAGGCCTTGATCATTACTCATTAACCCAAGAATATTCATTTTGTGTCTTAATCCCAATATTTATCCTCCAACCATAGTTGAATCCTTGAGGCCCATCCACGATGCATACATGTCATAATCATACCCATATCTCACTTGAAGGACAATGATCCCCTATAGAGGGAATGGTATGTGCATTATGCCATTGTTTATGGCCCTTGATCCCTAATATCTTCATCTAGGGGAAAAGGGCCTTGATTTTCTCCCTTGACCATGGTCAATTCCTTAAGGCCCATCTCCATCATGAAAAGCCTTATAATGATACACATATTCCACTTAGATGCCAAAGATCATCTCTAAAGAGCGTTCGTTGTGGTGTGAGGTCACATTGATGACCACTGACACCTAGATATTCTTTTATGATTTAATGACCATATATTGCACCCTTAACTATTGTAAAGGCCTCAATAATCATTCGTACTACATAAAAAATCTTAATCACATCCATATTCCACTTGTATGTTAAAGATCCACCTTAAATGATCTATTGTGTGGTTCAATACCTTGATCATGGCCCGTTAGCTCAATAATCTTAATTTAGGGCCCAATTCCATCATTTTCTACCATAACCATGGTCCAAAAACTATACCTAGTGCACAAAACCTCATATCAACATTAATATCCCACTCTAAGAAAAATGATATCCTATATAGGGCATCTTTTATGGTTTGTGACCTTACTAATTGCCCTTTGTCCCTATAAGATTCATCTAGGGCCTGAGGGCCTTATTCCCCCCCCACATGTATTGGCAAGCTATTGAGACCAATTAATAATATCCAAGGCATTATAGGAGCAACCATATTCAACTTGAAGGATGAGTGTGACCATTAGATGGCTTGTGGCATGGTTTGAAACCTTATCCATGGCCAATGCACCCTAGAATATTCATTTAAATATTAATTCCCATATTTTCCTCTCGTTGAAATATTGGTCAAGTCCCTAAAATGTATCCCCTGTGAAAAGCCTCTTAATATCAACCATATTACATTTAGAGGATAGATATCCCTTTTAGAGGGACTACATGGTGGTTTGAGGTTGTATCAATCTTGACCGAGGCATTCATTTTATACTAGTTTGAAAAAAAACACATGACTATGTTATTATGTAGAAACATAATGATCATATCATAATCACATATATCTCTTCAATACCTTTCCGAATAGCTAAAGAACAAAGAAAATGAATGTCAGTATAGAAAGTTATGGAAAACTAACTAAAATAATTTTTTATAAATTTTTTTTTATGAAAATGTATAAAGAGCTTATATTAAAAAGGATGAGAAAAAACAACAAAATATTACAAAAACCATTCACCCTGATGAAGAGGGTAGCAATAGGGTGAAATCATGAAGTTGGTATACACTTTTGGCTTGTTTTTTGATAAACACAACTGCAAAATTTTATGTTTTTGAACTTCGACCTCTTCAAAACCATATCTCCCTTAGGAATTTCAACTTGAAGTAAGCACAAAATTTTAGTGAAATGAATTAGATTTCTACTCATATTTTTTTTTTTTTTTTTTTTTTGGACATATCATGGGACAAATTTGGATGCCAGCAACGATATATACTTGAAATTTTTAGGTATGGATAATGAGTGACCTGCACGGCCTCCGGTTTTTTGAGAGATGGTTATTCAGTTTAGGGAAAAAAATTCTATGCTCATAATATATGATGTATCAACAATATAGGTATAAAGTGCATTCCTTTTTACCATCATTACAGTAAATTTGAGGTCTAAAGTGGGCCTCCTAAGGAAAATAATAAAATAATAGTTAAAATAATAAAATAATATTTATTAATTTTGGAGGAAGAAGGAAAAAAACTACTTTTTTTGTTTGTATTTTCAACATATCTCCGTGTGTTTTCACTCAAATTTCGAGTGGGAGCACTCGTTGGATGCAAAATTTAATGAGTGATCCCGCTCAAAATTTGAGTAAAAACACAAGGAGATATGTTGAAAATACAAACAAAAGAAATAGTTTTTTTATGACAAATATCTCAAGTCAACCATTATGGTTGACTCATTTTATTGAAATTCTATTGGTTTCTGAATTCCAACTCAACATAAAATTATGGTTGGCTCATTTTCTTATCAGGCCCATTTTAGACCCCAATTTTCCTCTAATGTAAGGAGCAATATACCAAGTCGATATCACCCCTTTATGGAGGATATGATGTGATTTGATTGATTATGAAATAATGTGATCAATTAGTTATATTTTCTGTGTTTACCATGTTTTTAATTAGCTATTCAAGTGGATGAGCACTATATGTGAGTAAGCGCAGGTCCAAAGATAATTATGAAGATTGTCAAAGTCAAGCTCGGATTAAACTCTAGAAAAGGACACGAAGATGAGTTTTTCCTTATTTATAGGGAAGAATCTAAATAGATTAAGGTTGTGATTTCCAATGTAGGGACTCGGGGTTGAAACACTGTAATAAGTAGAGTCACATCGATATCATGGGGCCTAAGGAATTTAATGGATTATTCTCTGTTTTCCAGACATGGTTACACAACACTCAAGTTTTGCAATTGTTATGGATTTTACAACAGTGTATTGAAGAAACTGCATTCTCTATCACCTGTGAGTTTTCAAGTTTAAATTAGCTCCTGTAATGCACATTCAAGAGGTCCCCCTCATTGTGTAGAACATGAGTTCTTTGTTTCATTTTCATGTTGATTTATGCATCCTATGGTTTATGATTGAACAAGTACTTGTTGATTATTCATGGCAGTAATTCTGATATGAAAGTAATTCTGAACATGATTGTTTTTATCCGTAGTCTTGTATTATGGAATCTGTATTTTTAATGTATGGACTCTGTAGTCATGTAGCTATGTTCTGCAAGAGCAGTTTCCAAATTCACACTCTTACTTACCAAGCATATTTTCTTGATTAGATTAGATTTGTGCATCTAGTTAAATGTTTATTGTTAATTTCATTAAAATAGATTCATTCTTTTAATAGGTAGATCTATGCTTTTGATTTCATTAGATCAGGATTTATACCTTCAACTCTTAGATGTCTTCTTTTGTCAAAATAGGTTTATGCATTCACATATTTCTCCCCAAATTTAAACATTCAAAAATAGGATTCTCTTAAGAATGCACATACAGTGCAGAGTGCCTCTGAAGTTTGTACGTCCCCTGGTCGATATTTAAAGTGAGGTTCTTGAAATAAGACTTGTGGAAAGGTAAGCATTTCAGAATTGCCACCAATATACACACACTCCACTTGTGCGTGGACTATATTTTGAGGTTTTCCATATGTGGGAAATATTTTTTATTATGTATCAAAATAGAATATGTTCAGAAAATGGTGCCTTATCGACACATGCTGACGAGCTTCAATATGTTTTTTAACGAAAATTTATAAATATTTTATATTAAAAAAAGATGATAAAAACCAACAAAAAATTACAAAAACCAGTCAACCCGATGAAAAGGGTAGGAATATAGTAAAATGCTTGTTGTTAAAAAATCCTCTTCCTTGAACATTACATTCAACATTTTTCTAGTAGTAGCAAAACTTCTAGCACTATAAAGGAAAATATATTTTCCTAGTAAGATGACACATAAGTAATACATAACATAAACAAAATGTATATAACCAATCTATAGCCATCAAACGAAAGCATCAATCATCTTTCCTAGAGGAACCCAGGTGAATGAGTTTTTTGTGGGATGAACAACTAAACCTTCCTATGAATCCCTCTGAGTCGCAGTGGAGTGATATTGAGAGTGGCTTTTGTTAGCCAAATTGAACAATTTGTCCACATATTCCAACAACTTATCTATCTAACCACCTTGTACTCTAGAATTTCCCTCCACTTTGTTCATTCTAGTATCCAAAAAAGAAATATGATATGGAATTTTATGCATGGAATCCACCATTCCATCCCAATGAGACTGCAAAACCCTAAGCATAGTCTTAATGTCCCTGAGTTCGACCAAACCATATGGAATTTTTATTTTAAATATGTTATTATTGTCCACCTGGAATCCCATGCCCTCCATAATCCAACCAAAGCAAGGCGCATTACTCTGGAATCTTTATAAAATGGAACAAAACCCTTCACTATCTAGGAAAGATGAAACTCAGAGGAAGTTGGAAACCAGAAGGAGATATCACTCTTGGAGTAGAGTGAGGTCCCTTCGAAACAGGAAGAAAATTTGAACATAAAACATCACCCTCAACCAATACCTGTAGGTACACTTTCGATAAATCAAGAAGCTGCAACCATTGGATGAGCTCAAGAGTTAAAGTTTTCCCAGGGTCGAGCATGATCATTGATATCACACTAGAATAGAGGGAGCATGAAAGCGAGGTTCCTTCAAAAAAAGAATAAAATTTTAACATTAACATCACCCTCAACCAATACATGTAGGTTCACTTATGAGAAATCAAGAAGCCGCAACCGGCGGATGAGCTCAAGAGATAAAGCTATCCGAGGGTTGAACATGACCATTGATATCATAGGTTCAAGCATGATTGTTGATATCACACTAGGAGATTTAACAATGACCCAAAATCAAGTAATCTAATGTTATGCATGCAATGATATAATCTTCCCACAAACTCTCCCTAACTCTACGTATTAACAAAAGAATTCGACGCTTGACAGGATTCCACCCCATCAATCCCTTTAGCAGTAATGGTCATAACACTTCCTACAACCCCAACATCATGAAAAACAATCGAGCTACCTATGACAATACTCAAAACTAGACTTTTGGAACTCCCTCTTACATCATATTCATCAATATTGCTTTCTCCACAACATTGGCACCCTTAATATCTCCCAACACCACGATTTACATTAATAAAAAACTTGTGTCCAAATACTTATTACCCCATTTTTTCCCTAAGAAAATCCCACAACCTAGAATCCAATGCATGCATCATTCCAACATCCATATAAACACATAGAATAGTGTCCTCAAATAAAAGATCTAATCGAAATAATTTAATATTCAAAACATTTTGGCGTGAGAAAAAGTGATTGAGCTACCTATCAAAATACTCAAAACCATATTTTTGGAACTCCCTCTTACATCATATGTTTCAATACTGCTTTCTCCACAAGATGTGGCACCCTGACTATCTCCCAACACATCGATTTGCATTTAATAGCAAATGTGTGCCCAAATAGTTATTACCCCATTTTTTTTCCCTAAAAAGAGCTCCACAACCAAGAATCCAATGCATGCACCATTCCCACATTCATATATACAAATGTCCTTTTTTTGACATAACGAGAAAATTCAATTTTATCATACCTCAATATGTACAAGAATACACAAAATCCAATAGTTAGAACATAAACTTAGCTATTTTATATTAAAAAAAATTATTTTTAAAAATAATAATACAAAACTAATATGTGTATGTTAATATAGTTATGTGAATGCAATAATATATATAGTAATAGTAATAATATTTAAATCTAAACATTAAAGTATACTATTAAATTTTTAATTTTTTTTAATTTAAATAAATGATAAAAAACCCATATTATAAAATCTTAGAACTTAATGCTGAATAAATTTAAAGATATGCCCCCATTGATTTATAATTTTAAATAAATGATAGAAAAGCATCATTAATGCTAAACCTTGAAACTAAATCATAAGGTAAACTAAAAAATATAGAAGCATTGTATGCATAGTGAAATAAGTTAAACAAAATAGGTGTATTATTGTCATTAAAAAAATTTGGACATATGTGAACAATTTCTATATCAGACTAGAAGTATTTGTTTGTATATGAAATATTCATTAGAAACCCTAATCTTTACTATGTTTGTATATGAAATGTTTTAAGTGAATTAAAATTAATTACTCCATTTATGAATCTTTACTATGTTTGTATATAAAATAATTTAATTGAATTAAAATTCATTACTCCATTTATGAAAACCCTTGAAACATCGCACATAAAAGCATAATCATATGAATTCCTACATAATTCATTAAAAAAACAAAAAAAGACAAAATAATGTGATTCCCATAAAAACATCTACATGTTCAATCAAACCGTGTGATTTTGAAATAAATTCATTAAAAGAATCTTTAATAATGTGAGGTACAAACACTATGAGAATCTTTAATATTAATTTGCTTTGGATAACACACCAGGTAGAAGACCATCAAATAGTGTTTAGTTTAAATTTTATTTTTTTAAATGCATGAGATTGTACTATTTGTAAATTGTATTTTTTTGAATGGCGTCGATATGTGTTTAAATTGGTTAACAATAAACAAATATATAATAATTGGGTTTCCAATTTTGGACTTCACATATTTGAATATATGGGAATTTTCAAAGGCAATTTTCACAATGGTGAAGAGTAATGTTTTTAAATATGATCTTAAATAGCAAGGTGAACTTTTGCAATTTCCACAAAAATGTTTTTAAATACTTGATATCTCAAATAGTAAACGTCAGCTTTTGTAATCTCCATTTGTTTGAATGTTAAGATCAGCTTTTGTAATCTTGGTTTGTTTGAATATTAAGTAGATAAAATCACTATTTTTAATTGTTTTATTTATTTTAAGTAAATAAAACTATAGATTTTACATAAATAAATACTCAACATATATAATATATTTTAAACAAAAATATATAACATAAATCCATGTTAAGGTTTTTTATGCTTTGTCATCTATTCCATAGATAAAAACAATACATTCGAAACCCAAAAAATTAATTAGTTATTACAATTTAACAATTAATTTTTAATCTTAAACTTTATTATAATTTAATAATTAAATTTTAATCTGGCGCATATCAAGAATACTGTACAAAAGATAAATTTTAAAATGAAAGCCGTTAGAAAAGCAAGAAAGAGAGAAGTGGAAGGCCGGAAAAGCAAGAAAGAGATAGTGAAAGACCGGAAAAGCCGTTATAGATTTGCTTAGATTGTTCCATAAGATAAATCTGGCCTTTCAAATTTAAAATGAAAGCCGTTAGAAAAGAAAGAGAGAAGTGGAAGACCGGAAAAGCAAGAAAGAGAGAAGTGGAAGACCGGAAAAGCAAAAAGAGAAGGTGGTTATAGATTTGCTTAGATAGCGCAGGCCTTCAAAATATTGAGTATCAATTTGTAGTATGCTGTGTGTCTTTCTTGTAGAGTAGGGTCGCCGCATATTCTCCATCTGGGTTGGAGTGGAACCAAAGTTGTTTTCTACTCCAAGATCTGTCACACAGCAGAGAATATCGTCAGATCCACAGTTGAAGCCCATGTGAAGGTAGACGTAGGACTTGCTCCCGGAATTCTCAGGCTTCACTTC
This sequence comes from Larix kaempferi, assembly GCA_027924585.1. Taxonomy (NCBI): domain Eukaryota; kingdom Viridiplantae; phylum Streptophyta; class Pinopsida; order Pinales; family Pinaceae; genus Larix; species Larix kaempferi. The sequence goes on from BSBM01000061.1 coordinate 19,910,186, forward strand.
CACGATTGCATTGTTCAGGTAAATTCATGCGAACTATTCTTTTAAACCTGCAGTTTTTAGTGGTGCATGATTCCCAGTCATTCCCGGATTAGTTGCTGAAGATAATTGTTTCTGCTGCTTCTTCTTCATGCAGGGTTGCCACAGTAATTGAACCACTGGATATTAATGAAATCTCATTTCATATTGACCTGATTATTATTGTTTCTTCATTTGGAAAATAGGAGGGCAGAGGCACTGCGAGTTCTTGAGGTATCGGCTCTACAACTTCACTTCCACGGGGAACGCCGACCCGACAATAAACTTGGCGAATCTGCCTTCACTTCCAGTCGCGCTCGATAAAGGAAGCGAAACCAATTTCGATGCCTCGTTTTTCAAGAATGGCGTTCTGGAGTCCGACCAGAGACTTTGGTCGGATGAGTCTGTGGTCATCTGTTTGGGCACTGGTATGTATGTTCTGATGTTCTCCTCTGCTTTGTCCTCCCAATTTCATGTGTCTTTCTAAGATCTGAAATCTCATTAGCGATCTGTGATAATCACCTTTCTATGATAATCACAAAAAATGATGAGCTCTGCGTTTTTATTTTTATTTTTGTCGAAATAGAATCTAATCCCGGAATGAGTTTCTACCCACCTCTTTATTTTCAGTCAGTTTTAAATCGATCAAACCGTGCAGTTTTTATCATTTAGGAGATATTGGCTTAATATGTGAGGATTAGCATTTCGTAGGAAAGGTTGGAACATAATTTGATAAATCGAAGGTTTCTAATAAATATACTGTACAAGGTTTGCAATAAGTGAAGTATGGATTCACCTTTCTCCCCATTTTAACACCGGGCCAGAAACATGGGAAGTGTTCACTAGATTCGGGTTTAAGAGACCTCATGGCAGGCATCCCATCAGACATTCAAGTTGATCGCACCAACTCGTAGTTACGAACAACTACCTCTATTTGACTAAGGCCCAACCTTCATGGAAAATAAAAAATCCGAATCCCCCATAAAAACAACGGCAAACTTTCTGATTAACTCGGTTCTCCGATGTAAACATGGATGGGATAGCATATTTAACTTCCATAAACAATAGGTGGGATATCATATTTAACTTCCAAGAGGGAGGAAACGTACAACTGTAGATTTCGATTCTAATGAAGAATGCTAGATATATGTTTGGATAAAGAATTGCAAAATTTAGGTGTGGAAGATTTGATATCGAAGTATGAAATATAGTTGTCAATGACTGTGAATTTATGCTTTTGTAGATCGATATATTGTAACACTTACGATCGCACAAATGGAGGATTATATGCCTTAGGGATACTAGGTTAAACTTAGCGTTACCGACTGTGGATTTAAGTTAGACTTAAGCTTTTAGATCGGATACCTGGTGGAACTTATGAGTCGCATTAATGGGTGCCGGGGGCCTATATACATTTAAGATTGCTAAGAGTAGCGTTAGTATTACTACAAAACGAGCCTTATCATCTCTAATAATATAGGCAATCTTGATAAGTGAGGATTCGCTTCTAGTATTGCCACCCAAACACTAGCTTACTTAGTTGTTGTGCCAGTGGAAACCTAGTTGATAAACCGCATATCCATTTCCACTTTTAGATTCAATTCCATTAATTAGAAAGACAGATCCATTTGTTGGCTAACTAGAGCGGATCCCACGCCTGCTCCATGACGGGTGCCATGTTCCCACTGCCACCATGAGGATGAGTCGGCATTGTGGTCAGGATGAGTTATCCGTAAGCCATCTCAGGATGAGTCGTCAGTGGGGTCAGGCAGAGTTAATCTCCAACCTCAGCCTGTTCTCTTGCCGCAGAGGTGATTGCTGAGCCACGGGCGTCGAGAGCGATGGATCAACTCTTTGGCATTTCCAACTTAATGTTGCATCCTCTGCGGATCTTGGAATGTAGTTGGAATCTCGAGCAAGCCGCCCTTCATACGATATATTTCTAATTTTTTTAATTAAAAAATGGGCATATAAATATATATATCATTGAGGACTTCCTCGATGTAATCTCTTTTATTTAATATTTTAAATTTATTTAATTTTATTTTATATGTAAATTTTTAATAATTTTAATGTTTGTATTTATACTTGTAGCTTTTTACCTAATCATTAATCTATTTTATTCAAAAGGGACATAAATGTAACTATGTTTTTACTTCGTTTTTTTATATACCTATCATTCAAGGAAGAAAAAAAAGTAAATATAATTCTTAATACAATTAATTGTTTAAGAAAAAATTGATAAAACCCTTTCCAAATATTGTTTCCTATAGAGTAGTGTAACATATTCCTTTTTTTATATGTTTTTATTTTTATATTTTGTTAAACTCACTCACATAAGAACACACTTCCACTCACATACACTTTCTATATATTAAAATTGATTTAATTATATATTTTACGAATTATATATGCACATAAAATATTAAATACATTCTATACACGTAAAGTTAATTTAATCATATATTTTATACATTATATACTCACTTTCTATATATTAAAATTGATTTAATTATACATTTTATGAATTATATTTTCACATAAATATTAAATATTTTCTATACACATAAAATTAATTTAATCATATATTTTATACATTACATATGCATGGAACATTAAACAATTTATGTACACAAAAGTTGATTTAATCATATCATTTATGTATAACATATTTAAAAAACACTAACACTATATTTTATGCCTTTACTTTCTTACATTTTTTTTCTCTATATTTTAAAATGAAATTCATATAAAAAAAATTCTATTTAGAGATGTAGATGTGGATTTTTTTATGCATTTAAAATGACATGATATAGAAGGAAATTTTGTTTATGTTTATGAGATGTAGTTATTGAATTTGTTTTTATTTGTTTGAAATGATTTAAATAATGATGTATTTAGAGAGAGGGGGGGGGGGAATGGAGGGGGAGGGCGAGTGGGAGAGAGAGGGTGTGGAAGGGGGAGAGAAGGAAGGGGGGAAGGGGGACAGGGATGCGGAGGTAGTGCGGGCAAGGGAAGGAGGACTAAGGGAGGGGTCGGGAGCAAGAGCATGAGGGGGAATGAGGGGGGAGAGGGAGGGGGAAAAGGGAGAGGGGGAGAGGGAGAGAGAGGGGAAGAGAGAGGGCGGTTTAGAAGGAGGGGGAGAGGCAAGAAGGGGGGGAGGGATCACGATGGGGCGAAAGCATGGGGGATGGAGAGGGAGTGGGGAGGATGAGGGGGAGAGGAGAGAGAGGGGGAGAGTGAGGGAGGGGGAAGGGATATAGGAAAGGGTAGGTAGGGATGGGGGGAGCGGGGAAAGAGGGTGTTTTGGGGAGGGATGGTGGAAGTGGGATAGGGAGGTGGGGTGGGTGGGGGAGGGAGGTGCGTTGGGTGGGGGAGGGAGAGAAAGAGGGGGAGAAGGAGAGAGATGAAGGGGGAGAGAGAAGGGGACAAGAGGGGGAGGGAGAAAGAGGGTGAATGGGATAGAAGGGGAGAGGGATGGGGAGGAAGGGGGAGGTAGGAAGAGCAAGAGTGGGAGGGAGGGAGAGGGAAAGCGAGAGAGGGGGAGGAAGGGGGGTAGGGGTTAGGCGAAGGGGAGGAAGAGGAGGGAAAGGGAGGGATAGAGAGGGAATGGGAGATGGGGAAGTGAGGACGGAGGGGCAGTGGGAGGGGTAAAGAGAGAGGGAGGAAGGGGGGGAGAGGGCGAGTGGGTGGAAGTGGGGGCAGGAAGAGGAGGGAGGAGGAAGGGATGTTGAGGGAGGGGGAAGTAGGATGTGGAGAGGGGCAAGCAAGGAGATGGGAGGGGAGGGTGAGAGGGGGGAGGGGGAGAGGTGGTGGTGAGTGTGGGAGATGGTGGAGCGAGGTATGGCGGAAAGGGGGAGGGGTGGATTGGTAGTTGGGAGAGGGAAGGGGTGGAGGGGAAAGGGATGGAGGGGAAGGGGGATTGAGGTAGGGGGAAAGAACGGGGTGAAGGGGTGGAGAGTTGGAAGAGAGGGACAGGGGGAGGGGGAGGGGTAGGAGGGGATGGGGGGAGGGGAGGGTTGTGGGAAGGAGCGGGAGGGAGCGAGAGAGGGAGGGAGGTAGGGAGGGGGCGATGGAGAGTGAGGGATGGAGAGGTAAGAGGAGATAGGGAGAGCGGAGGAGACGGGGGAGCGACGGTGGGGGGAAAGGAGGACGGGCGAAAATTTCTAGGTAAAAAGGATAGGGATGGAGCGGCAGTAGGGAGCGGGGGTGATGGGGAGACTGAGGAGCTCCAAAGAATCAGTGAGGTTGTAGCTTGAAGGAGCTCCATTGATTTGGAAAATTATTGACATCGAAGTCTACTTGGAATTTTATCACTAAGGAAGGTAAATGATAATTTATACTTAAAGCTAAATATTTGAAGAATTTGTCTATTCTGGAATTTATCAGGGCCCATGTCAAGGATTGTAATGTAGGATCTATGGTTTGGAAGGCCATTGTAGGAGTCTTTCCAGTCATTAGGGATTTAGTGACTTGGGTTGTTGGAGATGGTAATAAAGTCATACTGGGAAAGGATAAAATAGTGGGAGTAATAAACCAGAGAAACCTGTCGGAAGGTATGATTAAGCATCTCAAAGATCGATGCTTTATATTGCTACAGGATGTAGCTGGGATTGGCAGACCCATCAATTTCATCCAGAATTGGAGAACTGCTTTAGAAATTGATTTATGATAGATGGGTAGAAAGCTGGAATCTATGGAATTTTTACATGAATAAAGGGTTCATCAAATTAAAGGAGACTCTAGATTCCTTGGTATGGATGGGTAACCAGGAAGGAGGAAAGTTTGCCTTTCATATTGCATAATATCTTTTCTGGAGTAACCGGGCTATCCTAGATTGGTGGTGGTGGAAACCTCTTTGGCAAGTTCGGGTTCCCCAAAAGCATAAGATCTTTATGTGGTTGATTATGAGAGGGAAGGTACTAACATGGGACAATTTGAGGAAAATAAATGTTGTGGGGCCCACCTATTGTTGTCTTTGTAGGGGAGCAGAAGAAATTATTGAACATTTGTTTCTGGAATGTCCATTCTCTTAGCAAGTTTGGAAAGGATTGGAAGATAGCCTTCATCTCGTACGGCTATGGGAAGTTGATTCTATCGAAGGAAATTTCAAATACTAGTTTACGAATCCACTACTCAAATCCACAAGATGTATCTCTTACTTACTTTTATGGAGTATATGGAAGGTTAGAAATGAAGCTATATTTGAGAACAATCACTTACGTGGTTTCTATGTTATCTCTAATCTGCTAGCTACCTATAGGTTTTTTATAGACAATGAAAGCAATTTTAAACCCAAGATTATGAAAGATATTTGTATAGATCATGCAGAATGTACAAGTTATTTTGATGGGGTTTGTGAGGAACTCGACAAAATCTGTGGTTTAGGGGGGGTATTCTTCTTCCAAAGAGGGAAGCCATAGAGTTCAAGGAAAATGGGGGTTTTCGATCAAATAATAGAGCATAAGGCTTGGCACTGAGAACACCAATGCATATTGCAAGAGAGGGAACAGTGCACTCCCTCCATATTTTGGGGGATTCAGAATTATGGATCAAATTTATGAAAAAGGAGCAGAGCATCTCAAACCTGAATCTCAAAGGTATAGGACAAAACTTTGAGTTAATAACACAATCCTTCGAGGCCTTAAAATATAACCATGTGTACAGAGAGCAGAACAAGATAAATGTCCATTCCAAAGAAGGTCTTTTTCTTCCTACAAGAGTTTGTGTGATGAACAGAAAAATGGGAGCAAGTAGGTAATCGGAAGGAAAATTATGGACTTCATGTTCTAAAGATAAAGATTTCTTGTTAGGGGAATGTTAATGAATGATGATCTAAGGTTTTTTAAAATACTCTGCTAGAAACATCTATGATGTAAAAGAAACTTTTTTGAACAGTGCAATTTGTACCTGAAGGATGTAACCTATATTTCCTATGAATGAATAGGACATTGGTATAGTAATGCCGATCAAATGTTCGAAAGTTGCCGGGATCCGTCTCTACTATGTTGGTGTCCCCAGGCTTGCATGCTATCTTCGGTTTAGCTACATAATATTTGTCCAAGCAGTGATCCATATCTCATTTTCCTGTAAAATTGTAAAGCGTGCTGCTAAAGGAGCTGCAGTGGAAAATCCCTATAGTGTGGGCGCCTGCACCCAATATTGTTATATATAACTAGTGAGATTATGATGCCATAATGTAAATCAATCGCCATATAACAGATCAGAAGAACAGAGCCAGGTCCTTAACATCAAGTCCATGGCTGCCAAATATTGATGTCGGTTGCAAGAAACTTGCGGTGGGCGGGGAAAGTTTAGTGAGAGCTTCGTTCTCGATAGACACCAGTTGGAACGTTCCAGAATGGTCCACCCAACTGTATACTACAAAACTTGCAACTGCAGCTATAGTTGTCTTCATGATATTCACAAATGCTGAGTGCTTTGTAAAGTGGAATTCTGTTATTCCTATGACAAATGTCATTATAACCTGGACAACGATACTATTTATAACCTGAATAATTGTCAGGGAGTTGCCTGTCAATTTTCTTAACGCAGGCAAAAAGACTATAAGGAAACTCTTATAATTAATGGAGTTGCTGGCATATTCTTGAGTATTATTTCGCAAGCCAGACTGCGAATTAATTGTTTACATAGAATCTCACTAACATGTCCGAAGTTTCACATTTTTAATTTGAGGTACTATCTCCAGATTCTCTTGATGACTGAGCTATCCTGTCTATTTCCAATTTTCATTAGTTGGCACTTTGATACCGTGTGCTACTGCTGTCCACGATCATTTCACTTTTTTCTTTCCAATTCCTGAGCATGGAAATCTTAACCAGGACGCGTTACCTTCGAGCATTGGACTAGTGCACATGGTCACATCATTTTGTTTCCATTTGTTAGTTAAACATTATCCGGCACTGGCCTTCATTATCTTTATTATGGGGCTAGTGGTATTCAATATCTACCTTGTAGGGCAGCATTTAATGTTGTTGATGTAAACTGTTATCAAATTTCACTTCTACCTTGTAGGGCTTTGAGAGCGATGGATCAACTCTTTGGCATTTCCAACTTAATGTTGCATCCTCTGCGGATCTTGGAATGTAGTTGGAATGTCGAGCAAGCCGCCCTTCATACGATATATTTCTTATTTTTTTAATTAAAAAATGGGGATATAAATACATATATCATTGTGACTCTCTTATAAAAAAAGGACTTCCTCGATGTAATCTCTTTTATTTAATATTTTAAATTTATTTAATTTAATTTAATTTTATTTCATATATAAATTTTTAATAATTTTAATGTTTGTATTTTGTAGCTTTTTACCTAATCATTAATCTATTTTATTCAAAATGGACATAAATGTAACTATGTTTTTACTTCCTTTTTTTATATACCTATCATTCAACAAAGAGAAAAATGTAAATATAATTATTAATAAAATTAATTGTTTAAGAAAAAATTGATAAAACCCTCTCCAAATGTTGTTTCCTATAGAGTAGTGTAACATATTCCTTTCTTTATATGTTTTTATTTTTATATTTTGTTAAACTCACTCACACAAGAACACACTTCCACTCACACACACTTTCTATATATTAAAATTGATTTAATTATATATTTTACATATTATATATGCAAATAAAATATTAAATACTTTCTATACACGTAAAATTAATTTAATCATATATTTTATACATTATATACTCACTTTCTATATATTAAAATTGATTTAATTATATATTTTATGAATTATATTTGCACATAAATATTAAATATTTTCTATACACAAAATTAATTTCATCATATATTCTATACATTACATATGCATGGAACATTAAACAATTTATGTACACAAAAGTTGATTTAATCATATCATTTATGTATAACATATTTAAAAAACACTAACAATATATTTTATGCCTTTATTTTCTTACATTTTTTTTTGTCTATATTTTAAAATGAAATTCATATAAAAAAAATTCTATTGAGATGTAGATGTGGATTTTTTTATGCATTTAAAATGATATGATATAGAAGGAAATTTTGTTTATGTTTATCTGATGTAGTTATTGAATTTGTTTTTATTTGTTTGAAATGATTTAAATAATGATGTATTTAGAGAGAAGGGGCGGGCAATGGAGGGGGAGGGCGAGTGGGAGAGAGAGGGTGTGGAAGGGGGAGAGAGAGAAGCGGGGAAGGGGGACGGGAACGTGAAGGTAGTGCGGGCAAGGGAATGAAGACTGAGGGAGGGGTAGGGAGCAAGAGCGTGAGGGGGAGGGAGGGGCAAAAAGGGAGAGGGGGAGAGAGGGGGGGTGGGAGAGGGGGAGAGACGGGGGGGGTGAGAGGGGGAGAGGAAGAGAGAGGGGGAGAGAGAGGGGGGGAGGAGGTTTTAGGGGGAGGGGGAGAGGAAAGAAGGGGGGAGGGATCATGATGGGGCGAAAGTAGGGGGGATGGAGAGGGAGTGGGGAGGATGAGGGATAGAAGAGGGACTGAGGGAGGGGGTATGGGGAGGGCGAGAGGGGGAAGTGGGGGAGGCAGAGGGGGAAAGTGAGGGAGGGGGAAGGGATATAGGAAAGGGTAGGTAGGCATGGGGGGAGCAGGGGAAAAGGGGGTATTAGGGAGGGATGGGGGAAGTGGGATAGGGAGGTGGGGCTGGAGGGGGAGGGAGAGAAAGAGGCAGAGAAGGAGAGATATGAAGGGGGAGAGAGAAGGGGATGAGAGGGGGAGGAGGGAGGGAGAAAGAGGGTGAAGGGGAGAGAAGGGGAGAGGGATGGGGAGGAAGGGGGAGGTAGGTGGAGCAAGAGTGGGAAGGAGGGATAGGGAAAGTGAGAGAGGGGTAGTTAGGGGGGTGGGGGTTAGGCGAAGGGGAGGAAGGGGAGGGAGAGGGAGGGATAGAGAGGGAATGGGAGATGGGTAAGTGAGGATGAAGGGGTAAAGAGAGAGGAAGGGCGGGAGAGGGTGAGTGGGTGGAAGAGGGGGCAGGGAGAGGAGGGAGGAGGAAGGGATGTTGAGGGAGGGGGAAGTAGGATGTGGAGAGGGGCAAGGAAGGAGATGGGAGGGGAGGGTGAGAGGGGAAAGTGAGGGAGGGGGTTGGGGAGAGGTGGAAGAGAGGGACAAGGGGATGGGGGGAGGGGTGGGTTGTGGGAAGGAGTGGGAGGGAGCGAGAGAGGGAGGTAGGCAGAGGGAGCAGAGGGAGGGAGGGAGGGAGGGAGGGGGATATGGAGAGTGAGGGGGGAAAGGAGGAGGGGGGAATTTCTAGGTAGAAAGGGGAGGGAGGGAGCGGCAATAAGGTGTGGGGTGATGGGGAGACTTAGGATGTCTGGGGGGGAGTGTTGAGATATTTTTAGGTTGGAGAGGGGGTAATGGGTGGGATCTATATGGAGGGAGGGATGGAGGGAGATGAAGAGAGAGGAGGGAGGGGTAGAGGGAAGGGGAGGGGGATGGAGGTGGGAGAGTGTGTTAGGTTGGAACAAGGGAGTGGGAAATATTGGTAGGAGGGAGAGGGGAGGGAGGTTGAGGGAGGGAGGGGGGAGGTTGAGGGAGGGAGGGGGGAGGTAGAGGAAGGTAGAGGGAGGGAGAGAGAAGGATGGTGAGACGCAGGGGGAGGGGAGGGAGAGGGAAGGAGGTAGGGGAGATGGGGAGGGGGGATTACGGGTGAGGGAGAGAGGGAGGAAGGGGGAACGGGGGATGGATGGGAGATTTGTAGAGGGGGAGGGGAGTGAGGGAGAGGGAGAGGATGAGAGCGGGGAAGGGGGGGATAGGGAGGGGGAGGGGGGAGGAACAAGATATTTGTAGGTAAGAGAGGGGATGGGGGGAGGGGGAGGGAGAGTGGAGGGGGTGAGTGGAGTAGACGGGGGAACGAGGTATGGGAAAAAGGTGGAGGGGGGGATTGAGATGGGAATGGGGGATCATGGGTGAGCGAGACAGAGAGGAACGGGGGAGGGAGTGATGGATGGGAGATTGGTAGGGGGGAGGGGAGGGGGGGAGAGGAGGTGGTGAGTGTGGGAGATGGTGGAGCGAGGTATGGGGGAAAGGGGGAGGGGTGGAGGGGAAAGGGATGGAGGGGAAGGGGGATGGAGGCAGGGGGAAAGAACGGGGTGAAGTGATGGAGAGGGGAAAGAGAGGGACAAGGGGATGGAGGGGGAGGGGTAGGAGGGGATGGGGGGAGGGGAGGGTTATGAGAAGGGGAGGGAGGGAACGACAGTAGGAATAGGGGTGATGGCTAGACTGAGGATGTCGTGAGGGGGGAGGGTTGAGATATTGGTAGGTTGGAAAGGAGATGGGGCGATGGGGAGGGAGAGAGGAGGGGGTGAGTGGAGGAGACAGTGGAGTGAAGTATGGGAAAAAGGTCAATGGGGGATTGAGACGGGGATGGAAGACGATGGATGAGAGAGAGAGAGAGGAACGGGGGAGGGAGTGATGGATGGGGGATTGGTAGGGGGGAGGGGAGGGGGGGAGGGGGACCGGAGGTGGTGAGTGTGGGAGATGGTGGAGTGAGGTATGGGGGAAAGGGGGAGGGGTGGATTGGTAGTTGGGAGAGGGAAGGGGTGGAGGGGAAAGGGATGGAGGGGAAGGGGGATTGAGGCAGGGGGAAAGAATGGGGTGAAGCGATGGAGAGGGGGAAGAGAGGGACAAGGGGAGGGGGAGGGGGAGGGGGAGTGGTAGGAGGGGATTGGGGGAGGGGATGGTTGTGGGAAGTAGTGGGAGGGAGTGAGAGAGGGAAGGAGGTAGGGAGGTGGGGATGGAGAGTGAGGGATGGAGAGGGAAGAGGAGATAGGTAGAGGGGAGGAGAGCGGGGAGTGAGGGAGGGTAGAAAGTAGGAGGGGGGGGAATTTCTAGGTAGAAAGGGGAGGGAGGGAGCGGCAGTAGGGAATGGGGTGATGGGGAGACTGAGGATGTCAAGAGGGGGGAGGGTTGAGATATTGGTAGGTTGGAGAGGGGAGTGAGGGAGAGAGAGAGGAGGAGAGGGGGGAATGGGGGGGAGAGGGAGGGGGAGGGGGGAGAGGGAGGGGGGAGGAATAGGATATTGGTAGGTGGGAGAGGGGATGGGGTGAGGGAGAGGGAGATAGGAGGGGGTGAGTGGAGGAGATGGGGGAGCGAGTTATGGGAAAAAGGATGAGGGGGGGGATTGAGATGGGGATGGGGGATGATGGGTGAGTGAGAGAGAGAGGAACCAGGTAGGGAGCAATGGATGGGAGATTGGTAAGGGGGAGGGGAGGGGTGGAGGGGGAGAGGAGGTGGTGAGTGTGGGAGATGGTGGAGCGAGGTATGGGGGAAAGGGGGAGGGGTGGATTGGTAGTTGGGAGAGGGAAGGGGTGGAGGGGAAAGGGATGGAGGGGAAGGGGGATGGAGGGAGGGGGGAAGAATGGGGTGAAGGGGTGGAGAGGGGGAAGAGAGGGACAAGGGGATGGGGAGGGGGAGGGGTAGGAGGGGATTGGGGGAGGGGAGGGTTGTGGGAAGGAGCGTGAAGGAGCGAGAGAGGGAGGGAGGTAAGCAGGGGGGGATGGAGAGTGAGGGATGGAGAGGGAAGAGGAGATAGGTAGAGGGGAGGAGATGGGGGAGCGAGGGAGGGGGGAAAGGAGGAGTGGGGGAAAATATAGTCAAATATTTTCTTATAACGTCGTGGTTAACAAGTTGGCATATGAAGAAATATATTAGAAAGGAGAGATTGTAAACATCTACCCTAAGCCACAAGCATTGGTTAATTATCTCATAGATACTTTTTCAAAAGAAGGAGATTGGGTTTTAGATTTGTTCTCGGGATCAGGTAATATTTCTGATAATACATATGAAACTAGTGTCGTAATCTAAATTTAGTAATACATATTTTTTAAATTTATGTTTCATTATGTTATGTAACTTTTTTTGTTTTGTATGTGGCGATTAGGTACAACAATAGCATGTTCGTTACAAAAAGGAATAAATTGCATATCCATTGAGAATGATCTACTACAATGAAATTATATCAAGCAAAGAATTGATGCTATGAAATTTCTTCCGGATGAAATGTAGGAAGTTGGTTTGAAGAAAGGAGAATTTATTGAGTCACTTGTGGCAACGATGTCAAAAGAGCCTCAACCTCCTTCAGAAAGGGTGTTCGTAAAATATCACTTTCGGCATTTTGCAAAAGTAGAGGACCCAATGGAAGAACACATTGAGGTCTAGGAAGAGATCCAACCAGTAGAAAATGTCAATTTTGATGAAGATTCAGGGTTGCATGAAATTGTTGATTAGTTTCATATCATTGAGGAAAATGTCAAAGTTGACAAATTTTTGATAAGCTATTTTTTTAATGTTTTGAATTGAAGATTTTATTTTGAGAATAACTGTTATGTTTTTAATATTCTATTTAGAAATATATGGTATACGTTTTGTTGAGTTTATGTGAATCACCACTTTATGAAAAATAATGTTAAAGAGTATCATTTTTATACATCATATAGCAGAAAATACATTGAAAAATGGTTTGAAATCTCTTTTTTTCTCATTTTGTTTAGAAATTTGCCCCAAAAATGACTTCTTTAAGATAAAATTTTAATGAAAAAACTTTGAAAATGCATATATTTTGCGTTCTAACTAGCTTCTAAATCTTACAAAAATTCAAAAATGTGTGTATTTTTTTACTATGACTAGCAATTAAATGTAGATTTTTTTGTAATGTTTGGAAAAAGGCCCTTGTAAATAAAAGTTATCGTTTTCTTATGACCTAGAAGATTCAAAATCACAAAAAAATGGCTCAAAATAAAAAATGGTGCTACCAGTATATACACTTTTTGAAACGAAGGTAAAAAAAACTACTAAAATTGACCCCCAAAAAAACCAGAACACTGTCGGGTTCTCGTCAAGTTGTATAACTTGTTGACTAGGTGCTATACACACAAAAAAGAGAAAACCCATAAATCTTGTTTACGAGTTCATGTTTGAATGAGTAATCTATGTTGAAATATAATGTCTATGTATCACATGTAACCTTTTACTTACTTGAAGAGAGTGGGATTTAGACTTAAAGTTATTCCCAAGCATACATATTTATCATACCTAAAATTTACATCATCATGTTCATCATAATGGAAATAATGAATATAAGTAATAATAATATGATTGTATAAGACTCTGATGAGAGATATTATAACTTTTTGTACGAAGTAGAAGTACCCACACTTTCCCATATATGTTTGTGAATGGAAGTCTAGCAATATTAACTTACCCTTAATGCTTGCTAGATTGAAACACCACAAATGCTCAGGAGAAAGAATCCCAGACCTGCACTTCAAATATTATGAGGACTGACCTCTGTAAAACTTGGCGGAAATTTCTAACAAATATAATGAAATATACATCATGTGCATCATGTGATTTGCTAGTCTGAAGAATGAAATTTCCAACAATAAATTGAATATAGGAATAAGAATAAGGATAAGAATGTTTTAATTGTGTTGTCTCTCCATTGGATTTGATTATAGAGGAAGCAGTTGAGTAACTAGAAATCCTTCTATCCATTTTGCTCATTCAGAGAAAGTCGATGGATCAAGAGACCCAAAACTCGAGATAGAAAGAGTATAAGATTTCAAAGTTCGAAAAGATACTATACAAAATTGAATACGAACATCCAAGTGTCTACTTGTAATGTGTCCATGCTAGATGTACACCATATTGATGTATTTGTAACTTCGGAAGATATTCACTTGTATATTGTATTTATTCTTTATTGTATCCCCAACGAAGATGTATTATTCCTCCGATTGGAAGTGTCATCAGTTGTACTTGCAAGTGTCGCAAGTTATATTGTGAGTGTCGTAACTTATACTTGATGAGTTATTAGACCACCTTGATGGGGTCGGCCTTGTATGAGTCATGTGGGTTAAAGGGTTATTAGACAACCCTATTGGGGTCAGCCCAGTCAACATTATGTTAAGTGGTTAAGTTGGGGCCGACCTAGTTAGAGTTAAAAGACAAGTAAAGTAGTGTATAAATAGAGAGTGTCTCTCTCTCATTTTACACATTCTCTCATTCACTCATTTCGCATTAGTGAGAAAGAGGAGGAGTGCACACTAGTGGAGGAGGAGTAGCTGCTGCAGTCATTTATCTCTTGGGTTTGATCTTTGCGATCTTTGTATTGGTGGTTATTCTATCTCTAAGGAAGTTGTGGGGTTTTTCACCTTCTTGGTTTCCCCCCTCTGAAATGTTTTGTGTCTCTGGTCTCTTGTCTCTTATGATTGATATGATGTACATGTTGTTCTTTCAGTTAAGATCCTAGATCTATTGAATTAAATGATGAAAAACTAACATGGTATCAGATCTAGCCTAAAGGAAGGCGTGGTATGGCATTTATGACACTTGTTGCACTTGCGACAAATTGGAAGCTAGGCCTTGGTATAGTAAAAACAAGTCATCGTAGAACTTTCGCTATAACTCAATTTTGGTGAAGGTTCAGGATCTAAAAATTCTATAGGTCGAATATGAAATGTCCATGTACCTTTTATCTAAAGTATAGCATAAGATTCTTTTTACTTTGTGTGATATGATCCGTACAAGTTAGGGTTCATGTCTCTTCAAAAATCTAGTCCTAAACATGTGACCTAGGAGAAAAGGTCATATCTCAGACTAGCAATATCCAAATGGAATTATGTAAAAAGTGACAGTAAGAGCACAGACTATAGTTTCACAGGTAATGTTTTCAAAGGTGGAAGTTGAAATAGTAACACGTGGCACTCCATACAAGTTCGCTATACTGTTTCATCCCATAAATAGGTCACATTGCGAAACTTGGCATATCTCTCTCTTAGAGAATAGATTTGAGGTCATACCTATGGGGTTGGAAAAATAAAAGGTCGGGCTACCAGAGGCTGAAGTTTCAGACCCTATGGATCCGAAATTTCAGAGATGCACCTGAAACAATAAGGCAAATATTTCTATGAAATAGAATTGAATTCTGAACATTCTCATTGTTGGCTTGTCAGTGCTACAGGAAATTGGGGATTTTGACAGAAGTGGAATTTTAGAGTCATCATAGCATAGAATTACTCAACTCAGAAAAATCAAATTTTGAGACCAAGTTCAAATTTTTTGGTTGGGTAGAACCATGGGCATTATCAAACCCTAGTTTGGGATCTTGATCGAAAAGTTGGAAAATTAGGGTTTCTGCAAAAGTTGAAATTTTTGGAATCTGTGACCACAGCTAGATACTCCTCACAAAAATTG
Source organism: Larix kaempferi (assembly GCA_027924585.1). Lineage (NCBI taxonomy): Eukaryota > Viridiplantae > Streptophyta > Pinopsida > Pinales > Pinaceae > Larix > Larix kaempferi. The sequence continues at coordinate 19,925,411 of BSBM01000061.1, forward strand.
AAGTTTAGAGCACAAAATTGAACCTTTTGGCTGGGAAAAACACTAGGCATTATCAAACCCTAGTTTGATGGCCTAGCAAGGCACATATTTTCATCCAATCAGAAGTTCAAAATTCAAAGTTTAAAGTTTTAGGGTTTCTCTAACAAACCGTAATCCAGCTCCAAATCCAATTTTAGTAAATCAAAGTGGATTGGGTTAATCCTAGAAGAGAATGAATTGGATACCTGCATAAGTGAAGAAGTTCTACTTTCAGAGGGAGATGTGGCTAAGGCATTACATAAGAAGGCTACAAGCAATCCTAGTAGGTATGACTTGAAGAGATACAGGTATGTTTTGAAATCTAGTCATGATTAAGTTTATGATATGTTTTTCTTCATATTATTGAGGCTAGTACAATCTTGATTAATTTTAGACTTGTCTTATCACCCTAGTAAAAGTATGATGCATGTGAATACATTCATCGATTAGGGATATGACACTTATGATTGTACTAATACACTGTGTTGTTGTATGAGGATGATGTTGTCCACTAACATGAAGGGTACATCAAGAAATACGAATCAAGTTCTAAGATCAAGAACATATGACCATGGTGACATGAAGACAAAGGTGCATCCATAGTCATGGATCACATAGAAGCTCCACTTATGAAGACATTGTTTGGGTATGTTATATAAGCATGATAATCAAGGTATGTTTTCCTATATCCAGTTAGAATCCTACTTTGTGTATACTTTTGTATGATTGATTATGATTATTCATAAATCTATAGGTTTGAGTAATCATGGGTTTATGCATATTATGCTTCTTACTTTGATTGATGATATGGCAAACAAGAAGAGTCCTATCGTCAAATAATAATATGCATGAGTAAAAGAAGTACTCCCTAAAAACCTGAATACTAACGCTTGTGATAAATTACCTATGTATGAAATGATCATGACCATACATGTTTAATATTATTTAGAATCATAATGTTTTTATAGTACTGAGATTATACTAATGGATGTATGATTATGTATGAGATATTGAGGTTGACATAATGATGACACTAGTGCACACTTAGGCATGCATAGTGGTCCAGGATGGATATAAGTTCAAAGACAAAGAATCGAGGAAGCAAATATCAAGAGGGAGCACACTCCAGTAGCTCCTGCAAGGAAGCAAAGATCAAGAGGGAGGCCACCCAACAACCAAACAAAGATAAGTATTTGAATTGTTATTTCCTATATATATGATTACTTAAATGATGTTGTTTAGTCTTGTATATACTTATGATTTAAGATGTAAATTATGCATTTTAGAAAAGTTGCATCAATGAACAAGATACTACTAATATGCAATTAATGGGTAAGTGGCCTATAGTATTGTACAACATTCCATTGCTACTTATCTAGAATGAAATCTCTTTGCAGACATGTTGGGAGTTGCACACACTCTTAACAATGTTCTGGTAGAGATGCAAGGCATCTAGAAAGTTACGGGATATGAATAAATGTTGTATTGAAGCATTGGCTAAGATAATTGCATGAATGTATGACATACATTCTTATGTGTAACAATTTGTTTTGAAAAACAATGAGATGTTTCTAATCATGTAATTGAATTTGAATTGTAGGAAATATCTTGTAGAATCACCTACAAAAGAAGGACAGTAACATTTGTTCCAGCAACGAAGTTCACTATCTATTGAAGATATTGAAGAATTTGAAGTTCCTAGGATCCGAGATGCAGTAATGAAAGAATTCCATGATCGAGGAGTACCAGTTGATCATGAAGAATGATGTCTGGGATGTGGTCTCAAGACCAGAAGGGAAGTTTGTTGTGACTTCCAAGTGGATCTACAAGATCAAGCATGCTGTAGATGTGATGAAATAGAAGATACATCGGATGGATGTCAAGACAACTTTCTTGAATGCTGTAGTCGAAGAGGAAGTGTATGTGGAGCAACCACCTGGTTTTGCAACAAATGACAGGGAGTCATATGTGTGCCGATTGACGAAATCCTTGTATGGCTTCAAGTAAGAACCTAGGACATGGTATGGCAGGATATACAACTTCCTGTCCAGTTTGGGCTTTACCAAGAGTAAAGTGGATTCCAACCTTTACTACAAGGTTGAGGAAGGAAATCCAGTGATACTCCTATTGTATGTGGATGACCTGTTTGTGACAGGTGAGGATATATTGATTGCTAGCACGAAGAGGAAGCTTGATGCTGAGTTTGAGATGAAGGACTTGGGTATGATGCATTAATTTCTAGGTATGGAGGTGTGGCAGAGTGCAAATGGAATCTCCCTTGGACAAGGGAAGTATGTAGTAGATATCCTGAAGCGCTTCGAGATGATGGACTACAAGGCCATGGCCACATCTATGGCATCGAACCTGAAGCTATTGAGTGATGCTTCATCGGAGTTGGTTGATGCCACGATGTATCGTCGGATGATTGGGCCCTTGTTGTACCCGATGAACATGAGACCAGATATTTGTTTTGCGGTGAACACCCTCAGCCAGTTCCTGATGGATCCTAGACATGTTCACTTGATTGTTGTAAAGCATATTCTAAGGTACCTGAAGGGTATGGTCGATTATGGGCTCAAGTATGATGCGAATCAAAAGGTTAACCTGTAGGTTCATGTTGATTCATATTGGGTAGGCAGTGTTACAGATAGGAAGAGCACTTCAGGGTGCTGCTTCAGTATGAAATCAAGTGTGATCTCTTGGTTTAGCATGAATCAGTACTACGTAGCACTGAGTATAGCCGAAGCAGAGTGTGTTGCAGCATGTTCATCCAACTATGAGGCAGTATGGATAAGTAAGCTCCTCTCTGATTTATTTGATCTCCAGTTGGATGCTACTTGTATCTGTTGTGACAACTAGAGTTGTGTGAAGTTGTCAGAGAACTCGGTGTTCCATGACAATTCAAAGCATATGGAGATCAAATATAACTATATCAGGGATATGGTGCAGAGAGGAGAAGTGAAGCTCCAGTTTGTTGCGACAGATGAGAAGGTTGCAGATGTGTTGACCAAATCACTAGCAAGAGTGAAGTTCGAGTACTTTAGAGAGAGGCTTGGTGTTCTTTAGATAGAATATACTTCAAGGAAGACTTGATGGGACACATTTGCAGGAGCCATTCCAAGCATGGTGGTAGCAGGATCCTTCCCATGGCTGTGGATGTAAGAATTGTGTGATGAGAATCAAGACAATGCTTCAGTTACTGTTGTGATGATGATCAAGATGATCATGTGTGATGAGCATCAGGACAATGCTCCAGATGATATGCACAAGGATGATGTTATGTATATGATCAGGATGATCATGTGTTATGAGCATCAGGACGATGCTCCAGATGATATGCATCAGGATGATGCTGTGTATATGATCAGGGTGATCATGTGATGATGATGTGCATCAGGATGATGTACTGTAGGATGGTTATCAGTATGATCATGAGTATTAGGATGATACTCCATAGACATATTGTATAGGTAGCATGTAAAAAATCCTGAGAGATCTGATAGTCTGTGCTCAGATGCTCTTTTGAGGTTTTGCTACAGGTAGCATAGAAAAGATCCTGGGATATCCGATAGTCTGTTCTCAGATACTCTTTCGAGGTTTTTCTATAGGTTGGACATGGATAGGCTGTGCAGGTAGCATAGAAAAGATATTGGGAGATCCGATAGTCTATGCTCGGATGCTCTTTCGATGTTTTTCTATAGGTAGCATAGAAAAGATCCTAGAAGATCCCATAGTCTATGCTAGGATGCTATTTCAAGGTTTTGCTACTAGAGACATGTAATCAGTATTGGAGATCTGATAGGTTGACCTATGTGATAGTAAAAGTCTTGGGATGCTCTTTAGAGTTCTTGTAGGTTGCAAGACACTCTTTTAAGGTTTTTCCTAACCACATAAAAAAGATCCTAGGAGATCTTATAGTCTATGCTAGAATGTTCTTTCGAGGTTTTGTGGTGGTGGTCACATAGAAAATATCTTGGGAGATTGATAATCTATGCTCAGATTCTCTTTTGAGGTTTTGTGACGGTCACATGTAAAAGATCCTGGGAGATCCTATAGTCAGTGCTAGGATGCTCTTTCAAGGTTTTGTTAATGCACATAATAAGTCCTAAGGATTCCACATTATAGGCAAAGATGATGAAGACCTACAGGATGTATCTCTACTTTAGGAAGCTACATATAAAATAAATGTAGCTTATGAAAGGACGTATCTCTACTTTAGGAAGCTACATATAAAATAAATATAGTTTTGAAGTTACTTTGTTCTCTCTAGTGTTTTAATTTAGCTCATTTACATAATTACAATTTAGCTATAGTTTCATGGTATCATAGCTACAATTGAAAGTGTATGTCATTTTGAGCTTCAAAATGTGTAAGATAAAGATAAAGCCATGCAATAATAAATATATGATCATGCATGATGTAATGGATCTTTAAAGGATAATAGTTTGATTTGATGGTGTTGGATTCAATCTTTGGAAAATTAAAATGAATATGTTTTTACTGAATAAGAACCTTTTCAAGATACTTGAAGGGATTGAGACTAAACTTTTGTAGGATGTAGACTTGATAGGGCCCGTTCTTGAATATTTTTGAGTTTAAGTGACAATGTACTATACATGTAAGTGAGAAAAAAACAACAAAATATACTTGTGATCAATTGGTTAAAATGTATGAATCAAATTATGTGAATACAAGATTGTATCTATGGTTAGTTTTTCCAATTAAAAATATTTTAGTCATAGAATATATTAGACCTTGTACATGTTAATTAATTTTGGGCAGTAATTCAATATACTCTAGGATATTTACTGAGAGAATAACATGTACAGTATATCAATGCATGTCAATCATATCAAGCATATCAATCATCACAAGATGCAAACATAAGAGACAATAGACACACAGAGTTTCCATGGTAAAAACCATAAGGTTAAAAACCCCACAACTTCCTTAGAGATAGATAGAGAAATAGCACAACCAATGTACAACCAAAGTACACAAAGATAAACTCCTCCTAGCAGTTGATCCTCCTCCTCACATGTGCACCACTTTCCGAGTGATGGAAGCGTTAGTTCTTAAGTGATCAAATAGAGAGATCCCGCTCTCTATTTATACTTGTTCTGAGTAGCCTAATAAACCTATGGGTCCAAATTGTTGAAATCATCCTAATAACCCCAGGTTAACTTAATCAGGGCCGACCCCAGACATGGTGGTCTAATAACCCATCAGCAAGTTACGACACTTGTCAATACAAATGATATAGAGGAATAATACATCTCTATAGGAGTATAATAAAATACAAAGATGAAATACATTATGAAGTTACATATACATCAACACTCCCTCTTAACTAGGAAGGTATTTCTCGACACAGATCTGCTAACACAAGTATTCTTCTCTGAATCATCATCAGCGAATCATCATCCTTGAATCATCATCATCATCACTTCTACTGCTATCTCAATCAATCTCTAATCTACTCATCATAGGAAGTTCTACAGAGACAATCCTTTTTCATACTGGATGTAGGCCCACCACCTGTAGGTCTTCATCATCACTTCCCATACTATGGAATACTCAGGACTGATTACATGCCTCAACAAAACCTCGAAAGAGCATCCCAGGACTAATTGCGAGCACACTGCTCAACCTATCGGATCTCCAAGGATATTTTACATGTTGACCTTCACAAAACCTACTCAAAGAATTCCATGATGTTACTAGCAAACCACTCTACCTGTATGGATCTCGATAGAGCATCCCAGGCTATTACGATCACATCGCTCTACCTATCCGGATTTTAAACAATCTTTTCTATGTGAACTTTGGAAAAACCTACTCAAAGCATCCCAGGCTATTACGAGAAAACCGCTCTACCTGTCTAGATCTTGATAGAGCATCCCAGGATGTTACGAGCACATCGCTCTACCTATCCCGATTTTAAAGGATCTTTTCTATGCAAAACTGTAGCAAAACCTACTCAGAGCATCCCAGGATGTTACAAGCACACTACTCTACCTATCTAGATCTCGATACAGCATCCTAGGATGTTACGAGCACGCTACTCTACCTATCCATATTTTAAAGGGTCTTTTCTATGCTACCTGCACAACCTATCCACGGCCACAGAGTATCAAACCGATACTCTCCATACATCATCCTGATGTACATCATCACATCATCAACCTGATCATCATCATAGCATCAACCCGATGCATATCATCTGGAGCAACATCTTGCAGCTCGTCATCTGTGATCATCCTGATCATCATCATAGCATCAACCTGATGCATATCATCTACAGTAATATCCTGAAGCTCATCATCTGTGATCATCTTGATCATACAATGCATCCGCCTAATGCATACACAATATCTTCCTAATACATATACAAATAAATTATCTACCTGATCATACCTGATACATATCAACATACATGATCTACCTGCTCATACAATGTATCCACATGGTACATCTACAGATACATACAAATGATCCAACTGATCATATCCAGCATCAAACATGATGCGTACATACATATACATATAAATGATCCAACTGATCATATCCAGCATCCAGCATGATGCATACATACATATACATATAAATGATCCAACTGATCATATCCAACATCCAACATGATGCGTATATACATATACATATAAATGATCCAACTGATCATATCAAGCATCCAACATGATGCATATACAGAGAAGTAACTGGATCATCGTCCTGATGCTCATCATCCAGTGCTTACATCCACATCCATGGGAGGAATCCTCCTCTCACCATGCTTGGAATGGCTTCAGCAGATGTGTCCATCACTTCTTCCTCAAAGTTTCGTTGATCTAAAGAACACCAAGCCTCTCCACAAAGTACTCGAACTTCACTCTGGCTAGTGGTTTCGTCATTACATCTACAATCTGCTCATCCATCGCAACATACGGGAGCTTCACTGCTCCTCTCTGCACCATATCCCTGATATAGTGAAATTTGATATCGATGTGATTCGACCTGTCGTGGAACATCGGGTTCTCAAACAGCGTCACACAACTCTGGTTGTCACAAAAAAATACTAGTAGCCTCCAAAGGGAGATCAAATAACTCAGACAGTATCTTCCAGATCCATACTGCCTCACAACTAGTTGAGCATGCTACAACATACTCTACTTAGGCTATACTTAGTGCTACACAGGATTGATTCCTACTAAACCAAGAGATCACACCTGATCCCATACTGAAGCAACACCCAAATGTGCTCTTCCTATCTACAGCACTTCCTGCCCAATCTGAATCAACATAAACCTGGAGGTTAAACTTTTTATTCACATCATACTTGAGCCCATAATCAACTGTACCCTTCAGGTACCTCAGAATATGCTTAACATCAACCAATGAACACTCCTTGGATCTGGTAGGAACTGGCTCAATGTGTTCACTGCAAAGCAAATATCTAGTCTCGTGTTCGTCAGGTACATCAAGGACCCAATCATCTGACGATATATAGTGACATCAACTGGCTCAGATGAAGCATCACACAGAAGCTTCAGGTTTGATGCCATAGGTGTGGCCATGGCCTTGCATTCCATCATCCTGAACCTCTTCAGGATCCCTACTGCATACTTCCTTTGTCCAAGGAAGATTTCATCTGCACTCTGCCACACCTCCATGCCTAGAAAATAGTGCATCATCCCCAAGTCCTTCATCTCGAACTCAGTAGCAAGCTTCCTCCTGGTATTGGAAATCAAACTATCTTCTCTTGTAACAAGCAGGTCATCCACATACAGAACTAGTATCACTGGATTTCCTTCCTCAACCTTGTATTAAAGGTTGGAATCCGCTTTACTCTTGGTAAAGCCCAAAATGGATAGAAAACTGTCCATCCTACCATACCAAGTCCTAGGAGATTGCTTCAAGCCATACAAGGCTTTCTTCAATATGCACACATATGACTTCCTGTCATGTGTCTCAAAACCGAGTGGTTATTCCACATACACTTCCTCTTCAGCTACACCATTCAAGAAGGTAGTCTTGGCATCCATCTGGTGTATATTCCATTTCATCACTGTACCCAGAACAAGTACTATTATGATGGAAATGTACTTGGCTACAGGAGCAAAAGTTTGTTCATAATCTATTCCCTCCTTTTGAGAGAAGCCACGAGCTATGAATCTTGCCTTGTATTTCTCTGTGCTGCCATCTGCAGCATGCTTGATCTTGTAGATCCACTTGGAAGTCACAACAGACTTCCCTTCAAGTCTTGGGACAACATCCCAAACATTATTTTTCATTATTGATTGGTATTCCTCGACCATGGCATCCTTCCATTCTTTCTTTTCCGTTGCCTCTTCATAACTGGAAGGTTCTATGTTCATGATATCATAGAGTAAAGCAACATAGCTAGTATGTGATCTGGTCCTCTTCTTTTCTCTGTGTTCTTCTTCTGGAATGCCATATATTTCTGCATCTTGAATGAGCTCTCTAGCCCATGCAGGTTTCCTTTTGTGAGAGTTCTCCTCACGAGGTGGATCTACAGGTATTTGCGGATATTCAATTTCATGATCAACATTTGGAATTGCTTCAGTCATAGTAGTGTCTTGAAATCTGGTTTCCTTTGGTTCTTCATGATCTTCAACAGGTATCTTCCTTGACTTGATGAATGTTGAGTTTTCATCAAATGTCACATCCTTGCTAACATCAATTTTCTTGAACCCTGGAAAGAATATTCTGTAAGCCTTCGAGCTTTCACTGTAACCCACAAAGATACCCTTCTTTCCGGAAGGTTCTACCATAGTCCTCTTTTCCTTTGGGACATGAGTGTATACTGGACAACCAAATATTTTGATATGGCTGACTTCAGGTTTCTTACGAGAGAAGACCTCTTCTAGTGTCTTGTTGTCCAATATCTTGTGGGGAGTTCTGTTCTGCACATATAGAGTTGTCCTAGTTGCCTCTACCCACAGATGCATAGGTAGATCCTGGTCATGCAACATTGTTCATGCTGCTTCCATGATTGTTATATTCCTCCTTTCTGCAACTCCATTTTGTTGTAGATTGTAAGGGGCAGTCAACTCCCTCTTATTCCCTGAATCACTGCATAGCTTCTTGAAGTCACTTGAAGTTAATTCTCTGCCATTGTCTGATCTGAATGTCTTTATTTTCTTATTAGTATGGTTTTCCATCAAGGATTTGAATTCCTTGAACTTGTTAAACACTTCATCTTTGTTCTTCAAGAAATAAACCCAAGTCTTCCAGTAGTCATCAATGAAAGAGACATAGTAAACATACCCACTCAGAGAACTAGATGACATTCGACCACATACATTGGAGTGGATAATTTCCAATATTCCTTTTGATTTGCTTTCACTGCTTGGAAATGCCTTCTTTATGTTCTTTCCTTTTGCACAGCCTTTGCAAACACCTTCATGCTTGGTCTTGATTTCAGGAAGACCTTCTACAGCTTTGCTTGAATTTGGTAGTGCTCTATAGTGCACATGTGCAAGCCTTCAATGCCAAAGTTCATTTGGCTCCATGGATTCATGTACCATGGCATGTTCAGGTTGTCCCTTCAACTTGTGCAATCCTCCCTCTTGCTCTCCAGTCACCACTGCATCATCAATAGTTTTAACCATTGGCCACATTAGGACTTGGCCATCTAAAAATGCAACCCTCGTGCCTTTTGCATCCAATGCAAAGATGGAGAGTAGGTTCTTCTTGAGTCCAAGTACAAATAACACATCTTTCATCTTCAAGGAGTTTCCAAATTCTAGGTTGTAGGAGGCTTCCCCACTTCCTTTGATAGGGTATTGATAATCATTCCCAAGTTTCACTTTATGGGGTGATTCATGTTCAGACAGATTTACAAAAGATTTTTTAAACCCAGTCATGTGTTTCGAAGCCCCACTATCAATTAACCAATCATTACAACCATGAGAATTAGTACCTGTGAGAGTAGAGATTAGAACATACTCTTCTTCGCTTGATGAGTCATCATCATCACTTTCTGCTCTAGCTTTCTTCCTAGGAGGTTCATAATCCTCAGCAGCATGAGCATGATATCTTCTTTTGTTGTTCTTCTTTTTCTTGTCGAATTTGTTGTCTTTCTTCTTCTTGGGACAATTTGAAGCAAAGTGTCCCATTTCATTACATTCGTAACATCGAACATGAGATAGATATTTCTTCTTATGATGAGGGTGAGAATTTTTCTTGTTATGATATTTCTCCCTCTTAAACTTGCTTCCGTTAGTGTGAGCTGTGAGCGCTTGATCTTCATTCCCCATCTTTTCTTCTCATTCCACAAGCCTAGCTTATTCTTGAGAGGATTCCTCCCACGGTCTACTGAAAGAGATCAATTTATTTCTTGCACAAATTTCTTGAATAAAAGAGTCCCATGACCTAGGTAGGCCATTCAAAGTGGTCATAATAGCTTCACCATTGTCCACTACTTCATCCACAGCTTCAAGTTGTTCCTTGATCTGAGAGACCTTGGATAAGTAAGATTGAATGGTCTCTCCATTCAATAGCTTGACCCCTTTCAATTGATTCCATAGAGTCATCTTTCGATTTATGTTCTTCCCTTCAAATAGCTTGGTCAAAGAGTCAAACATATCCTTGGGTGTCTTCAGAGATGACACATGTGGTATGAAATGGTCTTTGATAGAATTAGCAATGATTATCATTGCTTTGACCAAGTTCTTCTTATGCAATGCCTTAGCCTCTTCATCCTCTGGGATAGGGACCTCAGAGCTGAAGTAGGTGTCCAATTCATTTTCTTTGAGGATTAACCCAATCCTCTATGTCTAGGCTCAGAAGTTATTAGCCCCTTCAAGCTTATCCTCAAGATTGGTGTGATGAGACATCTTAAAGAGTAATTCAAATGGAAATAGAAAAGATTTAGGTCTTACCACTTGAATTGCTGAAAACTAGATCTAGTCACGGATTAGGGTTTGTTAGAGAAACCCTAAGAATTCAAAATGTGAATTTTAAATTTCTAAAAGGATAGAAAGATGCGCCTTGATGAGCTGATCAGCCTGGTGTATTCAAAATTTGAGATCTGCAAAGCTTCACCCTTCAAAAATTCCTTTTAGTCTTTGTGGGTTTATTAGGGAGGACCCTGAATTAGGGTTTGCATTTCCGAGAGATTTTCCCAGCCAAAAATCTTGATCCAAAGCTCTAAACATCGATTTTTCCAAGGAGCTTCCAGCTATGTCTTCAAATTTCAGAAATTCTTGTTTTTGAGGAAACCCTAATTTTTAGAGCCAAAACTGAAAGTGCTCATAACCGAATTCTAATTGGACAGAAACATTCACCTTGCAGAGGAGAGTCAATCTATCATATTTCTTTTCCAAAATCTATGGAGAGAAACCCAAAAACAAGAAGCCCTAGCTTCTGCAACTGCAGAGTGTCTTCTTCTCAGGTTAGCTCTGATACCATGTTAATTTTTTAGCAATAATTCAATATACCCTAGGATCTTTACTGAGAGAATAACATGTACAGTATATCAATCCATGTCAATCATATCAAGCATATCAATGATCCCAAGATGCAAACATAAGAGACAATAGACACATAGAGTTTTCGTGGAGAAAACCCTAAGGTGAAAAACCCCACAACTTCCTCAGAGATAGATAGAACAATAGCGAAACCAAAGTAGAACCAAAGTACATAGAGATAAAATCCTCCTAGCAGCCGATCCTCCTCCTCACATGTGCGCCCCTTTTCGAGTGATGGAAGTGTGAGTTCTGAAGTAAGCAAATAGAGAGATCCCGCTCTCTATTTATACTTGTTCTGAGCATCCTAACAAACATATGGGGCCAACTTGTCTAACTCAACATAATAACCCCAAGTTAACTTAATAATGGCTGACCGCACACATGGGAATGAAGACTGAGGGAGGGGTAGGGAGCAAGAGCGTGAGGTGGAGGGAGGGGGGGGAAACAGAGAGGGGGGGCGAGAGAGGGGGAGAGACGGGGGGGGGTGAGAGCCGGAGAGGAAGAGAGAGGGGGAGAGAGAGGGGGGAAGGGGGGTTTAGAGGGAGGGGGAGAGGCAAGACGGGGGGAGGGATCACGATTGGGTGAAAGCAGGGGGGATGGAGAGGGAGTGTGGAGGATGAGGGGGAGAAGAGGGACTGAGGGAGGGGGTTTGGGGAGGGCGAGAGGGGAAAGTGGGGGAGGCAGAGGGGGAAAGTGAGGGAGGGGGGAAGGGATATAGGAAAGGGTAGGTGGGGATGGGGGGAGTGGGGGAAAAGGGGGTGTTGGGGAGGGATGGGGGAAGTGGGATAGGGAGGTGGGGTTGGATGGGGAGGGAGAGAAAGAGGCAGAGAAGGAGAGAGATGAAGGGGAAAAGAGAAGGGGATGAGAGGGGGAGGGGGGAGGGAGAAAGAGGGTGAAGGGGAGATAAGGGGAGAGGGATGGGGAGGAAGGGGGAGGTAGGTGGAGCAAGAGTGGGAAGGAGGGATAGGGAAAGTGAGAGAGGGGTAGGAAGGGGGGTGGGGGTTAGGTGAAGGGGAGGAAGGGGAGGGAGATGGAGGGATAGAGAGGGAATGGGAGATGGGTAAGTGAGGATGACGGGGTAAAGAGAGAGGGAGGAAGGGGGGGGAGGGCGAGTGGGTGGAAGAGGGGGTAGGGAGAGGAGGGAGGGGGAAGGGATGTTGAGGGAGGGGGAAGTAGGACGTGGAGAGGGGCAAGCAAGTAGATGTGAGGGGAGGGTGAGAGGGGGAGTGAGGGAGGGGGTTGGGGAGAGGGAGAAGAGAGGGACAAGGGGATGGGGGGAGGGGTGGGTTGTGGGAAGGAGTGGAAGGGAGCGAGAGAGGGAGGTAGGAAGAGGGAGCAGAGGGAGGGAGGGAGGGAGGGAGGGGGAGATGGAGAGTGAGGGATGGAGATAGAAGAGGAGATAGGGAGAGGGGAGGGGACAAGGGAGCGATCGAGGGGGGAAAGTATGAGGGGGGGGACTTTCTAGGTAGAAAGGGGGGGGAGGGGAGTGGCAATAGGGTGTGGGGTGATGGGGGGACTGAGGATGTCCGACGAGGGGGGAGTGTTGAGATATTTGTAGGTTGGAGAGGGGAGGGAAGGAGAGAGAGAGGAGGAGAGGGGGGAATGGGGGTTAGCTATATGGAGGGAGGGAGGGAGGGAGATGAGGAGAGAGGGGGGAGAGGTAGAGGGAAGGGAAGGGGGATGGAGGTTGGAGAGTATGTTTGGGGGGAATGAGGGAGTGGGAAATATTGGTAGGAGGGAGAGGAGAGGGAGGTTGAGGGAGGGAGGGGGGAGGTAGAGGAAGGTAGAGGGAGGGAGAGAGAAGGATGGTGAGAGGGAGGGGGAGGGGAGGGAGAGGGAAGGCGGTAGGGGAGATGGGGAGGGGGGATGATGGGTGAGTGAGAGAGGGAGGAAGGGGGGACGGGGGATGGATGGGAGATTTATAGAGGGGGAGGGGAGGGAGGGAGAGGGAAAGGATGAGACTGGGGAAGGGGGGGGAGAGGGAGAGGGAGGGGGGAGGAACAAGATATTTGTAGGTGGGAGAGGGGATGGAGGGGGGGTGAGGGAGAGTGGAGGGGGTGAGTGGAGGAGACAGGGGAATGAGGTATGGGAAAAAGGTGGAGGGGGGGATTGAGACAGGGATGGGGGATCATGGGTGAGCGAGACAGAGAGGAATGGGGGAGGGAGTGATGGATTGGATATTGATAGGGGGAGGGGAGGGGGGGGGGAGAGGAGGTGGTGAGTGTGGGATATGGTGGAGCGAGGTATGGGGGAAAGGGGGAGGGGTGGATTGGTAGTTGGGAGAGGGAAGGTGTGGAGGGGAAAGGGATGGAGGGGAAGGGGGATTGGGGCAGGGGGAAAGAATGGGGTGAAGGGGTGGAGAGGGGGAAGAGAGGGACAAGGGGAGGGGGAGGGGGAGGGGGAGGGGTAGGAGGGGATTGGGGGAGGGGATGATTATGGGAAGTAATGGGAGGGAGTGGGAGAGGGAGGGAGGTAGGGAGGTGGGGATGGAGAGTGAGGGATGTAGATGGAAGAGGAGATAGGTAGAGGGGAGGAGAGGGGGGAGTGAGGGAGGGTGGAAAGCAGGAGGGGGGGAATTTCTAGGTAGAAAAGGGAGGGAGGGAGCGACAGTAGGGAGCTGGGTGATGGGGAGACTGAGGATGTCGGGAGGGGGGAGGGTTGAGATATTTGTAGGTTGGAGAGGGGAGTGAGGGAGAGAGAGAGGAGGAGAGGGGGGAATTGGGGGGAGAGGGAGGGGGAGGGGGGAGAGGGAGGGGGAGGGGGGAGAGGGAGGGGGATAGGGAGAGGGAGAGGGAGGGGGAGGGGGGAGGAATAGGATATTTGTAGGTGGGAGAGGGGATGGGGTGAGGGGGAGGGAGAGAGGAGGGGGTGAGTGGAGGAGACAGGGGAGCGAGGTATGGGAAAAAGGTGGAGGGGGGGGATTGAGATGGGGATGGGGGATGATGGGTGAGTGAGAGAGAGAGGATCGAGGCAGGGAGTGATGGATGGGAGATTGGTAGGGGGGGAGGGGAGTGGTGGAGGGGGAGAGGAGGTGGTGAGTGTGGGAGATGGTGGAGCGAGGTATGGGGGAAAGGGGGAGGGGTGGATTGGTAGTTGGGAGAGGGAAGGGGTGGAGGGGAAAGGGATGGAGGGGAAGGGGGAGGGGTGGATTGGTAGTTGGGAGAGGGAAGGGGTGGAGGGGAAAGGGATGGAGGGGAAGGGGGATGGAGGCAGGGGGGAAGAATGGGGTGAAGGGGTGGAGAGGGGGAAGAAAGGGACAAGTGGAGGGGGAGGGGGAGGGGTAGGAGGGGATTGGGGAAGGGGATGGTTGTGGGAAGGAGCAGGAGGGAGCGAGAGAGGGAGGGAGGTAAGGACGGGGGGATGGAGAGTGAGGGCTGGAGAGGGAAGAGGAGATAGGTAGAGGGGAGGAGACGGGGGAGCGAGGGAGGGGGGGAAATGAGGAGTGGGGGAAAATATAGTGGGGGAAAATGGGGGAAAATGGCTCAAAATAAAAAATGGTGCTACCAGTATACACACTTTTTGAAAAGAAGGTAAAAAAGACTACTAAAATTGACCCCCAAAAAAACCAGAACACTGTCGGGTTCTCGTCAAGTTGTATAACTTGTTGACTAGGTGCTATACACACAAAAAAAGAGAAAAACCATAAATCTTGTTTACGAGTTCATGTTTGAATGAGTAATCTATGTTGAAATATAATGTCTATGTATCACATGTAACCTTTTACTTACTTGAAGAGAGTGGGATTTAGACTTAAAGTTATTCCGAAGCATACATATTTATCATACCTAAAATTTACATCATCATGTTCATCATAATGGAAATAATGAATATAAGTAATAATAATATGATTGTATAAGACTCTGATGAGAGATATTATAACTTTTTGTACGAAGTAGAAGTACCCACACTTTCCCATATATGTTTGTGAATGGAAGGCTAGCAATATTAACTTACCCTTAATGCTTGCTAGATTTAAACACCACAAATGCTCAGGAGAAAGAATCCCAGACCTGCACTTCAAATATTATGAGGACTGACCTCTGTAAAACTTGGCAGAAATTTCTAACAAATATAATGAAATATACATCATGTGCATCATGTGATTTGCTGGTCTGAAGAATGAAATATCCAACAATAAATTGAATATAGGAATATATATGATGCTAAGAACATTTTTAACTATGCAAATTGAGGTTGTCGTTGAGTCGAGAGAATCTAAATAAGGATAAGAATGTTTTAATTGTGTTGTATCTGAATTGGATTTGATTATAGAGGAAGCATTTGAGTAACTAGAAATCCTTCTATCCATTTTGCTCATTCAGAGAAAGTCGATGGATCAAGAGACCCAAAACTCGAGATAGAAAGAGTATAAGATTTCAAAGTTCGAAAAGATACTATACAAAATTTAATACGAACATCCAAGTGTCTACTTGTAATGTGTCCCTGCTAGATGTACACCATATTGATGTATTTATAACTTCGGAAGATATTCACTTGTATATTTTATTTGTACTTTATTGTATCCCCAACAGAGATGTATTATTCCTCCGATTGGAAGTGTCGTTAGTTGTACTTGCAAGTGTCGCAAGTTATATTGTGAGTGTCGTAACTTATACTTGATGGGTTATTAGACCACCTTGATGGGGTCAGCCCTGTATGAGTCATGTGGGTTAAAGGGTTATTAGACCACCCTATTGGGGTCAGCCCAGTCAACATTATGTTAAGTGGTTAAGTTGGGGCCGACCTAGTTAGAGTTAAAAGACAAGTAAAGTAGTGTATAAATAGAGAGTGTCTCTCTCTCATTTTACACATTCTCTCATTCACTCACTTCGCATTAGTGAGAAAGAGGAGGAGTGCACACTAGTGGAGGAGGTGTAGCTGCTGCAGTCATCTATCTCTTGGGTTTGATCTTTGCGATCTTTGTATTGGTGGTTATTCTATCTCTAAGGAAGTTGCGGGGTTTTTCACCTTCTTGGTTTTCCCCCTCTGAAATGTTTTGTGTCTCTGGTCTCTTGTCTCTTATGATTGATATGATGTACATGTTTTTCTTTCAGTTAAGATCCTAGATCTACTGAATTAAATGATGAAAAACTAACATGTTATCAGATCTAGCCTAAAGGAAGGCATGGTATGGCATTTATGACACTTGTTGCACTTGCGACAAATTGGAAGCTAGGCCTTGGTATAGTCAAAACAAGTCATCGTAGAACTTTCGCTATAACTCAATTTTGGCGAAGGTTCAGGATCTGAAAATTCTATAGGTCGAATATGAAATGTCCATGTACCTTTTATCTAAATTCTAGCATCAGATTCATTTTACTTTGTGTGATATGATCCGTACAAGTTAGGGTTCATGTCTCTTCCAAAATCCAGTCCTAAACATGTGACCTAGGAGAAAAGGTCATATCTCAGACTAGCAATATCCAAATGGAATTCTGTAAAAAGTGACAGTAAGAGCACAGACTATAGTTTCACGGGTAATGTTTTCAAAGGTGGAAGTTGAAGTAGTAACACGTGGCACTCCGTACAAGTTCACTATACTGTTTCATCCCATAAATAGGTCACGTTGCGAAACTTGGCATATCTCTCTCTCAGAGAATAGATTTGAGGTCATACCTATGGGGTTGGAAAGATAAAAGGTCAGGCTACCAGAGGCCGAAGTTTCAGACCCTATGGATCCGAAATTTCAAAGATGCACCAGAAACAATAAGGCACATATTTCTATGAAATAGAATTGGATTCTAAGCATTCTCATTTTTGGCTTGTCACTGCTACAGGAAATTGGGGATTTTGAAAGAAGTGGAATTTTAGAGTCATCATAGCATAGAATTACTCAACTCAGAAAATCAAATTTTGAGAGCAAGTTCAAATTTTTTGGTTGGGTAGAACCCCGGGCATTATCAAAACCTAGTTCGGGATCTTGATCGGAAAGTTGGAAAATTAGGGTTTCTGCAAAAGTTGAAATTTTTGGAATCTGTGACCACGGCTAGATACTCCTCACAAAAATTGAAGTTTAGAGCACAAAATCGAACCTTTTGGTTGGGAAAAAACCTGAGCATTATCAAACCCTAGTTTGATGGCTCAGCAAGGCGCATATTTTCATCCAATCAAAAGTTTGAAATTCAAAGTTTAAATTTTTAGGGTTTCTCTGACAAACCGTAATCCAGCTCCAAATCCAATTTCAGCAAATCAAAGTGGATTGGGTTAATCCTAGAAGAGAATGAATTGGATACCTGCATAAGTGAAGAAGTTCTAGTTTCAGAGGAAGATGTGGCTAAGGCCTTACATACGAAGGCTACAAGCAATCCCGGTAGGTATGACTTGAAGAGATACATGTATGTTTTGAAATCTAGTCATGATTAAGTTTATGATATGTTTGTCTTCATATTATTGAGGCTAGTACAATCTTGATTAATTTTAGACTTGTCTTATCACCCTAGTAAAAGTATGATGCATGTGAATACATTCATCGATTAGGGATATGACACTTATGATTGTACTAATACACTGTGTTGTTGTATGAGGATGATGTTGTCCACTAACATGAAGGGTACATCAAGACATACGAATCAAGTTATAAGATCAAGAAAATATGACCATGGTGACATGAAGACAAAGGCTCATCCATAGTCATGGATCACATAGAAGCTCCACTTATGAAGTATGTATAAATTGGTTCTACAATTATTAACTTATGAGATATGCAGGTTGCTAGCACAAGGTCTCTAAGAGAATAAAGAAGACATTGTTTGGGTATGTTATACAAGCATGATAATCAAGGTATGTTTTCCTATATCGAGTTAGAGTCCTACTTTGTGTATACTTTTGTATGATTGATTATGATTATTTATAAATCTATAGGTTTGAGTAATCATGGGTTTATGCATATTATGCTTCTTACTTTGATTGATGATATGGAAAACAAGAAGAGTCCTATGGTCGAATAATAATATGCATGAGTAAAAGAAGTACTCCATGAAACCCTGAATACTAACGCTTGTGATAAACTACCTGTGTATGAAATGATCATGACCATACATGTTTAATATTATTTAGAATCATAATGTTTTGATAGTACTGAGATTATACTAATGGATGTATGATTATGTATGAGATATTGAGGATGACACAATGATGACACTAGTGCACACTTAGGCATGCATAGTGGTCCAGGATGGATATAAGTTCAAAGACAAATAATCGAGGAAGCAAATATCAAGAGGGAGCACACTCCAGTAGCTCCTGCAAGGAAGCAAAGATCGAGAGGGAGGCCACCCAACAACCAAACAAAGATAAGTATTTGAATTGTTATTTCCTATATATATGATTACTTAAATGATGTTGTTCAGTCTTGTATATACTTATGATTTAAGATGTATATTATGCATTTTAGAAAAGTTGCATCAATGAACAAGATACTACTAATATGCAATTAATATGTAAGTGTCCTATAGTATTTTACAACATTCCATTACTACTTATCTAGAATGAAATCTCTTTGCAGACATGTTGGGAGTTGCGCACACTCTTAACAATGTTCTGGTAGAGATGCAAGGCATCTAGAAAGTTACGGGATATGAATAAATGTTGTAGTGAAGCATTGGCTAAGATAATTGCATGAATGTATGACATACATTCTTATGTGTAACAATTTTTTTTGAAAAACCATGAGATGTTTCTAATCATGTAATTGAATTTGAATTGTAGGAAATATCTTGTAGAATCACCTAAAAAAGAAGGACAGTAACATTTTTTCCAGCAACGAAGTTCACTATCTATTGAAGATATTGAAGAATATGAAGTTCCCGGGATCCGAGATGCAGTAATGAAAGAATTCCATGATCGAGGAGTACCAGTCGATCATGAAGAATGATGTCTGGGATGTGGTCTCAAGACCAGAGGGGAAGTTTGTTGTGACTTCCAAGTGGATCTACAAGATCAAGCATGCTGCAGATGTGATGAAATAGAAGATACATAAGATGGATGTCAAGACAACTTTCTTGAATGCTGTAGTCGAAGAGGAAGTGTATGTGGAGCAACCACTTGGTTTTGCAACACATGACAGGGAGTCATATGTGTGCCGATTGAAGAAATCCTTGTATGGCTTGAAGTAAGAACCTAGGACATGGTATGGCAGGATAGACAACTTGCTGTCCAGTTTGGGCTTTACCAAGAGTAAAGTGGATTCCAACCTTTACTACAAGGTTGAGGAAGGAAATCCAGTGATACTCCTATTGTATGTGGATGACCTATTTGTGACAGGTGAGGATAGATTGATTGCTAGCACGAAGAGGAAGCTTGCTGCTGAGTTTGAGATGAAGGACTTGGGTATGATGCATTAATTTCTAGGTATGGAGGTGTGGCAGAGTGCAAATGGAATCTCCCTTGGACAAGGGAAGTATGTAGTAGATATCCTGAAGTGCTTCGGGATGATGGACTACAAGGCCATGGCCACATCTATGGCATCGAACTTGAAGCTATTGATTGATGCGTCATCGAAGTCGGTTGATGCCACGATGTATCATCGGATGATTGGGTCCTTGATGTACCCGATGAACATGAGACCATATATTTGCTTTGCGGTGAACACCTTGAGCCAATTCCTGACGGATCCTATACATGTTCACTTGATTGTTGTAAAGCATATTCTAAGGTACCTGAAGGGTATGGTTGATTATGGGCTCAAGTATGATGCAAATCAAAAGGTTAACCTGCAGGGTTATGTTGATTCATATTGGGTAGGCAGTGTTACAGATAGGAAGAGCACTTCAGGTTGCTACTTCAGTATGAGATCAAGTGTGATCTCTTGGTTTAGCATGAAGCAGTACTACGTAGCACTGAGTACAGCCGAAGCAGAGTGTGTTGTAGCATGTTCATCCAACTATGAGGCAATATGGATAAGTAAGCTCCTGTCTCATTTATTTGATCTCCAGTTGGATGCTACTTGTATCTGTTGTGACAACCAGAGTTGTGTGAAGTTGTCAGAGAACTCGGTGTTCCATGGCAATTCAAAGCATATCGAGATCAAATATAACTATATCAGGGATATGGTGCAGAGAGGAGCAGTGAAGCTCCATTTTGTTGCGACAGATGAGCAGGTTGCAGATGTGTTGACCAAATCACTAGCAAGAGTGAAGTTCGAGTACTTTAGAGAGAGGCTTGGTGTTCTTTAGATATAATATACTTCAAGGAAGACTTGATGGGACACATTTGCAGGAGCCATTCCAAGCATGGTGGTAGCAGGATCCTTCCCATGGCTGTGGATGTAAGAATTGTGTGATGAGAATCAAGACAATGATTCAGTTACTGTTGTGATGATGATCAAGATGATCATGTGTGATGAGCATCAGGATGATGCTCCAGATGATATACACAAGTATGATGTTATGTATATGATCAGGATGATCATGTGTGATGAGCATCAGGACGATTCTCCAGATGATATGCATTAGGATGATGCTGTGTATATGATCAGGGTGATCATGTGATGATGATGTGCATCAGGATGATGTACTGTAGGATGGTTATCAGTATGATCATGAGTATTAGGATGATACTCCACGGACATATTGTATAGGTAGCATGTAAAAAATCCTAAGAGATCTGATAGTCTGTGCTCAGATGCTCTTTTGAGGTTTTGCTACAGGTAGCATAGAAAAGATCCTGGGATATCCAATAGTCTGTTCTCGGATACTCTTTCGAGGTTTTTCTACAGGTTGGACGTGGACAGGTTGTACAGGTAGCATAGAAAAGATCCTGGGAGATCCGATAGTCTGTGCTCGGATGCTCTTTCAATGTTTTTCTATAGGTAGCATAGAAAAGATCCTAGAAGATCCTATACTCTGTGCTAGGATGCTATTTCGAGGTTTTGCTACTAGAGGCATGTAATCAGTATTGGAGATCCGATAGGTTGAGCTATGTGATTGTAAAAGTCTTGGGATGCTCTTTAGAGTTCTTGCAGGTTGCAAGACACTCTTTTAAGGTTTTTCCTAACCACATAAAAAAGATCCTAGGAGATCTTATAGTCTGTGCTAGGATGTTCTTTCGAGGTTTTGTGGTGGTGTTCACATAGAAAATATCTTGGGAGATCGATAATCTATGCTCGGATTCTCTTTCGAGGTTTTGTGATGGTCACATGTAAAATATCCTGGGAGATCCTATAGTCAGTGCTAGGATGCTCTTTCAAGGTTTTGTTAATGCACATAATAAGTCCTGAGGATTCCACATTATAGCCAAAGATGATGAAGACCTATAGGATGTATCTCTACTTTAGGAAGCTACATATAAAATAAATGTAGCTTATGAAAGGACGTATCTCTACTTTAGGAAGCTACATATAAAATAAATATAGTTTTGAAGTTACTTTGTTCTCTCTAGTGTTTTAATTTAGCTCATTTACATAATTACAATTTAGCTATAGTTTCATGGTATCATAGCTACAATTGAAAGTGTATGTCATTTTGAGCTTCAAAATGTGTAAGATAAAGATATAGCCATGCAATAATAAATATATGATCACGCATGATGTAATGGATCTTTAAAGGATAATAGTTTGATTTGATGGTGTTGGATTCAATCTTTGGAAAATTAAAATGAATATGTTTTTACTGAATAAGAACCTTTTCAAGATACTTGAAGGGATTGAGACTAAACTTTTGTAGGATGTAGACTTGATAGGTCTCGTTCTTGAATATTTTTGAGTTTAAGTGACAATGTACTATACATGTAAGTGAGGAAAAAACAACAAAATATACTTGTGATCAATTGGTTAAAATGTATGAATCAAATTATGTGAATACAAGATTGTATCTATGGTTAGTTTTTCCAATTAAAAATATTTTAGTCATAGAATATATTACACCTTGTACATGTTAATTAATTTTGGGCAGTAATTCAATATACTCTAGGATATTTACTGAGAGAATAACATGTACAGTATATCAATGCATGTCAATCATATCAAGCATATCAATCATCACAAGATGCAAACATAAGAGACAATAGACACACAGAGTTTCCATGGGAAAAACCATAAGATTAAAAACCCCATAACTTCCTCAGAGATAGATAGAGAAATAGCACAACCAATGTACAACCAAAGTACACAAAGATAAACTCCTCCTAGCAGTTGATCCTCCTCCTCACATTTGCACCACTTTCCGAGTGATGGAACCGTCAGTTCTGAAGTGATCAAATAGACAGATCCCGCTCTCTATTTATACTTGTTCTGAGTAGCCTAATAAACCTATGGGGCCAAATTGTCTAAATCATCCTAATAACCCCAGGTTAAATTAATCAAGGCCAACCCCAGACATGGTCGTCTAATAACCCATCAGCAAGTTACGACACTTGTCAATACAAATGATATAGAGGAATAATACATCTCTATAGGAGTATAATAAAATACAAATATGAAATACATTCTGAAGTTACATATACATCAACACTCCCTCTTAACTAGGAAGGTATTTCTCGACACAGATCTGCTAACACAAGTATTCTTCTTTGAATGATCAGGAGCAAATCATCATCCTTGAATCATCGTCATCATACTGGATGTAGGCCCACCACCTGTAGGTCTTCATCATCACTAGCCATACTATGGAATACTCAGGACTGATTACATGCCTCAAAAAAACCTCGAAAGAGCATCCCAGGACTAATTACGAGCACACTGCTCAACCTATCGGATATCCAAGGATATTTTACATGTTCACCTTCACAAAACCTTCTCAGAGAATCCCATGATGTTACGAGCAAACCACTCTACCTGTATGGATCTCGATAGAGCATCCCAGGCTATTACGAGCACATCACTCTACCTGTCCAGATTTTAAACGATCTTTTCTATGTGAACTTTCGCAAAACCTATTCAAAGCATCCCAGGCTATTATGAGAAATATGCTCTACCTATCTGGATCTCGATAGAGCATCCCAGGATGTTACGAGAATATCGCTCTACCTGTCCGGATTTTAAAGGATATTTTGTATGCAAAACTGTAGCAAAACCTACTCAAAGCATCTCAGGATGTTACAAGCACACTGCTCTACCTGTCTAGATCTCGATAGAGCATCCCAGGATGTTACGAGCACGCTACTCTACCTATCCATATTTTAAAGGGTCTTTTCTATGCTACCTGCACAACCTGTCCACGGCCACAGAGTATCAAACCGATACTCTCCATACATCATCCTGATCTACATCATCACATGATCAACCTGATCATCATCATAGCATCAACCCGATGCATATCATCGGGAGCAACATCTTGCAACTCGTCATCTGTGATCATCCTTATCATCATCATAGCATCAACCTGATGCATATCATCTACAGTAATATCCTAAAGCTCATCATCTATGATCATCTTGATCATACAATGCATCCACCTAATGCATACACAGTATCTTCGTGATACATATCATCATACATGATCTACTTGATCATACAATGTATCCACCTGATACATATACAAATAAATTATCTACCTGATCATACCTCATACATATCAACATACATGATCTACCTGATCATACAATGCATCCACATGGTACATCTACAGATACATACACATGATCCAACTGATCATATCCAGCATCCAACATGATGCGTACATACATATACATATAAATGATCCAACTGATCATATCCAGCATCCAACATGATGCGTACATACATATACATATAAATGATCCAATTGATCATATCCAACATCCAACATGATGCGTATATACATATACATATAAATGATCCAACTGATCATATCAAGAATCCAACATGATGCATATATAGAGAAGTAACTGGAGCATCGTCCTGATGCTCATCATCCACTGCTTACATCCACATCCATGGGAGGAATCCTCCTCTCATCATGCTTGGAATGGCTTCAGCAGATGTGTCCATCACTTCTTCCTCGAAGTGTCGTTGATCTAAAGAACACCAAGCCTCTCCACAAAGTACTCAAACTTCACTCTAGCTATTGGTTTCGTCAGTACATCTGCAATCTACTCATTCGTCGCAACATACAGGAGCTTCACTGCTCCTCTCTGCACCATATCCTTGATATAGTGATATTTTATATCGATGTGCTTCGACCTGCCGTGGAACATCAGGTTCTCAAATAGCTTCACACAACTCTGGTTGTCACAAAAAAATACTAGTAGCCTCCAAAGGGAGATCAAATAACTCAGACAGTAGCTTCCGGATCCATACTGCCTCACAACTAGTTGAGCATGCTACAACATACTCTGCTTCGGCTATACTTAGTGCTACACAGGATTGATTCCTACTAAACCAAGAGATCACACCTGATCCCATACTGAAGCAACACCCAAGTGTGCTCTTCCTATCTACAACACTTCCTGCCCAATTTGAATCAACATAAACCTGGAGGTTAAACTTTTGATTCACATCATACTTGAGCCCATAATCAACTGTACCCTTCAGGTACCTCAGAATATGCTTTACAGCAACCAATGAACACTCCTTGGATCTGTTAGGAACTGGCTCAATGTGTTCACTACAAAGCAAATATCTAGTCTCGTGTTTGTTAGGTACATCAATGACCCAATCATCTGACGATATATAGTGACATCAACTGGCTCAGATGAAGCATCACACAGAAGCTTTAGGTTTGATGCCATAGGTGTGGCCATGGCCTTGCATTCCATCATCCCGAACCTCTTCATGATCCCTACTGCATACTTCCCTTGTCCAAGGAAGATTCCATCTGCACTCTGCCACACCTCCATGCCTAGAAAATAGTGCATCATCCCCATGTCCTTCATCTCGAACTTAGCAGCAAGCTTCCTCTTGGTATTGGCAATCAAACTATCTTCTCTTGTAACAAGCAGGTCATCCACATATAGAAGTAGTATCATTGGATTGCCTTCCTCAACCTTGTAGTAAGGGTTGGAATCTGCTTTACTCTTGGTAAAGCCTAAACTGGATAGAAAACTGTCCATCCTACCATACCAAGTCCTAGGAGCTTGCTTCAAGGCATAAAAGGCTTTCTTCAATATGCACACATATGACTTCCTGTCATGTGTCTCAAAACCGAGTGGCTATTCCACATACACTTCCTCTTCAACTACACCATTCAAGAAGGCAGTCTTGGCATCCATATGGTGTATATTCCATTTCATCACTGTAGCTAGAGCAAGTACTATTCTGATGGAAGTGTACCTGGCTACAGGAGCAAAAGTTTCTTCATAATCTATTCCCTCCTTCTGAGAGAATCCACGAGCTATGAATCTTGCCTTGTATTTCTCTATGCTGGCATCTGCAGCATGCTTGATCTTGTAGATCCACTTGCAAGTCACAACAGACTTCCCTTCAAGTCTTGGGACAACATCCAAAACATTATTTTTCATTATTGATTGGTATTCCTCGACCATGGCATCCTTCCATTCTTTCTTTTCCATTGCCTCTTCATAACTAGAAGGTTCTTTGTTCATGATATCACAGAGTAAAGCAACATAGCTGGTATGTGATCTGGTCCTCTTCTTTTCTCTGTGTTCTTCTTCTGGAATGCCATATATTTTTGCATCTTGAATGAGCTCTCTAGCCCATGCAGGTTTCCTTTTGTGAGAGTTCTCCTCACAAGGTGGATGTACAGGTATTTGCGGATCTTCAATTTCACGATCAACATTTGGAATTGCTTCAGTCATAGTAGTGTCTTGAAATCTTGTTTCCTTTGGTTCTTCATGATCTTCAACAGGTATCTTCCTTGACTTGATGAATGTTGAGTTTCCATCAAATGTCACATCCCTGTTAACATCAATTTTCTTGAACCCTGGAAAGAATATTCTGTAAGCCCTCGAGCTTTCACTGTAACCCACAAATATACCCTTCTTTCCGGAAGGATCTAGCTTAGTCCTCTTTTCCTTTGGGACATGAGTGTATACTGGACAACCAAATATTTTGATATGGTTGACTTCATGTTTCTTACTAGAGAAGACCTATTCTAGTGTCTTGTTGTCCAATATCTTGTGGGGAGTTCTGTTCTGCACATATAGAGTTGTCCTAGTTGCCTCTACCCATAGATGCATAGGTAGATCCTGGTCATGCAACATTGTCCGTGCTGCTTCCATGATTGTTCTATTCTTCCTTTCTGTAACTCCATTTTGTTGTGGATTGTAGGGGGTAGTTAACTCCCTCTTATTTCCTAAATCACTGCATAGCTTCTTGAAGTCACTCGAAGTTAATTCTCTGCCATTGTCTAATCTGAATGTCTTTATTTTCTTATTAGTTTGGTTTTCCATCAAGGCTTTGAATTCCTTGAACTTGTTAAACACTTCATCTTTGTTCTTCAAGAAATAAACCCAAGTCTTCCAGTAGTCATCAATGAAAGAGACATAGTAAACATACCCACTCAGAGAACTAGATGACATTCGACCACATACATTGGAGTGGATAATTTCCAAGATTCCTTTTGATTTGCTTTCACTGCTTGGAAATGCCTTCTTTATGTTCTTTCCTTTTGCATAGCCTTTGCAAACACCTTCATGCTTGGTCTTGATTTCAGGAAGACCTTCTACAACTTTGCTTGAAATTGGTAGTGCTCTATAGTGCACATGTGCAAGCCTTCAATGCCAAAGTTCATTTGGCTCCATGGATTCATGTACCATGGCATGTTCAAGTTGTCCCTTCAATTTGTGCAATCCTCCCTCTTGCTCTCCAATCACCACTACATCATCAATAGTTTTAACCATTGGCCACATTAGGACTTGGCCATCTACAAATGCAACCCTCGTGCCTTTTGCATCCAATGCAGAGATGGAGAGTAGGTTCTTCTTGAGTCCAAGTACAAATAACACATCTTTCATCTTCAAGGAGTTTCCAAATTCTAGGTTGTAGGAGGCTTCCCCACTTCCTTTGATAGGGTATTGATAATCATTCCCAAGTTTCACTTTATGGGGTGATTCATGTTCAGACAGATTTACAAAAGATTTTTTAAACCCAGTCATGTGTTTAGAATCCCCACTATCAATTAACCAATCATTACAACCATGAGAAATAGTACCTGTGAGAGAAGAGATTAGAACATACTCTTCTTCGCTTGATGAGTCATCATCATCACTTTCTGCTCTAGCTTTCTTCTTGGGAGGTTCATAATCCTCAACAGCATGAGCATGATATCTTCTTTTGTTATTCTTCTTCTTCTTGTCAAAGTTGTTGTCTTTCTTCTTCTTGGGACAATTTGAAGCAAAGTGTCCCATTTCATTACATTCGTAACATCGAACATGAGATAGATCTTTCTTCTTATGATGAGGGTGAGAATTTTTCTTGTTATGATATTTCTCCCTCTTAAACTTGCTTCCATTAGTGTGAACCGTGAGAGCTTGATCTTCATTCCCCATATTTTCTTCTCATGCCACAAGCCTAGCTTATTCTTGAGAGCATTCCTCCAATGGTCTACTGAAAGAGATCAATTTCTTTCTTGCACAAATTTCTTGAATAAAAGAGTCCCATGACCTAGGTAGGCCATTCAAAGTGGTCATAATAGCTTCACCATTGTCCACTACTTCATCCACAGCTTCAAGTTGTTCCTTGATCTGAGAGACCTTGGATAAGTAAGATTGAATGGTCTCTCCATTCAATAGCTTGATCCCTTTCAATTGATTCCGTAGAGTCATCTTTCGATTTATGTTCTTCCCTTCAAATAGCTTGGTCAAAGAGTCAAACATATCCTTGGGTGTCTTCAGAGATGACACATGTGGTATGAAATGGCCTTTGATAGAATTAGCAATGATTATCTTTGCTTTGACCAAGTTCTTCTTATGCAATGCCTTAGCCTCTTCATCCTCTGGGATAGGGACCTCAAAGCTGAAGTAGGTGTCCAATTCATTTTCTTCCAAGATTAACCCAATCCTATACGTCTAGGCTCAGAAGTTATCAGCCCCTTCAAGCTTATCCTCAAGCTTGGTGTGATGAGACATCTTAAAGATTAATTCAAATGGAAATAGAAAAGATTTAGGTCTTACCACTTGAATTGCTGAAAACTAGATCTAGTCGCGGATTAGGGTTTGTTAAAGAAACCCTAAGAATTCAAAATGTGAATTTAAAATTTCTGAAAGGATAGAAAGATGCGCCTTGATGAGTTGATCAGCCTGGTGTATTCAAAATTTGAGATCTACAAAGCTTCATCCTTAGAAAATTCCTTTTAGTCTTTGTGGGTTTATTAGGGAGGACCCTGAATTAGGGTTTGCATTTCCCAAAGATTTACCGAGCCAAAAATCTTGATCCAAAGCTCTAAACATCGATTTTTCCAAGGAGCTTCTAGCTATGTCTTCAAATTTCAGAAATTCTTGTTTTTGAGGAAACCCTAATTTTTAGAACCAAAACTGAAAATGCTCATAACCGAATTCTAATTGGACAGAAAGATTCAACTTGCAGAGGAGAGTCAATCTATCATATTTCTTTTCCAAAATCTATGGAGAGAAACCCAAAAATAGGAAGCCCTAGCTTCTGCAAGTGCAGAGTGTCTTCTTCTCAGGTTAGCTCTGATACCATGTTAATTTTTTAGCATTAATTCAATATACCCTAGGATCTTTACTGAGAGAATAACATGTACAGTATCTTAATGCATGTCAATCATATCAAGCATATCAATGATCCCAAGATGCAATCATAAGAGACAATAGACACATAGAGTTTCCGTGGGGAAAACCCTAAGGTGAAAAACCCCACAACTTCCTCAGAGATAGATAGAACAATAGCACAACCAAAGTAGAACCAAAGTACATAGAGATAAAATCCTCCTAGCAGCCGATCCTCCTCCTCACATGTGCACCACTTTTCGAGTGATGGAAGTGTGAGTTCTGAAGTGATCAAATAGAGAGATCTCACTCTCTATTTATACTTGTTCTGGGCATCCTAATAAACCTATGGGGTCGACTTGTCTAACTCAACCTAATAACCCTAGGTTAACTTAATAAGGGCTAACCCCACACATGGTGGTCTAATAACCCATCGGTAAGTTATGACACTTGCGACACTTGTCAATACAAATGACGACACTTCCGTATAGAGGAATAATACATCTCTATAGGAGTATAATAAAATACAAAGATGAAATACATTCCGAAGTTACATATACATCAATAGTACAAACTAATTTAAGTTTCTCAAAAAGTAACTGGAAGCATGTGGGTTAGTGATTGCATAAGAAAACATTGTATGACACTTTTGGATAGGTTGTGAGGATCCTATTAATGGTTGATAGTATATTTGAACACTCAACCTAATATGGACTTGTAGAATGTAGTATTAGAACTATTACAATTGAAGAAGCCATAATAAACAATACGAGTTTGAATGATGAGACTCCTACATATTCTTTTTCAATAGTATATAAAGGAAAGTCAAAGAAAAAGAATGAAAACAATTCTCATTTCTCATAGTGCAATGTATCCAATAATAATAAAGACAAGATCTGAGTTTGAATGATGAGACTCTTGCATCTCCTTTTTCAATTGTATATAAAGGAAAGAAAAATAAGAAGAATAAAAACAATTCTCATCTCTCGTAGTGCAATGTCAGCCATAAGGTGGTGAAAAAGAAGGGAACATGCTTTCATTATGGGGCTTTAGGACATTTTAAGAAAAAAAACACAAAATAGCTAGCATGGGTTGATGAGGTAAATAAAAGGAATGTCGTTTTAAGATTAAATGACATTGTTTACTATCACTATGTCCTCAAATTATGGTGTTATAAAGTGTTGGTACTTAGATTTATGAGCAACTCAATAAATTGAACTTCAGAGAACTTAATGGTTCACGTCATATAAAGAGTACCCAAAGATTGTATATAAAAAACATGAAATTATTAGAGTTGGTAGTATGAAGATGTTTGATAGTGCATATAAATAAATCCAAAATGTATGGCATATCACTGATTTAGAAAAAAACTTTTTGGTAATTAGTAATTTTATAGATGAGTGAATTGGTACAATTTGATATTCATGTATGCATTTTAAGGGACGTAAAGGGAATGGATATTCTTAAATAAATTAGAGATGGAAACCCATATATGTTTTGTGATTTAATATTAAGTGAAATTAACAATAACAAATAGTAATAGCTCAACTTTAGTCCTTTGGCATCACATTTTTCTTTTGTGGATAAGAGAGGAATATTCTATTACTAAAACAAAAAAATATCTACATAATGTTACAAAAAAGGTCTGCCCTAAGCATAGACCATATCATCTAGAAATCCCACTAAACCATCAAAATAACCATTCCACCTATAACCATCTTTACTAACCAGTTTAACATTGTACAAAGATCCCATCCCGGGTGTAAAGCCACTACAAACCCTTCCCATCCCAAGTGATACACCATTAAAAAATAGACTATCAGGCTTAATAAACATTAATTCCCTGCTCGAAAAACAAAACATACACTAATTCTCGGCTCGAAGCCATTGCGAAACAAACAAAAAATCATTCTGAAGTGATGCCAAAAAACAACAAGGCAGAGACTAAAAATAACTAGACTGGGTCTACCGTTGGAGGTGCAAACTCAACCTGATTTTCTTTATTATAGGTTGACGAGCTATGATTAGGGTTCACTGGAGGAGATGAGTTGCGCATCAGATTAGCCATGAAGGAAGCTTTGGTCAACTCCCTCACCCATCCATGTCCACCATATTACGCAACATATCCTCCTTGACATTTCGACAATCTGCGCTACCAAATCCCCAAAGCTTACTCGTTCTAACATCACTTTATCCAGAATTCGCCTCAATATCCAATATGGTTCAAGAGCAGCCTCCATTCTGCGGTCCTCAATTCTTCGCTTCACCTCATCATCCTCCATTTTCTAAATGGATTCATTACCATGGGATAGGATACCCTCTATATATTCTTCCCCTACCTCCTCTTCCACCACGCCTGGCTCAACTCTTCCGCTTCCCCCCCGACGACTTCACCTTCCTTGGCAGGGGGCCATCGTGTTGATCTATATGTAACTTCAGAATGTATTTCACCTATGTATAGTGTACTCCTATAGAGATGTTATTAATCCTCTATACGGAAGTGTCGTCATTTATATTAACAAGTGTTGCAAGTGTCGTAACTTGCAATGATGGGTTATTAGACCACCTATCAAGGGGTTGGCCCAGATTAATGTAACCATGGGTTATTAGACTCAGTTAGACAAGTCGGCCCTGCTAGTTTATTAGGCAAGTCAGGACAAGTATAAATAGAGAGCGGGAGATCTCTATTTGTTCATCTCATCCCATTACTCACTTCTACATCACTCGAAAAGTGGCACACTAGTTGAGGAGGACAAGTAGCTGCTAGTAGAAGACTATCTATTGTACTTTGGTTGTATCATTGCTCTTTCTATCTCTGAGGAAGTTGTGGGGTTTTTCACCTTTATGGTTTTCCCGAGTGAAACTCTGTGTGTCTATTGTCTCATGTGATTTCTTGGTGTGATTGATATGCATTGTTATACTTGATATACTGTACATGTTATTCTCTGAGTAAAGATCTTAGAGTATATTGAATTAATGTTAAAAAATTAACATGGTATCAGAGCTAACCTGAGAAGAAGACATTCTGCAGTGGAAAAAACTAGGGTTTCCTATTTATTGGTTTTCTCTCCACATATTTTGGAAAGGAAGCAAGGTAGAATGACTCTACTCATCAAGGAGAAATTTTCTGTCCAATCAGAATTCAATTCTGGGCACTTTCATTTTTGGCCCTAAAAATTAGGGTTTCCACAAAAATAGGAATTTCTGAAATCTGAGGACATAGATGGAAGCTCCTTGGAAAAATCGAATTTTAGAGCTTTGGATCGAGATTTTGGGTTGGGTGAAGCTCTGGGAAACTCAAACCCTAATTCAGGGTCCTCCCTTGTGAATCCGAGAGATTGAAAAGCATTTCTGAAGGGTGAATCTTTGCAGTTTTCAATTTCCAAGTATACCAGGCTGATCAACTCATCAAGGCACATATTTATATCCTTTCAAAAGTTTTGAAATTCACATTTGAATTTTTAGGGTTTCTCTGACAAAACTTAATCCGGCACGAGATCTAGATTTCTGTAAATCAAGTGGTAAGACCTAAATCCTTTCTATTTCCATTTGATGTACTCTTTAAGATGTCTCACCACACCAAGCTTGAGGATAAGCTTGAAGGGGCTGATAACTTCCAAGCATGGAAGTATAGGATTGGGTTAATCCTGAAAGAAAATGAATTGGACACTTACATAAGTGAAGAGGTCCCTATCCCATAGGGAGAAGAGGCTAAGATTTTACATAAGATGAACTTGGTCGAAGCAAAGAGGATCATTGTTGATTCTATCAAAGACCATCTCATACCACATGTGTCATCTCTAAAGACACCCAAGGAGATGTTTGATTCCCTAACCAAGCTATTTGAAGGGAAGAACATAAATCAGAAGATGAATCTGTGGAACTAATTGAAAGGGGTAAAGTTTCAGAATGGAGAGACCATTCAATCCTATTTCTCTAAGGTCTCTCAGATCAAGGAACAACTTGAAGCTGTGGATGAAGTAGTGGAGAATGGTGAAATTGTCATGACTACTCTGAATGGCCTACCTAGGTCATGGGATTCCTTTATTGAAGGAATTTGTGCAAGAAGGAAGTTGATCCCCTTTAGTAGACTGTGGGAGGAATGTTCACAAGAAGAGGATAGGCTTGTAGCCCAAGAAGAAAAGATTGGAAGTGAAGATGAATCTCTCGCAGCTCACACCAAAAGAAGCAAGCCCAAGAAGGAGCACTCTCATTACAAGAGATCCTCTCACATCCATCAAAAGAATAAGAAGGATTTAAGATGCTTTACATTTAATGAGAAGGGACACTTTGATGCAGATTGTCCCAAGAACAAAAGGGACAACAAGAACAACAGCTTCAACAAGAAGAAGAAGAATAAAAAAATAAGATATCATGCTCATGCTGCTGAGGATGATGAACCTCCCAAGAAGAAGGCTATATCAGAAAGTGATGACTCATCAAGCAAAGATGAATATGTTATAATCTCTGCTCTCATAGGTACTATATCTCATGGTTGTAATGATTGGCTTATTGACAACGGGGCTTCCAAACACATCACTTGGTTTAAAGAATATTTTTTAAGCCTATCTTAACATGAGTCACCCCATAAGGTGAAACTTGGGGATGACTACCAATATCCTATCAAAGTAAGTGGTGAAGCTTCTTACAACCTAGAATCTGGAAAGTCTTTAAAGATGAAAGAGGTTCTATATGTACCTAGGCTCAAGAAGAACCTACTCTCCATATCTACATTGGATGCAAAAGGCATGAGGGTTGCATTTGTAGATGGCCAAGTACTCATGTGGATAAAGGGTAATACCAAAGATGATGCAGTAGTGATTGGAGAGCAAGAGGGAGGATTGTACAAATTGAAGGGACAACCTGAATATGCCATGGTACATGAATCCATGGAGCCAAGTGAACTTTGGCATAGAAGGCTTGCACATGTGCACCATAGGGCACTACCAATTGCAATCAAAGTTGTAGAGGGTCTTCCTAAAATCAAGACAAAGCATGAAGAAATTTTCAAAGGATGTCCAAAAGGAAAGAACATTAAGAAGGCATTTCCAAGCAGTGAAAGCAAAGCTAAAGGAATCTTGGAAATTAGCCACTCCGATGTATACGGTCCGATGTCATCCAGTTCTCTGAGTGGGTATGTATACTATGTCTCTTTCATTGATGATTTCTCTAGGAAGACTTGGGTTTACTTCTTGAAGAACAAAGATGAAGTGTTTGATAAGTTCAAGGAATTCAAAGCCTTGATGGAAAATCAAACTAATAAGAAGATCAAGACATTCAGATCCGACAATGGCGGAGAATTGACTTCAGGTGATTTCAAGA
Source organism: Larix kaempferi (assembly GCA_027924585.1). NCBI lineage: Eukaryota > Viridiplantae > Streptophyta > Pinopsida > Pinales > Pinaceae > Larix > Larix kaempferi. Next base: position 19,959,784 of record BSBM01000061.1, read on the forward strand.
AATTATGCAGTGATTTAGGGATTAATAGGGAGGTGACTGCTCCCTACAATCCACAATAGAATGGAGTTGCATAAAAGAAAAACAGAACAATCATGGAAGCAGCACGGGCAATGCTGCATGACCAGGATCTACCTATGCATCTATGGGAAGAAGCAGCTAGGACAACTCTATATGTGCAAAACAGAACACCTCACAAGATATTGGACAACAAGACACCAGAAAAGGTATTCTTTGGTAAGAAACCTGAAGTCAGCCATCTGAGAATATTTGGTTTCCCAGTATACACTCATGTTCCAAAGGAAAAGAGGACAAAGCTAGATCCTTCAGGAAAGAAGGCCATCTTTGTGGGATACAATGAAAGGTCGAAGGCTTACAGAATATACTTTCCAGGGTTCAAGAAGATTGATGTCAGCAGGGATGTAACATTTGATGAAGACTCATCTTTCATCAAATCAAGAAAGGCACTTGTTGAAGATCATGAAGAACCAAAGGAAACCAGATTTCAAGACACCACCATGAATGAAGCAATTCCAAAAGCAAATTGTAAAGTTGAAGATCTACAAATACCTATAGATCCACCCCATGAGAAGAACTCACACAAGAGGAAACTTGCATGGGCTAGAGAGCTCATTCAAGATGCAAAAAGGTATGGCATTCTAGAAGAAGAACAAAGAGCAAGGAAGAGAACTAGATCTCATACCAGCTATGTTGCTTTACTCTATGACATTATGAACAAAGAACCTTCCAGTTATGAAGAAGCAGCGGAAAATAAAGAATGGAAGGATGCCATGGTCGAGGAATACCAGTTGATCATAAAGAATGATGTTTGGGATGTAGTCCCAAGACCTGAAGGGAATTCTGTGGTGACTTCCAAGTGAATCTACAAGATCGAGCATGTTGCAGATGGTAGCATAGAAAAATACAAAGTAATATTTGTAGCTCGTGGCTTCTCCCAAAAAGAGGGAATAGATTATGAAGAGGCTTTTGCTCCTGTGGCCAAATACACTTCCATTAGATCAATACTTGCTCTGGCTGTAGTGATGAAATGGAAGATACACCAAATGGATGTCAAGACAGCTTTCTTGAATGGTGTAGTTGAGGAGGATATGTATGTGGAGAAGCCACTTGGTTTTGAGACACATGACAAGGATTCATATGTGTGCAGGTTGAAGAAATCCTTGTATGGCTTGAAGCAAGCTCCTAGGACTTGGTATGGTAGGATAGACATCTTTCTATCCAGTTTGGGATTTACTAAGAGTAAAGCAGATTCAAACCTTTACTACAAGGTTGAGGAAGGCAATCCTGTGATACTACTTTTGTATGTGGATGACCTATTTGTTACAGGTGAGGATGGATTGATTGCTGATACCAAGAGGAAGCTTGCTTCTGAGTTCGAGATGAAGGACTTGGGGATGATGCAATATTTTTTTAGGCATGGATGTGTGGAAGAGTGCAGATGGAATTTTCCTTGGACAAGGGAAGTATGCAGTAGAGATCCTGAAGAGGTTCGGGATGATGGACAGCAAGGAAATGGCCACACCTATGGCATCGCACCTGAAGCTTCTGTGTGATGCTTCATATGATCTGGTTGATGCTATGATGTATCACTAGATGATTGGGTCCTTGATGTACCTGATGAACACTAGACCAGATATTTTCTTTGCGGTGAACACATTGAGCTAGTTCCTAACAGATCCCAGAGGTGTTCACCTTGTTCTTGTAAAGCATATTCTGAGGTACCTAAAGGGTACAATTGATTATGGGCTCAAGTATGATGCGAATCAAAAGTTTAACCTATATGTTTATGTTGATTCAGACTGGGCAGGCAGTGCAACAGATAGGAAGAGCACTTCAGGGTTCTACTTCAGTATGGGATCAGGTGTGATCTCTTAGTTTAGTAGGAAGCAGTCTTGCGTAGCACTGAGTACAGCTAAAGCAGAGTATGTCGCAGCTTGTTTGGCTAGTTGTGAGGCAGTATGGTTGAGGAAGCTACTATCTGAGTTATTTGATCTCCCGTTGGATGCTACTGGTATCTTTTGTGACAACTAGAGTTGTGTGAAGCTGTCTGAGAACCCGGTGTTCCACAATAGGTTGAAGCACATAGAGATCAAATACCACTATATCAGGGATATGGTGCAAAGGGGAGCGGTGAAGCTCCTGTATGGTGTAACGGATGAGCAGGTTGCAAATGTGCTGATGAAGCCACTAGCCAGAGTTATGTTCGAGTACTTTAGAGAGAGGCTTGGTGTTCTTCATATTGATGAAATTTTGAGGAAGAAGTGATGGACACATTTGCAGGAGCCATTCCGAGCATTTTTAGAGGAGGATCCTTCCATGGCTGTGGATTTAAGCACTGGATGATGAGCATCAAGATGATGCTTTAGTTACTGCTCTGTATATGCATCATGTTGGATGCTTATTATGATCAATTTGATCATGTATATGTATATGCATCATGTTGGATGCTTGTTATGACGAGGTAGATCATGTATATGTATATGCATCATGTTGGATGCTTGTTATGATCAGTTGGATCATGTATATATATATGCATCATATTGGATGCTTGTTATGATCAGTTGGATCATGTATATGTATATGCATCATGTTGGATGCTTGTGATGATCAGTTGGATCATGTATTTGTATTCGTATCAGGTGGATACCTTATATGATCAGGTAGATCATGGATGATGATATGTATCAAGTATGCATCAAGTGGATGCATTGTATGATTAGGATGATCATAGTTGATAAGCTTCAGGATGTTGCTTCAGATGATATGTATCAGATATGCATCAAGTGGAGGCATTGTATGATCAGGATGATCATGGATGATGAGCTTCAAGATGTTGCTCTAGATGACATGCATCAGGACGATGCAGTGATGATGATCAGGATGATCATGTACATCAAGATGATGTATGGTGAGTATTAGGTTGCTACTCTATGGTCGTGGATAGGTTGTGCAGATAAGCATATAATATGGCCCTGGGAAGTTTGCAGATACTCTTTTAAGGTTTTGCCTATGGCATATAATATATATGGCCCTGGGATATCTGGCAAATGCTCTTTCGAGGTTTTTCTTGGGAGGACATATAATATGGCCCTGGGAGATCCGATAGGTATATAACTTGAAAGCATTGATGAGGAACAATCCCTATGCACATATGGTTGAGTACCTAGTCCTTGTTGGCCCAAAATATGTTCTTGTTAGAGATGCATTTGAAGAATCAAGATGTTTTGATTACAACTACTATGTTTTAGGGAGGAACATTCTTCGGAGGCGAGAAGATAATTGATGTAAGAGTTTCCAAAAAACCCTATTTTTCAAATAGAGAAATGCATCATTTACGTGGGTTTAACAGATGTGGAAGAAAAACTATTAGCATGGGATCACAACACAGATAGTGACTATAGGATTTCCATGACATTCATTCAAAGGGTTAGATTTATCCACAATGAATTTGAACAAATATGTGGTAGGGAAAGTTGATCCATATTTTCGGAAGCAATTTTGTATGGAAATAGGTATCCCTATTAACGAGGACAATGTGAAATGTAAAGGTTTGAAAGGAAGTGATGCATTGAGAGATGTAGATAAATATTTTCAGTTGGCATTTAGAATGGGCCCCATATGGGATTAGATTGATGACATCTTTAGCATGTGGAATAATATTGGCGTAAAAAATCAAAAGGTAAGAAAAAATAAAGCAGTAGTCAAGGAGACCCTGATGTCAAGAATTTGCCAGAAGATAGGACTATACCATCTTGGAGATCATTGCAAGGTGTGAAGGATGAAACACTTATATGTACAATACTATCACGTGTAAAGTTAGGTGAATTATCCATGGAGTAAATGTGTAAAGAATTTGAAAAGTAAGTTTATACGTTGTTTTTTATTCTTTTAAGTTTATTTTTGAGTCTAAGATTTTTTATTAAATAAGCATTGCCTTATTATTAGATGTCATTGTAAAAACCATTTATTTTTACTACATGTAGTCATTAGGTTTACCTGAAAATACAAGACGGTATGGTTATAATGTTGGGTGAGAAGATATGGGATGATTTCAGATGCAACTATCCAGATTCACGCTCCATGGAAAACATAAAAGATTTTTTTGCTGCATACAAAAATGTATAATTATTTATGATATTTTCTATTTTATTTATTTCTAAGTGAATTAATTTCTATTTTATTACTTATAGATATAATTTTGTTTTCAAAGATGTCAAAGAAGAGTACAGTACCAAAGTCTTTCAAAATTCATATCCAAAGACCCAAAATAGAACGACAAAAAAGACAACGTCATGCAAACGTTGAACTTGATGACACCCTTGATCATCACATTTGGAATGGGGTCGACATTTTGCAATATAAATTAATTTTGGGTGATTGTGCAACATTGCAAATCTTGTTCCCAAAAAGGAGTACTCCCTACTTATTGTAGATATCCCTCATGGATACAATATCAAAAACATTACTTATGATTGTGATCCTTATAAATACTAGTAATTCAATAAAGTGGTTTTGGGATTTCTGGACGTCACAACATCACCTCTATGAAGATTTTTTGTTTTCCATTCAGATGTACAAGGAGGACCAACGATAACAACCTTCAAGGATAAATCAAACTTAAGGAGACACCTGTATTGGTAAGATATTTGTAGTATATTATTAAACATTTGAATTTAGAAACCAAAATTATTTTTCTATAAGTTAGATAGATTATTATCTATTTCTATTATAGGCATAAGCCTAACATTCATAGATCTACCATTGATCCATTTATAGGTGATACTGAAAACATACATCTTGCATGTTGGACAAAATATTATACCTATGAAACTCTTTTAATTAATGTAAAGAGTGAAGGAAAATATAGTCAAATATTCTCGTATAATGTCGTGGTTAACAAGTTGACATATGAAGAAATAGATTAGAAAGGAGAGACTGTAAACATCTACCCTAAGCCACAAGAATTGACTAATTATCTCATAGATACTTTTTCAAAAGAAGGATATTGTGTTTTAGATTTGTGCTCAGGACGAGGTAATATTTCTGATAATACATATGAAACTAGTGTCGTAATCTAAATTTGGTAATATATATTTTTTAATTTATGTTTCATTATGTTATGTAACTTTTTTTGTTTTGTATGCGGTGATTAGGTACAACAATAGCATGTTTATTATAGAAAGGAATAAATTTCATATCCATTGAGAATGATCTACTACAGTGCAATTTTATCAAGCAAAGAATTGATGCTATGAAATTTCTTCCGGATGAAATGTAGGAAGTTGGTTTGAAGAAAGGAGAATTTAGTGAGTCACTTGTGGCAAAGATGTAAAAAGAGCCTCGACCTCCTTTAGAAAGGGTGTTCGAAAAAGATCACTTTGGGCATTTTGCAGAAGTAGAGAACCCAATGGAAGAACACAATGAGGTCTAGGTAGAGATCCAACTGGCAGAAAATGTCAATTTTGATGAAGATTTCGGGTTGCATGATATTGTTGATTAGTTTCATATCGTTGAGGAAAATGTCAAAGTTGACAAATTTTTGATAAGATATTTTTGTAATGTTTTGAATTGAATATTTTATTTTGAGAAGAATTGTTATGTTTTTAATATGCTATTTAGAAATATATGGTATACGTTATGTTGAGTTTATGTGAATCATCACTTTATGAAAAATAATGTGAAAGGGTATCATTTTTATACATCAAATAGCAGAAAATACGTTGAAAAATGGTTTGAAATGTCATTTTTTTCTCATTTTGTTTAGAAAATTGCCCCAAAAATGACTTCGTTAAGATAAAAGTTTAATGAAAAAACTTTGAAAATGCATATATTTTGCGTTCTAACTAGGTTCTAAATCTTACAAAAATTCAAAAACGTGTGTATTTTTTTACTATAGCTAGCAATTAAATGTAGATTTTTTTGTAAAGTTTGGAAAAAGTCCCTTGTAAATAAAAGTTATAGTTTTATTATGACCAAGAAGATTCAAAATCACAAAAAATGGCTCAAAATGAAAAATGGTGCGACCAATATACACACTTTTTGAAACGAAGGTAAAAAAACTACTAAAATTGACCACCAAAAGAACGAGAACAATGTTGGGTTCTCGTCAAGTTGTATAACTTGTTGACTAGGTGCTATACACAAAAAAGAAGAGAAAACCCATAAATCTTGTTTACGAGTTCATGTTTGAATGAGCAATCTATGTTGAAATATAATGTCTAAGTATCACATGTAACCTTTTACTTACTTGAAGAGAGTGGGATTTAGACTTAAAGTTATTCCCAAGCATACATATCTATCATACCTAAAATTTACATTGTCATGTTCATCATAATGGAAATAATGAATATAAGTAATAATAATATGATTGTATAAGACTCTCATGAGAGAGATTATAACTTTTGGTACAAAATAGAAATACCCACACTTTCCCATATATGTTTGTGAAGGGAAGGCTAGCAATATTAACTTACCCTCAATGCTTGCTAGACTGAAACACCACAAATGCATAGGATAAAGAATCCCAGACCTACACTTCGAATATTATGAGGACTGACCTCTGTAAAACTTGGAAGAAATTTCTACTAAATATAATGAAATATACATCATGTACATCATGTGATTTGGCAGTCTGAAGAATGAAATATTCAACAAGAAATCGAATATAGGAATATATATGATGCTAAGAACATTTTTAACTATGCAAATTGAGGTTTTCGTTGAGTCAAGAGAATCTAAATAAGGATAAGAATGTTTTAATTGTGTTGTCTCTCGATTGGATTTGATTATAGAGAAAGAAGTCGAGTAACTCGAAATCCTTCTATCCATATTTCTCATTCAGAGAAAGTCGATGGATCGAGAGACCCAAAACTCGAGATAGTAAGAGTATAAGATTTCAAAGTTCGAAAAGCTACTATACAAACTTTAATACAAACATCCAAGTGTCTACTTGTAATGTGTCCATGCTAGATGTACACCATGACTATTTAATTAATCAAGTGGTTGAGATGATCGATATTCCATGTGTAATATAAATATTTAATGGGGTGGAAGAACCAATAAAAGATGAATGATTTCATTAGTATGACAGTAAGTTAATTATTATTATATTAACCCCTGCAACTTGAACGTGACGTTAAACTCGACTATTAGGGTTCGCACATGAAGGTGAAAATGCGCTCCAAGTGCGCTTTGGTGTAATCATGAGCACTATACAACGAAATGTGGTGCACCAATAGTCCACCCAAGAAAAAAAGTATGCTCGATAAACTTGCGTTCACAACAAAGTACAATGAATAAGACATTATAGGTTAATTTTATGTCTAAATTTTTGAATTCATGGAAGGGAAAGCACACAAGGAGTTCCGGCTCATTCAAACTTAGACATAAAGTACATAAGGAGTCGGGGCTCATTCAAACTCCATGTGTGTGAAACTAGGCTTAAGCTACCTTGACGTCATACTAATGTGAGCTATGAGACCCAAGCTTTTCATGCTTGTACACAAGCTATATACCACAATGGAAAATTTTACATTGTATCCATCTGATGACATTCTTGTATGTCTATAAGATGTGATTAAAGTGTAATGATTTCAAAATAAGAGTTCAACCAATAAAACGTTAGATAAATTAATTTTAATATATAGGAGGGGGAGAGAGAGAAGGGGGGTAGGGGGACAGGGACGCAGAGGTAGTGCGGGCAAGGGAAGGAAGACGGAGGGAGGGGTAGGGAGCAAGAGCGTGAGGGCGAAGGAAGGGGGAGAGGGAGGGGGAAAAAGGGAGAGGGGGAGAGAGGGGGAGATGGAGAGAGAGGGGGAGAGGGAGAGGGTGAGGGGGAGAGAGAAGGGGGGAGGGGGGTTTAGCGGGAGGGGCAGAGGCAAGAAGGGGGGGAGGGATCGCGATGGGGCGAAAGCAGGGGGAATGGAGAGGGAGTGGGGAGGATGAGGGGGAGAGGGGGAGAGTGAGGGAGGGGGGAAGGTATATAGGAAAGGGTAGGTAGGGATGGGGGAAGCGGGGGAAGAGGGGGTGTTGAGGAGGGATGGGAGAAGTCGGATAGGGAGGTGGGGTGGGAGGGGCAGGGAGATAAATAGGGGGAGAAGGAGAGAGATGAAGGGGGAGAGAGAAAGGGATAAGAGGGGGAGGAGAGAGGGAGAAAGAGGGTGAAGGGGAGAGAAGGAGAGAGGGATGGGGAGGAAGGGGGAGGTAGGTGGAGCAAATGTGGGAGGGAGGGAGAGGGAAAGTGAGAGAGGGGGAAGAAGGGGAGTGGGGGTTAGGTGAAGGGGAGGAAGAGGAGGAAGAGGGAGGGATAGAGAGGGAATGGGAGATGGGGAAGTGAGGATGGAGGGGTAGTGGGAGGGGTAAAGAGAGAGGGAGGAAGGGGGGGAGAGGGTGAGTGGGTGGAAGCGGGGGCAAAGAGAGGAGGGAGGGGGAAGGGATGTTGTGGGAGGGGGAATTAGGATGTGGAGAGGGGAAAGCAAGGAGATGGGAGGGGAGGGTGAGAGGGGGGAGTGAAGGAGGGGGTTGGGGAGAGGGGGAAGAGAGGGACAAGGGGATGGGGGGAGGAAAGGGTTGTGGGAAGGAGTGGGAGGGAGTGAGAGAGGGAGGTAGGTAGAGGGAGTGGAGGGAGGGAGGGGGGGATGGAGAGTGAGGGATGGAGTGGGAAGAGGAGATAGGGAGAGGGGAGGAGATGGGGGAGCGAGGGAGGGGGGAAAGGAGGAGGGGGGGAATTTCTAAATAGAAAGGGGAGTGAGGGAGCAGTAGTAGTGAGCGGGGGTGATGGGGAGACTGAGGATGTCGAGGGGAGGGTTGAGATATTGGTAGGGTGGAGAGGGGGGAATTGGGGGGAGCTATATGGAGGGAGGGAGGGAGATGAGGAGAGCGGGGGGAGGGGTAGAGGGAAGGGAAGGGGGATGGAGGTGGGAGAGTGTGTTAGGGGGGAACGAGGGAGTCAGAAATATTGGTAGGAGGGAGACGGGAGGGAGGGTGAGGGAGGGAGGGGGGAGGTAGAGGGAGGGAGAGAGAAGGATGGTAAGAGGGAGGGTGAGGGGAGGGAGAGGGAAGGAAGTAGTGGAGATGGGGAGGGGGGATGACGATTGAGCGAGAGAGGGAGGAAGTCAGGACTAGGGATGGATGGGAGATTTGTAGAGGGGGAGGGGAGGGAGGGATAGGGAGAGGAGGAGAGTAGGGAAGGGGTGGAGAGGGAGGGGGAGGTGGGAGAAACAGGATATTGGTAGGTGGGAGAGGGGATGGGGGGAGGGGGGAGGGAGAGAGGAGGGGGTGCGTGGAGGAGACGGGGGAGCGAGGTATGGGAAAAAGGTGCAAGGGAGGATTGAGACGAGGATGGGGGATGATGGGTGAGTGAGAGAGAGAGGAATGGGGGAGGGAGCGATGGATGGGAGATTGATAGGGGGGAGGGGAGGGGGGGAGGGGAGGGGGGGATGGGAGGGGGGGATGGGGAGAGGTGGTGGTGAGTGTGGGAGATGGTGGAGCGAGGTATGGGGGAAAGGGGGAGGGGTGGATTGGTAGTTGGGAGAGGGAAGGGGTGGAGCGGAAAGGGATGGAGTGGAAGGGGGATGGAGGGAGGGGGAAAGAATGGGGTGAAGTGGTGGAGAGGGGGAAGAGAGGGACAAGGGGAGGGGGAGGGAGAGGGGTAGGAGGGGATGGCGGGAGGGGAGGGTTGTGGGAAGGAGCGGGAGGGAGCGAGAGAGGGAGGGAGGAAGGGAGGGGGGGATGGAGAGTGAGGGATGGAGAGGGAAGAGGAGATAGGGAGAGGGGAGGAGACAGGGTAGCGAGGGAGGGGGGAAAGGAGGAGGGGGGGAAATTTCCAGGTAGAAAGGGGAGGGATGGAGCAGCATTAGGGAGCAGGGTGATGGGGAGATTGAGGAGATCCAAAGAATCAGTGAGGTTGGGGCTTGAAGGAGCTCCATCAATTTGGAAAATCATTGACATCGAAGTCTACTTGGAATTTTATCACTAAGGAAGGTAAATGACAATTTATACTTAAAGCTAAATATTTGAAGAATTTGTCTATTCTGGAATGGATCAGGGCCCGTGTCAAGGATTGTAAAGTAGGATCTATGGTTTGGAAGGCCATTGTAGGAGTCTTTCTAGTCATTGGGGATTCAGTGAGTTGGGTTGTTGGAGATGGCAATAAAGCCATACTGGGAAAGGATAAAATAGTGGGAGCAATAAACTAGAGAAACCTGCCGAAAGTTATGATTAAGCATCTCAACGATCGATGCTTTATATTCCTACAGGATGTAGATGGGATTGGCAGACCCATCAATTTCATCAAGAATTGGAGAACTGCTTTAGAACTTGATTTATGATAGATGGGTAGAAAGCTGGAATCTATGGATTTTTTACATGAATAAAGGGTTCATCAAATTAGAGGAGACTCCTGATTCCTTGGTCTGGATGGGTAACCAGGAAGGAGGAAACTTTGCCTTTCATATTGCATAATATCTTTTCTGGAGTAACCGACCGATCCTAGATTGCTGCTGGTGGAAACCTCTTTGGCAAGTTTGGGTTCCCCAAAAGCATAAGATCTTTATGTGGCTGATTATGAGAGGGAAGGTACTAACATGGGAAAATTTGAGGAAAATAAATGTTGCGGGGCCCACCTAGTTGTCACATGCCCCAATTTTGTGAAAATAATGTAATTATTTTATCATATTCCTAAGACATTATGTAAAATTTAATGCTTAGTAGAAATTGATGACTCAGCAGAGTCACTAGAAATGGAATGTAATTCTGAATATTTTATTATAAATAAATAAATTATGGAGACAATAGCATGGGAGAGCTGTTAAAAAGAGGTTACTGGTCTAACTGGTGGATGGAACTAGGTGGAAAGGCAAAAGACAAGTGGCAGCATCCTCAAACACTTCCTAAGTTGCAGGTGGCAACTTCCCTATATTTTGGGGTCATGATTCCCCAAGAAAGTGGAACTTGAGCAGGTGGCTCATTAATGACAGTTAACCCAACAACGACCTAGGCAATCTTTTAAATAGTACTCAATGAACTGAGCAGGGGGTTCAATTGTTCTAGAGGGAGAATACATTCAGGTGAATGCTATTCAGGAGTCCCATTGAGGAAGAGGTATTTACTGGAAGGAAGATGTTTGAGAGGAATGTTTCAGGAAATTGGTTCCATTATAGCTGTTTGGGCTGAGTGAATTGTTTTGCTGCACCTAGTTCCATCCAGGGAGATCAGAGCAAGCTCGGGGGTCCTGAGAAGTGTTGTCTAGGCACTCTCCAGGAGTTGGTAGGGAGGAACAGCCTCCCATTGCTGTTGTTGTTGACAGATCAAGACAGGTTCTGCCATTTATTCTTTTATGTTTATTAAGGATGAACATTGCATGTTGTATTTATTGTTAATATGTTGGAATAGTAATTAATTAGTTAGCAGATTGAATGTCCCAGAATATCAGTAGTAAGATGGTTGAAAGTTACTGTGATTTTCTGTATTATTAGTATAATGAAATATCCCTGTTTATTTACCATTAATGTGTTCATAGTTTAAGACAGAAACAAATAATGTTTATGTAATAATTTATGAGTCATAATTATAAACCTAGTTATTTATAATTGTTGACCAGATAAGCAGAGTTTTCTTATAAGTAGTTGTTTTCTGTATATTATAAAATTAAATACACAACAATAGAAAACAGTATTAAAATATAATCAAGTATATTACAGTGTCGATAGCTTTATCAATAACATTGCATAACATTTGTAGTCACAGTTAGGTTATGTATGTCAGGGTATCGATCCTAGTTAAGGTTTGATCAGTTTTAAACCCATTATATAAATCAAGCACAACTCTAGCTAAAGTTTATCCCTTCTTTACCTATCAAACTAAGCGAATGGCGCAGAAAACCTAACTGAACTACATTACACAGGATTTATTAACAGACGAATAAACTAGTTATTATAATAGGAACATTAGTGAGCTTTGAACAATACAGTAATTATTTCTTCCCTAAACTTTCAAGTACCAGCCGAATCGTATTTGACTTAACAGAACAATATTATTAACTCATTATCGAGCTCCAAATTGTTAGTATTACTTCACTAGACTCACTTCTTCAACAGAGATATAATCAAATCAACCGAACAAACAACACTATATCAGCAGAGGAAAACCGAGATTTATTTCCACAACAAAATGAAACAGACAGAACAATTTTTCCAGCTCACTGTCGAGCTTCTTTATCACTACTATATTTTTTGTTTGTTTCACAAATTATTAACAGAAGAAAATCATAACAATAGAGCCAACTTTTAAACCATTTTATCACTGTAGATTTTGGTTTTGTTTCCATCCTTTCTGACTTTACATATAGAAGAACTAGTAAGAATAAAAAACACGATTTCCCTTGAGGCCATAGCTTAAGATCACTGTATAAGTGATTTAAAAGAACTTGGGTTCTAAATTTTATGCCATACCCAGTTCCAATATAAGGGAGACTATTAATTCGTCACTTTATCAAAGAACTTTTTACAGGAAAATTCATCACCGGAACGTATTACCAAACCCTAAGTGAAATTATAGTGCCCAACATTAAAAACTACGAAACCGTGACTTTCATCTATAGACAAGCTCCAGATTCTTACATATCTATCCTTATTTTAACACAGTATTACATCTACAGAATAATAATCGAAGCCAGTAATACAAAATAATCGAAGCCTTAACATTCTTTTCACAATACAGGGTTAAACCCATAACTTATCAAAGATTAAATTCACACAGGAAGAAGTTTTAACAAAAACATAGTGAAAAAATCTGTACGTTTATCCGAGGACAGAGTTTAAAAAAATTGGCGAGGTCGCCATCTTAACCATAGAGGGACTTACGTTTCCTTCATCTATTAAATTAAATCCATAGTATTCCTATACAGAAATCCTTTAGTGCAAACTAAGACTGTCATTTACATTCTAGGCAGAGCTACAACGACCCTTTATCATACAGGGTTAAAGCATGTTCAGAACATGTTAAATAAACAGTGTAAAGAACGCACGTAAAAACAAAGTTACTCATTCCAAACCCTATCACTCTAACAACCATCAACGAGGAGGAGCCGTGGTGAAACCAGTCTTACCCGGTAAGAGCCAAGCGCCGAGGGTTGGGTCTGTTACATCTTCCCAGAAGTAGCCAACACCTGCACATGACATTTTGCATCAGTTACTGTTGGTTTTCCTTAAAAAACAAAACAAAACAAAACTCTTTTAAACTGAGTAATGACGAAGTAACCTTATAACTTACCAGCAATCGACAGAAATTGCAAATCCTATAGATAGTTTGATGACCACATCTGAGCCAGGGTAAGACCCCACTCTTGTCTTTTAAAAGATTAAGTTGACAAAAGTAAGTAGTAACTCCCTGAATGAAAGTCTCGACCGAACTCAGTCAAGTTTTGGCGGTCGCGCAGTAACAGGGTAAATCTTGCAAACCAAGGAAAGATTTTAGTTTTCCTTTCCACAACCTCAGGAGTGATAAAAGCGAATATCATAACTCTCATACAGAGCAGACGGCAAACACGACGGGATAAAGTAGCATGGAAGCTATTGTAACAAGTGCCTTAGCAAGTTTGGACAGGAGGGTTTTTACAGTGCGACTAAGCCCGAAGGCGATGGAGAAAATGACAAGGTAGGGTTTATTCAACATATAAATATCATCAATGCATGGCCCTGGAGCAGCCACGTAACCATTTAATAATTGACAAGCGGTGGGTCGACTTCCATAGTTCTACAACGAAGATCCCCATCAAGTGGTTGCAAATAAAATTGATAACATGGATATTCCATGGTGGTCGTAGCTCTATAGTTTAACTGCTAGATTTTTCATATTAAACCAACGGTGCCTCTGAACCTTGCATAGTAAACGATAGTGCTTTCCCTACAACTCATGGGACCTTATATTGTTAATAACGTCTAAGAATTCGATGAGGTAATCTTAATGGTAGCAATACCATAGTTCTTTGCCATCTTTTTACAATCAAAACAAATAAAGAATTCCACTAAATCTTGCCTTGCGCCGAACCAAAACTTGGACTTACAAAACCATGTATTACAAACATCATTCAAGATTAAATTTTGAAGTACTCTATACTTAGAGAAGATTCCTTTGCTTTATAGAAGTTATTTATGGTAAGGTTATAATGTAAGATAGATGATTTAGAACATTCTATCACTAATTTCACCTTAACCCTAAACTCATGATAAAAGACAAAGGATATATCAACCTTAAATCTACAAGATAATGGAGGAAAGTGAAGCATGATGGATTACAATCCTACTATTTTAGTGTCATTGAGGCAGCTGTTAGTCTTGTTCTTATGTCTAAGAATTAGGAATAGCGATGCAGTCAAATCAAAACCCTAGAGGGATATCGTAAGAAGACATGTAATCAACAGAACATCATACAATGCTAACAACAAGCAATTTATACTATAAAAAAACTCTAGATCCTGTACAAAGATATTCACAAATAATAAAGTAATAACATTTGAGTAATAATTGTCATGTGGCATTATACAACCAGTTGTAATCTACAGTGCTAGCTATGGAATATAATTGCACTTCAGTAAAATCGTCAGAGAACAATCAGTTCAAAAGAGTTATGTAATTCATTAGAAATATAGCTGTCATAGATGCTAATTTTATAACAGTAAGATCTTGAGAAGATTGTAAGATGAATGCTACCTTTATACACTTGATAACCTGTCTAGCAAGTTCAGACTTTTATTGAAGGAATTGGTACAGCTAACTAACTTTTAATACTTTAAAGATTTAATTGTTGCAACCGCGCTTTACCTGTATATCTATAAAGAGAAAGATAATTTGATGCATTAGCTCGAAAGCTAAGTAAGCCCAGTCTACTATGGCAGCTCCCCCTTGAGGTTGCAAAACAATAAAACAATCAGTAACGGAAAAGAGAAAACCATAGTAACATTTAAGTACAACAAAGATCGTTCAGACACACTCACAATCATGTGAGTTAAACAGATAGCTAAATGACTGCATCTAATAACATTTATTGCTATCTTAAGAATTTTAAATTTTTCGGAAAATTCTGGGTTTTGACATGTGGTATCAGAGCATGGTTCATACACTAGGCCTTGATGTGACTCAACTAGTTTCTGCAAAACATTGACCATGAAAGCAAATTTTTTATATATAAAGTACAAACTTGTATTTCTGTTTCATAAACACAGAGCATAAAAATTTCTTTTTCTGAATTTAACAGGCAGGTATGGAAAATCTAGGAGAATATGCTGAGGAAGGATCTCCAAACACTGCGACAAGACAGATGTTGAGAGAACCTGTGACATAGGAGGTAATTGATCACTCCTCAGAACTGATCCAGACCATAAAAGGTTTAAAGATGGAGATAGAAACAGTCAAGAAGGATAATGAAAGGATTCTGAAAACTCAAGAGCAGCTAAATCAATTATTGATAGAAAAATTTTAGATAGAAGGAAGAAGCAAAAGTGCTGGATCTGAAGAAGCTAGTCATCAAAGAGGGTCTAAAAAAATGAAACCAACTAAATCTGACAGCAGTTCTTCATCTGAAGAAAGAAGGGAACAACACAGCTATCGTACTACTAGTGACAGCAGTGAAGCTGAGTTGCATAACAGAAAGAAAAAGTACAGACCTTATGAAGAGATTTTTGGGGAGTTTAAGAAAATAAAACCCCCAACTTTCAATGGAGAATCTGAGACAGGAGAAGAGGCAGAATCCTGGTTATCCGGGATGAGAAAATATTTCCATATTTACAACTATTCAAATCAGTTGAAGGCACGAATGGCCATCTACAACCTTTCTGGAAAGGTGGACATATGGTGGAAAGACCTGAAAAGGGTCAAGGGGATCAAAGAAAGAGAACTCAATTGGAGTACTTTTAAAAGGTACTTCAAAAAGAAATTTTTGTCTGAACAATACTATGAAGAAAGGGCCAAGGAATTTTATGAACTGAAGCTAGGATCTATGACTATGAAGGACTTAAATAGTAAGTTCTTAAGTCTGTTAAGATATGTGCTGTATTTTGTTGAAGAGAAACCTAAAATACTGTAGTTTCTTAGCTGCCTGCCATATCATATCAAGGACAGGATTGAATATGATAACCCCAAAACTCTGGAAGAGGCTATGCGAAAGGCCAATTTCTGTTTTGAACAGAATAAAAAGAAAGAAGGGATAGCTAACTGGAAGGCTAAAAGGAATAGTAATCAGTTTGAGTACAGGAAAAAGGAGTTTGTAAAAGCTTCCATGGAAACAAAAATGGAGCTGCAAATTATTCCAACAATTTCAAGGGCAGCAAGGAGGCTCATAACAATCATGGAAACTACACTAGGAATTTTGAACGAAAAGAACCTGTTAAGTGTTGGGAGTGCAATGGCCCACACTATACTTCAGTTTGCCCAAATCGGAAGAAGCCAAACAACAATATTCATACTATACAAGATGAAATGACTGTTGGAGACTTTGCAGGAACTATGCCCCGAATCAATGCAGCATTGGAGAACCGCCAAGATGACTATCAAACTTCCATGGTGGAAGTAGGAGGTATGATTAACAAAATCCCTATAACTATTTTAATAGATCCGGGTGCTAGTCTTAGTTATATTTCACCCCAGCTAGTAGAAAAATGTAATCTGACTATTGAAAGGTTTGATAATTCTTGGTCTGTACAACTAGCTACTGGGGCAAAAAGAAAGGTAAACTGTTATGTTAAGGAATGTGACCTAGATATGAATGATTTTAAGACTACTGTTAAATTAAATATTCTGCCACTTGGCTCGTATGACATACTTATTGGTATGGACTGGTTAGAAGATCATAAGGTAGTTTTAAATTGTTTTGACAAAACTTTTAGGTGTGTAAACAATAATGAACAGCCTGTAACTGTTAGGGGTATTCCTAGGAAAACAGTAGTTAGGCAGATTTTTGCTTTACAACTTAAGAGGGCAGTCAGAAAAGGGTGCAAAGCCTATGCTGTAACTATTACAGATGAGGCAGATAAGTATGAAATCAACAAGATAACAATAGAGGATATTCCTGTAGTAAATGAATTTATTGATGTTTTTCCGGAGGAAATCCCAAGATTACCTCCCAAGAGAGAACTAGATTTTACAATTGAGTTGGTACCAGGTGCTATACCCAGTTCAAAGGCTCCATATCGTATGAATATTTTGGAGCTTAACGAGTTAAAAACTCAGTTAAAGGAGTTGATAGATAAGAATTACATTCGACCCAGTGTGTCCCCTTGGGGAGCACCACTAATTTTTGTTAAAAAGGACGGAACTATGCGACTTTGCATAGATTACCGTCAACTGAACAAGATGACAATTAAAAACAGGTATCCATTTCCTCGCATAGATGATATGTTTGATCAGCTACGTGGAGCTACGGTGTTCTCTAAGATAGACCTGAGATCGGGTTATCATCAAGTGAGGATTAAAGAAGAGGACATATTTAAGACAGCTTTCAGAACGAGGTATGGACATTATGAATTTATCGTAATGCCATTTGGGCTTACTAATGCCCCAGCCGTCTTTATGTGCCTAATGAATAACATAATGCATAAATACTTAGATAAATTTGTTTTCGTATTCATCGATGACATTTTAATTTATTCTAAGAATGAAGAGGAGCATAAAGAACACTTACGGATAGTCTTACAAGAACTACGAGAGCAGCAGCTCTTTGCGAAGTTTAGTAAGTGTGACTTCTTCAAAGATGAAATCCAGTACTTAGGTCATGTAGTCACCAAGGAAAGGATTTCAGTTGATCCTGAAAAGATCCAGGCAATCGAGGATTGGCCAGTACCAAAAGACGTAACAGATGTTAGGTCCTTCATGGGAATTACTGGTTATTACCGGAGATTCATTGAAGGTTTTTCAAAAATAGCCAACCCAATCACTTCCTTGCAAAAGAAAGGCAAGAAGTTTGATTGGAACGTGAAGTGTGATGAAAGATTTAAGAAACTAAAGACTTTATTGACAATTGCGCCTATTCTAAGAATAGCGGACCCTAATAAGGATTTTGTGGTTTGCACAGACGCTTGTAATGATGGTCTAGGTGGAGTGTTGACTCAGGATGGACATGTCATTGCCTATGAGTCTAGGAAGCTGAAGATACATGAAAAGAATTATGCCACTTATGACTTAGAATTAGCTGCTGTTATTCATGATTTAAAGATGTGGCGACACCACTTAATAGGCAGAAAGTTTACTTTAATGACTGATAATAAGGGTCTAAAATACCTTTTGGACCAGCCTAACTTAAATGCAAGACAAGCCAGGTGGTTGGCCTTCTTAAGTGAATACGATTTCGAAATTCAGCACATAAAAGGAAAGGAAAATAAAGTGGCTGATGCTTTGAGCAGAAATGCAAGGATGAATTTTATATCAGCTAGCAGCACTTATACCTCTGATTTAAATGAACAGTTGGCTGAAGGGATAAAATCAGATGAATTTTATCAAAAGTTACAAGCTACAGCTAAAGAAGAACCTACAGAAAGTTTAGTAAAGGGTTACAGCCTAAACACAGATGGATTTTTATTGTTTAAGGATAGACTTTATGTTAAGATTTAATATGCTAAGACAGAAAATAGCAGCATTACATTCCATTTCTCAATAATAGCATATACAACATCACTGAAGAAACAACAAGCATAGCATAAACACAAGAGACACAGATTTATCCTGGGAAACCCTCATGGGGTAGAAAAACCAGTAAAGCTTCCTCAATATAGATGACCAGCAATATACAAAGATGCAAACCAAAGACATGATCTCCTTCTCCACCATAGTAGACCTCTCCTCCACAAGTGCACCTCTCTTAAGTGAGTGAGTGTGTCAAATGAGGAACATACCTCCTCTATTTATACACTACACTGACATGTATTTTACACAAGTACATGTAGGCTCGTATTTAACCATTAGGTTAAATACCCTATTATAACTGACTAGGCCGACCCCCATATGGTGGGTCTAATAACCCTAGTTACCACAACCAATTCAGAGGAATAAACATCTCCGGATTCATAGTATAATCACATCGGAGGTATGGAACATCTCCAGAATAAATAATATACAAATATAATATTCTTAGAAGTTACAATATTCAACACTCCCCCTTAACGAGAAGGATATTATAACAACAACCGCAGGAGCAACGAGTCACACATCATACATGATACATCTATAAATCATTGGAAGCTTTCTCAACATCATCGGTAACTCAACCAGTTACTGGAACATCAACATCTTCAGTACTGAGTCTTTATCTTCTGTAGTACTCAAACAGCTACAGCAACATCAATATAAGAATCCTCACGATCGTCATCACACGATCATCAACATCGTCATCACACGATCATCATCATCATCATCACACGATCATCAGCATAGTCATCATACGAATATCAACATCATCATCATATGATCAACAACATCATCATTAGCATCATCATCACATGATCATTAGCATCGTCATCACACAGTCATTAGCATCATCATCACACAATCATCAGCATCGCTATCATATGATCAGCATCGTCATCACACGATCATCAGCATCACCATCATATGATCAGCATCGTCATCACATGATCATCAACATTGATCATCAGCATCATCATCACACGATCATATTACAGGATGATCAATCCTGCTCTCTTTAGGACATAGGTCCATGGATGATACAATCCAGATCAAGTTCCAGGATGATCAATCCTTATCTCTTTAAGAAAAGTCTCATGTTTAGGGACAATCTAATCCCAACCACAGTGCCAGTCCTTTTTCATACTGGATGTGACCTAGATCAGATCTAGGATTTACTGTCACAGAGCCAGTCCTCTTTCATACTGGATGTGTTACATCTACAGAGCCAGCCCTCTTTCATGCTGGATGTATCACATCTACAGAGTCATCCCTGTTTCATGCTGGATGTATCACATATACAGAGCCAGCCCTGTTTCATGCTGGATGTATCACATATACAGAGCTAGCCCTATTTCATGCCGGATGTAACATATCTACAGAGCCAGCCCTGTTTCATGCTGGATGTAACCTAGAACAATTCTAGGATTTTTCATGTACATTTTGAACCGAGGTCTAGGGACGATCTAGTCCTATCATGTACCTTTTGAACCGAAGTCCAGGGATGATCTAGTCCTATCATGTACCTTTTGAACCGAAGTCCAGGGATGATCCAGTCCTATCACGTACCTTTTGAACCGAAGTCCGGGGACGATCCAGTCCTATCATTCAATTCTCGGAGACCTCATGTCTACGGCTCAATTCAAAGGACCATAGTCCGAGGATGATCCAATCCCCTTAACTGTTCATTCAGGATTTAGTTCTCGGAGACATCATGTCTACGGCTAAATTCAAAGGACTAAAGTCCGAGGACGATCCAATCCCCTTATCTGTTCATTCAGGATTTTGTTCTCAGAGACATCATGTCTACGGCTCTCTTTAGGACTGAAG
Organism: Larix kaempferi; assembly: GCA_027924585.1. NCBI lineage: Eukaryota > Viridiplantae > Streptophyta > Pinopsida > Pinales > Pinaceae > Larix > Larix kaempferi. Next base: position 19,980,300 of record BSBM01000061.1, read on the forward strand.
TCTAGGGATGATCCAATCCCCTCAAGTCCACCAAGCACTTCATTCTTGAAGACATACGTCTACGGATCTCTTTAGGACTGAAGTCCAGGGATGATCCAATCCCCTCAAGTCCACCAAGGAATTCATTCTCGAAGACATATGTCTACGGCTCTCTTTAGGACTGAAGTCCAGGGATGATCCAATCCCCTCAAGTCCACCAAGGACTTCATTCTCGAAGACATACGTCTACGGCTCTCTTTAGGACTGAAGTCCAGGGATGATCCAATCCCCTCAAGTCCACCAAGGACTTCATTCTCGAAGACATACGTCTACGGCTCTCTTTAGGACTGAAGTCCAGGGATGATCCAATCCCCTCAAGTCCATGAAGGACTTCATTCTCGAAGACATACCTCTACAGATCTCTTTAGGACTGAAGTCCAGGGATGATCCAATCCCCTCGTATGTCAATCATGGGTACAAGTATCTTCATCCATACAAGTACATCAAGGAGTCATGTATCCTCATCATCAAAACATGTATATCAAAACATGTATCCTCATCATCAAAACATGTATATAAAAACATGTATCCTCATCAATAGCATCAAATACATATATCATTAAAGGCATGTATACATCTATCATCAAAAGCATGTATTCTCACTAATACATCTATCATCAAAAGCATGTATACTCACTAATACATCTATCATCAAAAGCATGTATACATCTATCATCAAAAGCATGTATTCTTACTAATACATCTATCATCAAAAGTAAAAATATAAGGGTCCTAAAAAATAATTCTAAGTAACTAAGCGCAGTAAATAGGTAACCTCATCATTGATGAGACAGACTTGTTATCAGATACTATGCTACTCCCTGTTTCGAGGAGAGTTCTTTTGAACTATACCAAGCTTGTCTCGAAAGTATTCAAACTTCACTCGAGACAGAGGTTTAGTCAAGATATCAACAATCTGATCCTCAGTGCTTATATATTCGAGCTTGATAACTCCTCTTTGCACCATATCTCGTATATAGAAGTATCGAATCTCTATGTGTTTTGACTTATCGTGGAACATAGGATTTTCAATCATCTTAATGCAGCTTTGATTGTCACACATAATCACAGTGGGATCCATTTCTAAGTCAAACACTCCTTACAAAATCTTTTGAAGCCATACTGCTTCACAGCTGGCAGAGCAGACAACCATAAATTCTGCTTCAGCAGTACTGAGAGCCACACTAGATTGTTTCTTGCTGAACCATGAGATCATGGCAGATTCAAGACTATAACATCCACCTGATGTACTCTTTCTGTCTGATAAACTTCCTGCCCAATCAGAATCTAAGTAACCATGTAAACGGAGTTCATGACCTCCAAGATAATATAGACCAAAAATCTAATGTACCTTTTAGGTACCTCAATACATGCTTTGTAGCTATTAAGTGCACCTTTCTAGGTTCTACTAGATACTGACTTAGGGTATTTACAACAAAGCATATATCTCGCCTAGTATTTGTTAAATACATCAATGACCCAATGATTTGTCTATATAGGGTTAGGTCCACTAAATACGATGAGTCATTAACTAACAACTTCAAGTTGGAGTCCATGGGAGTGGCCATGGCTTTATAATCCAACATATCAAATCTTTTTAGAAACTTCACAGCATACTTACCTTGATTTAAAAGATTCATTTTGGTTATTGCCATACTTCTAGACCTACGAAGTAGTGCATTAATCTGAGATCATTCATTTTCATTTCTGCAGCCATTTTCATGACCTGTTTCTCATTCCTTGTCAGAAAGAGATCATCGTCATACAATAATGGTATGATAGGTTCATCATCCACAACCTTAAGGTAAAGGTTAGGAACAACTTTACTTCTGGTAAAGCCCAAGCTTTGTCATGAAGCTGTCAATTTTCCATTATTCACACTCAGCATTGAGTGATCTTCTGCATATCTATCTGTGCCATCTCTCGTCAGATGGGTCTACTAATATGAGCCTCAAAATCATTCGAACTCTGTGGTGAGTTCCTTCTTGCATCTATGTCATGTGTGTTTAGAACCCATATTCAACGTTGTAGCAAAGGTTGAGATCCACATCACCCATGATGATCATTAAGCTCATCAATTGACTACCGATCCTGGGAACCCATACAGAACCTGATTACATTATTAAGAGAATGGTCTTATCTAGCCCCTTGGAGCAAAACATCTCATCATGATTCTCTTCCTCTTTCTAAGAGAATCTCTTAACCACAAGCTTTCTATAGTGTGTTTGATTTGTAAATCTTTTGTTGAAAATCCATCGCTTGTTCAGAGTTCATTATTCATCATGATCTTTCCTACAAATCAAAATTAAGTACATGATTAGCAATACTTCATAATCATCAAATCAGATTGATATGATAACCTATTATGCATACAGATATCATTTACATAGTTATGCAACTATTTTGACCAATACTTTGGCACAACACTTTCCCATATCCTGTATGCATACAGTGGCTATCTAGATGCCTTCCATCTCTACCAGAACATACTATCGAGAGTGTGCACAACTCTCAGCATGTCAGCAAAGAGGTTTCATTCTAGACAAGCAACAATGGAATGTTTGTCCAATTTACCAATCATATGCATATTAGTAGTATACTGTTCAATGCTTTATGAATGTTTACACTCAGCATGATATATTCTAGGAATACAAATATGCATATAAGCAATATCATTTACTATTTCTAATAACAGCCTTAATACTTATCTTTTATGTTTGTGTGGTTGCCTCCCGCTTGATCTTTTGTATGTCTTCTGAACTTCTATTCAATCTGTACCACTGTGCATGCTCAAGTGTACACTAGTGTCATCCTCATGATCTCATACACAAACATACATTCATTAGTATATTCTCAATATTATCAAAACATTCTAATTCTAAATAATCTTGAATATGTACAGTCATGATCATTAGTATTCAGAGTTTCAAGGAAGTCTTCTTTTACTCATGCATATTCTTGTTTGATCTAGTTAGTTAAATCATCAACCAAGATAAGAGACATAATATGCATAAACCCTTGATTACTAACCAATCATACCAAGTATACTTACACAAGGCAAGATTCTAACATGACATAGGAAAACATACTTGGATTAGTATACCTGCTAGTTATGTACAACATACCTAAACAATCTCTTCAATGATTTAGAGATCCTGAGCTAGAACCTGCATGTCTCGTAGGTTAAACATGATATAACAAAGTCATACATACCTCGTGAGTCTTTGTCTTCATGTTGTCATGGTCATGGAACTTGATTTGTCTTTTGTGATGTACCTGTGTCTTGTTAGCAGACAACATCAACTTCACACAACACCATAATGCATAAGTACAATCATATAGCCCTAATCAATGAATGTCTTCGATCATTCACATGCATTCATATTGTTACTAGGGTGATAAGACAATTAATAACATTAATCAAGATTGTACTAATAAATAACATGAAGACAAACACATTATGAAATTTAATCAAGAATCAGATTTCAAGGCATACCTGAACCTCCTTAAGTCATACCTGTCGAGACTTTTTTTTTGTAGTCTTCTTATGTAAAGCCTTAGCCTCAACTCCCCCTGAAACTTGATCTGGAGCTTGATTAGGGTTTGCTAGAGAAACCCTAAAAATTCAATCTTTGACTTTCACACTTCTGAATGGGTGAAACAATGTGTCTTGCCGAGCTGATCAACCTAGCATTCTTCAATTTTGAAATCTCCAAAATTTGACCCCTCAAAATTGCCTTCGAAACTTCTGGATCTTCTAGACAGGAACCCGAACTAGGGTTTGATGAAGCCCACCCTTCTGTCCAATCAAAAGGTTCGATCCAAGGCTCTAAACTCCTTTTTTTTTTAGGAGCTTCCAGTCATGGACTCCGATTCCAAAAATTCTAACTTTCTCCGAAACCCTAAATTCCGGAAGCCATGAATGAAGCTGCTCCAAAAATAATTCTGTTTTGACAGAAATATGCACCTGATTGTTTCTACTATAACTCTGAAATTTCTGCTCCACAAGGTCTGAAAACTTTTTTTGCAGTAGCCTGACCTGTCATCTTTCCATCCTGATAGGTCTGACCTCAATTGGATTTTCTCTGAGAGAGTTATACCAAGTGTCGCAACGTGACCTGTTTATGGGATAAAATAAGAGAGCAAACTTGTATGGCGTGCCACGTGTCACTGTTTGAACTTCGGCCTTTGAAAACTTTTCCTGAGATAGCTCGCCCTATTATCTTTCCATCCTGATAGGTCTGACCTCAATTGGACTCTCTGAGAGAGAGTTATGCCAAGTGTCGCAACGTGACCTGTTTATGGGATAAAACAGGAGAGCGAGCTTGTACGGCGTTCCACGTGTCACTGGTTCACCTTCGGCCTCTGAAAAAGTTTCTTGAGATAGTACAGTCTATGTAATACCTATCACTTTTTATGAAATTTCATTTGGAGCTTCCTATCCCAAGTTATGACCTTTTTTCCAAGGTCACCTGATTTTGACTGAGATCTGGAAGAGGCAGAAACCCTAACTTGTACTGATCATAACTCATAAAGTACAACGAATATGAGGGTTCCCTTTAAATTCAAGGTACCCGGGCATGTTATCTACGACCTATAAACTTTTCAGATCCTGAAACTTCGCATAAATGGATTTATAGTGAAAGTTCCATGATGACTGGTTTTTGCTATATAAAACCCTAACCTTCAAATTGTCGCAAGAGAAGCAAGTGTCGTAAGTGCCATACATTGCCTTCCTTCAGGTTAGCTCTGATACCATGTTAAGATTTAATATGCTAAGACAGAAAATAGCAGCATTACATTCCATTTCACAATAATTGCATATACAGGATCACTGAAGAAACAACAAGCATAGCATAAACACAAGAGACATAGATTTATCCTGAGAAAACCTCATGGGGTAGAAAAACCAGTAAAGCTTCCTCAATATAGATGACCAGCAATATACAAAGATGCAAACCAAAGACATGACCTCCTTCTCCACCATAGCAGACCTCTCCTCCACAAGTGCGCCTCTCTTAACTGAGTGAGTGTGTCAAATGAGGAACATACCTCCTCTATTTATACACTACACTGACATGTATTTTACACAAGTACATGTGGGCTCGTATTTAACCATTATGTTAAATACCCTATTATAACTGACTGGGCCGACCCCCACATGGTGGGTCTAATAACCCTAGTTACCACAACCAATTCGGAGGAATAAACATCTCCGGATTCATAGTATAATCACATCGGAGGTATGGAACATCTACGCAATAAATAATATACAAATTGAATATTCTTAGAAGTTACAATATTCAACACTTTATGTGCCTAATGTATCCAAGGTCAAATTACTAATTCTGGATGAAGTGCATAAAACCCCTTACTCAGGGCATCCAGGCTACCAGAAAACTATCACTATGTTAAGAAAAGACTATTTTTGGCCTAATATGAAATCTGAAATAGCTGAGTACATAGCTAGATGTTTAGACTGCCAACAAGTAAAAACAGAACATCAGCATCCAGCTAGGTTATTGCAACCTTTGCCTATTCCTAGTTGGAAATGGGAGATAATCAGTTTAGATTTCGTTACCGGTTTACCAAGAAATCAAAATCAGAATGATTCAATTATGGTGGTAGTAGATAAGTTAAGTAAATCAGCACACTTTATTCCTGTTAAAACCACTTACAAGGATGCAAACATAGCTGATATTTTTCTGAAACAGATTTTTCGGTTACATGGTGTCCCAAAAGTTATTATTTCAGACAGGGATCCTAAATTTACAGGAAATTTTTGGAAATCTTTGTTTAAAGGATTAAACACAACTCTAAATTTCAGCACTTCTTTCCATCCTCAGACGGACGGACAAACTGAAAGAGTTAATCAGGTATTAGAAGGTCTGCTAAGGATGTATGTTAAGGATCAACCAGGTAAGTGGGAGGACTATTTACATTTAGCAGAATTTGCATACAATAACAACTATCAATCATCAGCTAAGTTCAGTACTTTTGAAATTCTATATGGACGTAAATGTAACACTCCTATCTCTTGGAGTAATCCAGTAGATAGATTAGTGTTAGGTCCTGATTTGTTAAAAGAGATGGAACAGATTGTGAAACAAGTGCAGGAAAATTTGAAGATTGCGCAGGATCGGCAAAAGAGTCAAGCAGATTTTAAAAGAACTCCTAAAGAGTTCCAGGTAGGTGAACATGTGTTCATCAATGTAAGACCAAAGAAGAGCTCCCTAAGACTGGGAGTTGTGCAAAATTAGCGCCACGTTACTGTGATCCATTTGAAATTTTATCTAGAATTGGTCAAGTTGCTTATCAGCTAGCATTACCACCTAATTTAAAGGTACACAATGTTTTTCATATTTCTGTTCTAAAAAAGTATGTTCATGATGCTACTCACGTTATTGATTGGCACATTGTACAGGTAGAACCAGAAGGGGAAGTTCTGGTGGAATCAGATTGTATCCTCGGGAGGAGGGAAATTACTCTAAGGAACTGCACAATTGGACAGTTGAAGGTGCAATGGAAGCACCTTAGTCCTGAAGAAGCTACCTGGGAACTGGAAAGTAAGATGCGGGAAGCATACCCAAATCTATTCCAGCAGGTGGCTGAGGATGAGGAATAAGTAACATCGAGGACGATGTTACATTTTAAGGGGGCGTGTATGTCACATACCCCAATTTTGTGAAAATAATGTAATTATTTTATCATATTCCTAAGACATTATGTTAAATTTAATGCTTAGTAGAAATCGATGACTCAGCAGAGTCACTAGAAATGGAATGTAATTTTGAATATTTTATTATAAATAAATAAATTATGGAGACAACAGCATGGGAGAGCTGTTAAAAATAGGTTACTGGTCTAACTGGTGGATGGAACTAGGTGGAAAGGAAAAAGACAAGTGACAGCATCCTCAAACACTTCCTAAGTTGCAGGTGGCAACTTCTTTATATTTTGGGGTCATGATTCCCCAAGAAAGTGGAATCTGAGTAGGTGGCTCATTAATGACAGTTAACCCAACAAAGACCTAGGAAATCTTTTAAATAGTACTCAATGAACTGAGCTGGGGGTTCAATTGTTCTGGAGGGAGAATGCATTTAGGTGAATGCTATTCAGGAGTCCCATTGAGGAAGAGGGATTTACTGGAAGGAAGATGTTTAAGAGGAATGTTGCAGGAGCTTGGTTCCATTAAAGCTATTTGGGCTAAGTGAATTGTTTTGCTGCACCTAGTTCCAGCCAGGGAGATCAGAGCAAGCTCGGGGGTCCCGAGAAGTGTTGTCTGAGCACTCTCCAGGAGTTGGTAGGCAGGAACAGCCTCCCATTGCTGTTGTTGTCCACAGATCAAGACGGGTTCTGCCATTTATTCTTTTATGTTTATTAAGGATGAACGTTGCATGTTGTATTTATTGTTAATATGTTGGAATAGTAATTAATTAGTTAGCAGATTGAATGTCCCAGAATATCAGTAGTAAGATTGTTGAAAGTTACTGTGATTTTCTGTATTATTAGTATAATGAAATATCCCTGTTTATTTACCATTAATGTGTTCATAGTTCAAGACAGAAACAAATAATGTTCATGTAATAATTTATGAGTCATAATTATAAACCTAGTTATTTATAATTGTTGATCAGATAAGCAGAGTTTGCTTATAAGTAGTTGTTTTCTGTATATTATAAAATTAAATACACAACAATAGAAAACAATATTAAAATATAATCAAGTATATTACAGTGTCGATAGCTTTATCAATAACATTGCAGAACATTTGTAGTCACAGTTAGGTTATGCATGTCAGGGTATCGATCCTAGTTAAGGTTTGATCAGTTTTAAACCCATTATATAAATCAAACACAACCCTAGCTAAAGTTTATCCATTCTTTACCTATCAAACTAATCGAATGGCGCAAAAAACCTAACCGAACTACATTACACAGGATTTATTAACAGACGAATAAACTAGTTATTATAATAGGAACATTAGTGAGCTTTGAACAATACAGTAATTATTCCTTCCCTAAACTTTCAAGTACCAGCCGAATCATATTTGACTTAACAGAACGATATTATTAACTCATTATCGAGCTCCAAATTGTTAGTATTACTTCACTAGACTCACTTCTTCAACATAGATATAATCAAATCAACCGAACAAGCAACACTATATCAGCAGAGGAAAACCGAGATTTATTTCCACAACAAAATGAAACAGACAGAATGATTTTTCTAGCTCACTGTCGAGCTTCTTTATCACTACTATATTTTTTATTTGTATCACAAATTATTAACAGAAGAAAATCATAACAATAGAACCAACTTTTAAACCATTTTATCACTGTAGATTTCGGTTTTGTTTCCATCCTTTCTGACTTTACATATAGAAGAACTAGTAAGAATAAAAACCACAATTTCCCTTGAGGCTGTAGCTCAAGGTCACTCTATAAGTGATTTAAAAGAACTTGGGTTCTAAATTTTATGGCATACCCAGTTCCAATATAAGGGAGACTGTTAATTCGTCACTTTATCAAAGTCCTTTTTACAGGAAAATTCATCACCGGAACATATTACCAAACCCTAAGCGAAATTATAGTGCCCAGCATTAAAAACTACGAAACCGTGACTTTCATCTACAGACAGGCTCCAGATTCTTACGTATCTATCCTTATTTTAACATAGTATTACATCTACAGGAGTTCTTGACACAAAACAAAACCAGTAATACAAAATAATTGAAGCCTTAACATTCTTTTCACAATACAGGGTTAAACCCATAACTTATCAAAGCTTAAATTCACACAGGAAGAAGTTTTAACAAAAACATAGTGAAAAACCTTGTACGTTTATCCGAGGATAGAGTTAAAACAAATTGGCGAGGTCGCCATATTAACCACAGAGGGACTTACGTTTCCTTCATCTATCAAATTAAATCCACAGTATTCCTATACAGAAATCCTTTAGTGCAAACTAAGACTGTCATTTACATTCTCGGCAGAGCTACAACGACCCTTTATCATACAGGGTTAAAGCATGTTAGGAACATGTTAAATAAACAGTGTAAAGAACGCACGTAACCACAAAGTTACTCATTCCAAACCCTATCACTCTAACAACCATCAAGGAGGAGAGCCGTGGTGAAACCAAGCTTACCCGGTAAGAGCCAAGCATCGAGGGTTGGGTCTGTTACATCTTCCCAGAAGTAGCCAACACCTGCACATGACATTTCACATCAGTTACTGTTGGTTTTCCTTAAAAAAAAAAAAAAAAAAAAAAACTCTTTTAAACTGATTAATGACGAAGTAACCTTATAACTTACCAGCAATCGACAGAAATTGCAAATCTTGTAGATAGTTTGATGACCACATCTGAGCCAGGGTAAGACCCCACTCTTGTCTTTTAAAAGATTAAGTTGACAAAAGTAAGTAGTAACTCCCTGAATGAAAGTCTCGACCGAACTCAGTCAAGTTTTGGCGGTCGCACAGTAACAGGGTAAATCTTGGCAACCAAGGAAAGATTTTAGTTTTCCTTTCCACAACCTCAGGACTGATAACAGCGAATATCATAACTCTCATACAGAGTAGATTGCAAACACGACGGGATAATGTAGCATGGAAGCTGTTGTAACAAGTGCGTTAGCAAGTTCGGACAGGAGGGTTTTTACAGTGCAACTAAACCCAAAGGCAATGGAGAAAATGACAAGGTAGGGTTTATTCAACGTATAAATATCATCAATGCATGGCCCTAGAGTAGCCATGTAACCATTTAATAATTGACAAGCAGCGGGTTGACTTCCATAGTTCTACAACGAAGATCCCCATCAAGTGGTTGCAAATAAAATTGATAACATGGATATTTCATGGTGGTCGTAGCTCTATAGTTTAACTGCTAGATTTTTCATATTAAACCAACGGTGCCTCCGAACCTTGCATAGTAAATGATAGTGCTTGCCCTACAATTCATGGGACCTTATATTGTTAATAATGTCTAAGTATTCGATGAGGTAATCTTAATGGTAGCAATACCATAGTTCTTTGTCATCTTTTTACAATCAAAACAAATAAAGAATGCCACTAAATCTTGCCTTGCGCCAAACCAAAACTTGGACTTACAAAACCATGTATTACAAACATCATTCAAGATTAAATTTTAAAGTACTCTATACTTAGAGAAGATTCCTTTTCTTTATAGAAGTTATTTATGGTAAGGTTATAATGTAAGATAGATGGTTTAGAACATTCTATCACTAATTTCACCTTAACCCTAAACTCATGATAAAAGACAAAGGATATATCAACCTTAAATCTACAAGATAATGGAGGAAAGTGAAGCATGATGGATTACAATCCTACTGTTTTAGTGTCATTGAGGCAGCTGTTAGTCTTGTTCTTATGTCTAAGAATTAGGAATAGCGATGCAGTCAAATCAAAACCCTAGAGGGATATCGTAAGAAGACATGTAATCAACAGAACATCATACAATGCTAACAACAAGCAATTTATACTATAAAAAAACTCCAGATCCTATACAAAGATATTCACAAATAATAAAGTAATAACATTTGAGTAATAATTGTCATGTGGCATTATACAACCAATTGTAATCTACAGTGCTAGCTATGGAATATAATTGCACTTCAGTAAAATCGTTAGAGAACAAACAGTTCAAAAGAGTTATGTAATTCATTAGAAATATAGCTGTCATAGATGCTAATTTTATAACAGTAAGATCTTGAGAAGATTGTAAGATGAATGATACCTTTATACGCTTGATAACCTGTCTAGCAAGTTCAGATTTTTATTGAAGGAATTGGTACACTAACTGACTTTTAATACTTTAAATATTTAATTGTCGCAACCGCACTTTACCTGTATATCTGTAAAGAGAAAGACAGTTTGATGCATTAGCTCGAAAGCTAAGTAAACCGGTTTGCTATGGCAACTCCCCCTTGAGGTTGCAAAAGAATAAAACAATCAGTAATGGAAAAGAGAAAACCATAGTAACATTTAAGTACAACAAAGATCGTTCAGACACACTCACAATCACGTAAGTTAAACAGACAGTTAAATGACTGCATCTAATAACGTTTATTGCTATCTTAAGAATTTTAAATTTTTTGAAAAATTCTAGGTTTTGACACTAGTGTTGTCTTTGTAGGGGAGCAGAAGAAATTATTGAACATTTGTTTCTGGAATGTCCTTTCTCTTATCAAGTTTGGAAAGGATTGGAAGATAGCCTTCATCTCGTACGGCTATGGGAAGTTGATTCTATCGAAGGAAATTTCAAATACTAGTTTAGGAATCCAGTACTCAAATCCACAAGATGTATCTCTTACTTACTTTTATGGAGTATATGGAAGGTTAGAAATGAAGCTATATTTGAGAACAATCACTTACGTGGTTTCTATGTTATCTCTAATTTGCTAGCTACCTATAGGTTTTTTATAGACAAAGAAAGAAATTTTAAACCCAGGATTATGAAAGATATTTGTATAGATCATGCGGAATGTACAAGTTATTTTGACGGGATTTGTGAGGAACCCGGCAAAATCTGTGGTTTAGGGGGGGTATTCTTCTTCCAAAGAGGGAAGCCATAGAGTTCAAGGCAAATAGGGGTTTTGGATCAAATAATAGAGCATAGGGCCTTGCACTGAGAACACCAATGCAGATTGCAAGAGGGGGATCAGTGCACTCCCTCCATATTTTGGGGGATTCAGAATTATGGATCAAATTTATGAAAAAGGAGTAGAGCATCTCAAGACTGATTATCAAAGGTATAGGAAAAAACTTTGACTTAATAGCACAATCCTTCGAGGTCTTAAAATATAACCATGTGTACAGAGAGCAGAACCAGACAAATGTCCATTCCAAAGAAGGTCTTCTTCTTCCTACAATTGTTTATGTGATGAACAGAAAAATGGGATCAAGTAGGTAATCGGAAGGAAAATTATGGACTTCATGCTCTGAAGATAAAGATTTCTTGTTAGGGGAATGTTAATGAATGATGATCTAAGGTTTTTTAAACTACTCTGCTGGAAACATCTATGACGTAAAAGAAACTTTTTTGAATAGTGCAATTTGTACCTGAAGGATGTAACCTATATTTCCTATGAATGAATAGGACATTGGTATAGTAATGCCGATCAAATGTTCGAAAGATGTCGGGATCCGTCTCTACTATGTTGTTGTCCCCAGGCTTGCATGCTATATTTAGTTTCGCTGCATAATATTTGTCCAAGCAGGGATCCATATCTCCTTTTCTTGTAAAATTGTAAAGCCTGCTGCTAAAGGAGCTGCAATGGGAAATCGCTATAGTGTGGGTTCCTGCACCCAGTATTGTTATATATAACTAGTGAGATTATGATTCCATAATGTAAATCAATCGCTGTATAACAGATCAGAAGAACACAACCAGGTCCTTAACATCAAGTCCATGGCTGCCAAATATTGATGTGAGTTGCGAGAAACTTGTGGTGGGCGGGGAAAGTTTAGTGAGAGCTTCATTCTCGATAGACACCAGTTGGAACGTTCGAGAATGGTCCACCCAACTTTATACTACAAAACTTGCAACTGTAGCTATAGTTGTCATCATGATATTCACAAACGCTGATTGCTTTGTAAAGTGGAATTCTGTTATTCCTATGACAAATGTCATTATAACCTGGACAACGACACTATTTATAACCTGAATAATTGTCAGGGAGTTTCCTGTCGATTTCCTTAACGTGAGCAAAAAGACTATAAGGAAACTCTTATAATTAATGGAGTTGCTAGCATATTCTTGAGTATTATTTCGCAAGCCAGACTGCAAATTAATTGTTTACATAGAATCTCACTAACATGTTCAAAGTTTTGCATTTTTAATTTGAGGTACTATCTCCAGATTCTCTTGATGTCTAAGCTATCCTGTTTATTTTTAATCTTCATTAGCTGGTACTTTTATACTGTGTGGTACTACTGTGGATGATCATTTCAATTTTTTCTTTCTAATTCCTGAGCATGGAAATCTTAACCAGTACCCGACATTCGGGCATGGGACTAGCACACATGGTCACATCATTTTGTTTCCATTTGTTAGTTAAACATTATCCCGCAGTGGCATTCATTATCTTTATTATCGGGCTAGTGGTATTCAATATCTACCTTGTAGGGTAGCATTTAATGTTGTTGATGTAAACTGTTATCAAATTTCACTGTTCACATGGTTGTTGTAAAGCATTAAATTTTACATTGCAGAATGGATATTGAATGCCTTGTTATCTTGTATTTCGTGATCATCATTATTACTACGGTGTCCTTCTTTGTTGAAGCAAATCCCATGGTTTATATCCCCACCTTAGCAGCATTAAATTCTAAGCTACAAGGTGGTTGCTTGCTTATTTAGTGATAAGGGTATCTAGGTGTTGATTTTAGTGTTGATGCACATATTGAACCACCCACAAGCTTAGGAGTTGTTATGGAAATTGAATCATTAATTATTTTTAAGTGATAGATGTGCATATTGAACCATGAAACAAGTTTACAAGTCACTAACTATTAATTTAAATAGAATAAATTGTATAGGTTAAGGTTCTATCCTAACGAGCATTTAAATAGATATATAGGGTTCTATGTATTGAGTCCATGTCTATGAAACAAGGTCCATGATGTAGATGTAACATGAAATAAATAATTTTAAAAAGACTCACTAGAATGTTCCACATGTATACTATAAAGTTTCTAGGAGGTTAGATTAAAACTATTTTGAAAAAAATACTTGTGACAAGAGTTATTTAAAAGGTAATTCATTAACAACAATTAAGGACATAAGACCCATGTATTATACAAAAAATATAATAATTATACCCATATCCCACTAAGATTCCAATGATCCAAGTTTTGTGGTGCTTTGAAGTTTGTTTTGTATACTAAGGCCATACAAGTTTCATTTTGGGGCAAAGGGACAAGATCCAACTCTTGTGTGAAAAACCTCCTAATGTTATCCATATCCCACCCAATGACAAACGAACTTTCTAGGGGGTTTTGTGGTGGTTTGAGGAATATTTTTTCCCATAAGACTTATAATATTTATTTAGTAATTGAGGGCCTTATTTTCCTCCCCCACTCATGGTCAAGGTCTCGAGACCCATCCTTACTACACAAATATTCCTAGTGGTGCCTCTATCCCATTCCTATGGAAAATATCCTTTTACAGCATGCGTGTTGTTGTTCAAGGCCTTGATCATTACTCATTAACCCAAGAATATTCATTTTGTGTCTTATTCAGAATATTTATCCTCCAACCATAGTTGAATCCTTGAGGCCCATCCACGATGCATAAATGTCATAATCATACCCATATCTCACTTGAAGGACAATGATCCCCTATAGAGGGAATGGTATGTGCGTTATGCCATTGTTTATGGCCCTTGATCCCTAATATATTCATCTAGGGGAAAAGGGCCTTGATTTCCTCCCTTGACCATGGTCAATTCCTTAAGGCCCATCTCCAACATGAAAATCCTTATAATGATACACATATTCCACTTAGATTCCAAAGATCATCTCTAAAGAGCATGCGTTGTGGTGTGAGGTCACATTGATGACCACTGACACCTAGATATTCTTTTATGATTTAATGACCATATATTGCACCCTTAACTATTCTAAAGGCCTCAATAATCATCCGTACTACATAAAAAATCTTAATCACATCCATATTCCACTTGTATGTTAAAGATCCATTTTAAATAATCTATTGTGTGGTTCAATACCTTGATCATGGCCCATTATCTCAATAATCTTAATTTAGGGCCCAATTCCATCATTTTCTACCATAACCATGGTCCAAAAACTATACCTAGTGCACAAAACCTCATATCGACATTAATATCCCACTCTAAGAAAAATGATATCCTATATAGGGCATCTTTATGGTTTGTGACCTTACTAATGGCCCTTTGTCCCTATAAGATTCATCTAGGGCTTGAGGGCCTTATCCCCCCCCCCTACATGTATTGGCAAGCTATTGAGACCAATTAATAATATCCAAGGCATTATAGGAGCAACCATATTCAACTTGAAGGATGCATGTGACCATTAGATGGCTTGTGGCATGGTTTGAAACCTTATCCATGGCCAATGCACCCTAGACTATTCATTTGAATATTAATTCCCATACTCTCCTCTCCTTGCAATATTGGTCAAGTCCCTAAAATGTATCCCCTCTGAAAATCCTCTTAATATCAACCATATTACATTTAGAGGCTATATATACCTTTTAGAGGGACTGCATGGTGGTTTGAGGTTGTATAAATCATGACCGAGGCATTCATTTTATACTAGTTTGAAAAAAAACACATGACTATGTTATTATGTAGAAAGATAAAATGATCATATCATAATCACATATATCTCTTCAATACCTTCCGAATAGCTAAAGAACAAAGAAAATGAATGTCAGGGTAGAAAATTATGGAAAACTAACTAAAATAGTTTTTTATATATTTTTTTAATGAAAATGTATAAAGAGCTTATATTAAAAAGGATGAGAAAAAACAACAAAATATTACAAAAACCATTCACCCTGATGAAGAGGGTAGCAATAGGGTGAAATCATGAAGTTGGTATACACTTTTGGCTTGTTCTTTGATAAACACAACTGCAAAATTTTATGTTTTTTAACTTCGACCTCTTCAAAACCATATCTCCCTTAGGAATTTCAACTTGAAGTAAGCACAAAATTCTAGAGAAATGAATTAGATTTCTACTCATATTTTATTTTTATTTTTTTATGGACATATCATGGGACAAATTTGGATGCAACCAACGATATATACTTGAAATTTTTAGGTATGGATAATGAGTGACCTACACGGCCTCCGGTTTTTTGAGAGATGGTTATTCAGTTTAGGGAAAAAAATTCTATGCTCATAATATATGATGTATCAACAATATAGTTATCAAGTGCATTCCTTTTTATCATCATTACAATAAATTTGAGGTCTAAAGTGGGCCTCCTAAGGAAAATAATAAAATAATAGTTAAAATAATATTTATTAATTTTGGAGGAAGAAAGAAAAAAACTACTTTTTTTGTTTGTATTTTCAACATATCTCCGTGTGTTTTTACTCAAATTTCGAGTGGGAGCACTCGTTGGATGCGAAATTTAATGAGTTCTCCCTCTCGAAATTTGAGTAAAAACACAAGGAGATATGTTGAAAATACAAACAAAAAAAATAGTTTTTTTATGACAAATATCTCAAGTCAACCATTATGGTTGACTCATTTTATTGAAATTCTATTGGTTTCTGAATTCCAACTCAACATGAAATTATGGTTGGCTCGTTTTCTTATAAGGCCCATTTTAGACCCCAAACTTCCTCTAATGTAAGGAGCAATATACGAAGTCGATATCACCCCTTTATGGAGGATATGATGTGATTTGATTGATTAGGAAATAATGTGATCAATTAGTTATATTTTATGTGTTTACCATGTTTTTAATTAGCTATTCAAGTGGATGAGCACTATATGTGAGTAAGCACAGGTCCAAAGATAATTATGAATATTAGCAAAGTCAAGCTCCGATTAAACTCTAGAGAAGGACACGAAGATCAGTTTTTCCTGATTTATAGGGAACAATCTAAATAGATTAAGGTTGTGATTTCCAATGTAGGGACTCGGGGTTGAAACACTGTAATAAGTAGAGTCACATCGATATCATTCTCATTCACAGTGTAGTGAAGAAACTGCATTCTCTATCACCTGTGAGTTTATAAGTTTAAATTAGCTCCTGTAATGCACATTCAAGAGGTCCCCCTGATTCTGTAGAACATGAGTTCTTTGTTTTATTTTCATGTTGATTTATGAATCCTATGGTTTATGATTGAACAAGTACTTGTGGATTATTCACGTCAGTAATTCTGATATGAAAGTAATTCTGAGCATGATTGTTTTTATCCGTAGTCTTGTATTATGGAATCTGTATTTTTAATGTATGGACTCTATAGTCATGTAGCTACATTCTGCAAGGGAAGTTTCCAAATTCACACTCTTACTTCCCAAGCATATTTTATTGATTAGATTAGATTTGTGCATCTAGTTAAATGTCTATTGTTAATTTCATTAAAATAGATTCATTCTTTTAATAGGTAGATCTATGCTATTGATTTCATTAGATCAGGATTTATACCTTCAACTCTTAGACGTCTTCCTTTGTCAAAATAGGTTTATGCATTCACATATTTCTCCCCAAATTTAAACATTCAAAAATAGGATTTTCTTAAGAATGCACATACAGTGCAGAGTCCCTCTGAAGTTTGTACGTCCCCTGGTCGATATTTAAAGTGAGGTTCTTGAAATAAGACCTGTGAAAAGGTAAGCATTTCAGAATTGCCACCAATATACACACACTGCACTTGTGCATGGACTATATTTTGAGGTTTTCCATGTGTGGGAAATATTTTTTACTATTTATCAAAATAGAATATGTTGTAAAAATGGTGCCTTATCGACACATGCTGACGAGCTTCAATTTTCTTTTTAGTGTCTCTTATTGGAAAAATGACTAAAATAAATTTTTATATATATATTTTTAATGAAAATTTGTAAATATTTTATATTAAAAAAAGATGAGAAAAAACAACAAAAAATTACAAAAACCAGTCAACCCGATGAAAAGGGTAGGAATATAGTAAAATGCTTGTTGTTAAAAAATCCCCTTCCTCGAACATTACATTCAACATTTTTCTAGTAGTAGCAAAACTTCTAGCACTATAAAGGAAAATATATTTTCCTACTAAGATGACACATAAGTAATACATAACATAAACAAAATGTATATAACCAATCTATATCCATCAAAGGAAATCATCAATTATCTTTCCTAGAGGAACCCAGGTGAATGAGTTTTTTGTGGGATGAACAACTAAACCTTCCTATGAATCCCTCTTAGTTGCAGTGGAGTGATATTAAGAGTGTCTTTTGTGAGCCAAATTGAACAATTTGTCCACATATTCCAGCAGCTTATCTATCTAACCACCTTGTACTCTAGAATTTCCCTCCACTTTGTTCATTCTAGTATCCAAAAAAGAAATATGATATGGAATCCACCATTCCATCCCAATGAGACTGCAAAACCCTAAGCATAGTCTTAATGTCCCTGAGTTCGACCAAACCACATGGAATTTTTATTTTGAATATGGTATTATTGTCCACCTGGAATCCCATGCCCTCCATAATCCAAGCGAAGCAAGGTGCAGTAGTCTGGAATCTTTAGAAAATGGAACAAAACCCTTCACTATCTAGGAAAGATGAAACTCAGAGGAAGTTGGAAAACAGAAGGAGATATCACTCTTGGAGTAGAGTGAGGTCCCTTCGAAACAGGAAGAAAATTTGAACATAAAACATCACCCTCAACCAATAGCTATTGGTTCACTTTCGATAAATCAAGAAGATGCGACCATTGGATGAGCTCAAGAGTTAAGGTTTTCCCAGGGTCGAGCATGATCATTGATATCACACTAGAATATAGGGAGGATGAGAGCGAGGTTCATTCAAAAAAATAATAAAATTTTAACATTAACATCACCCTCAACCAATACATGTAGGTTCACTTATGAGAAATCAAGAAGCTACAACCGGCGGATGATCTCAAGAGATAAAGCTATCCGAGGGTCAAACATGACCATTGATATCACAGGGTCAAGCATGATTGTTGATATCACACTAGGAGATTTAACAATGAACCAAAATCAAGTAATCTAATGTTATGCATGCAATGATATAATCTTCCCACAAACTCTCCCTAACTCTACATATTAACAAAAGAATTCGTCGTTTCACAGGATTCCACCCCATTAATCCCTTTAACAATAATGGTCATAACACTTTCTACAACCCCAACATCACGAAAAACACTCGAGCTACCTATGACAATACTCAAAACCAGACTTTTGGAACTCCCTCTTACATCATATTCATCAATATTGCTTTCTCCACAACATTGGCACCTTCTCCACAACATTGGCACCCTTAATATCTCCCAACATCACGATTTACATTAATAAAAAGCTTGTGTCCAAATACTTATTACACCATTTTTTCCCTAAGAAAATCCCACAACCTAGAATCCAATGCACGCATCATTTCCACATCCATATAAACACATAGAATAGTGTCCTCAAATAAAAGATCTAATCGAAATAATTTAATATTCAAAACATTTTGGCGTCCGAAAAAGTGATTGAGCTACCTATCAAAATACTCAAAACCATATTTTTGGAACTCCCTCTTACATCATATGTTTCAATACTGGTTTCTCCACAACATGTGGCACCCTGAATATCTCCCAACACATCGATTTGCATTTAATAGCAAATGTGTGCCCAAATAGTTATTACCCCATTTTTTTTCCCTAAAAAGAGCTCCACATCCAAGAATCCAATGCATGCACCATTCCCACATTCATATATACAAACGTCCTTTTTTTGACATAACGAGAAAATTCAATTTTATCATACCTCAATATGTACAAGAATACACAAAATCCAATAGTTAGAACATAAACTTAGCTATTTTATATTAAAAAAAAATATTTAAAAAAAAAAAATACAAAACTAATATGTCTATGTTAATATAGTTATGTGAATGCAATAATATATATAGTAATAGTAATAATATTGAAATCTAAACATTAAAGTATACTATTAAATTTTTAATTTTTTTTAATTTAAATAAATGATAAATAACCAATATTATAAAATCTTAGAACTTAATGCTCAATAAATTTAAACATATGTCCCCATTGATTTATAATTTTAAATAAATGATAGAAAAGCATCATTAATGCTAAACCTTGAAACTAAATCATAAGGTAAACTAAAAAATATAGAAGCATTGTATGCATAGTGAAATATGTTAAACAAAATAGGTGTATTATTGTCATTAAAAAAATTTGGACATATGTGAGCAATTTCTATATCAAACTAGAAGTATTTGTTTGTATATGAAATATTCATTAGAAACCCTAATCTTTACTATGTTTGTATATGAAATGTTTTAAGTGAATTAAAATTAATTACTCCATTTATGAATCTTTACTATGTTTGTATATAAAATAATTTAATTGAATTAAAATTCATTACTCCATTTATGAAAACCCTTGAAACATCGCACATAAAAGCATAATCATATGAATTCCTACATAATTCATTAAAAAAACAAAAAAGACAAAATAATGTGATTCCCACAAAAACATCTACATGTTCAATCAAACCGTGTGATTTTGAAATAAATTCATTAAAAGAATCTTTAATAATGCGAGGTACAAACACTATGAGAATCTTTAATATTAATTTGCTTTGGATAACACACCACGTAGAAGACCATCAAATAGTGTTTAGTTTAAATTTTATTTTTTTAAATGCGTGAGATCGTACTATTTGTAAATTGTATTTTTTTGAATGGCGTCAATATGTGTTTAAATTGGTTAACAATAAACAAATATATAATAATTGGGTTTCCAATTTTGGACTTCACATATTTGAATATATGGGAAATTTCAAAGGCAATTTTCACAATGGTGAAGAGTAATGTTTTTAAATATGATCTTAAATAGCGAAGGTGAGCTTTTGCAATTTCCACAAAAATGTTTTTAAATACGTGATATCTCAAATAGTAAAGGTCAACTTTTGTAATCTTCATTTGTTTGAATGTTAAGATCAGCTTTTGTAATCTTGGTTTGTTTGAATGTTAAATAGATAAAATCACTATTTTTAATTGTTTTACTTATTTTATGTAAATAAAACTATATATTTTACATAAATAAATATTCAACATAAATAATATATTTTAAACAAAAATATATAACATAAATCCATCTTAAGGTTTTTTATGCTTTCTCGTGTATTCCATAGATAAAAACAATACATTCCAAATCAAAAAAAAATTAATTAGTTATTACAATTTAACAATTAAATTTTAATATTAAACTTTATTATAATTTAATAATTAAATTTTAATCTGGCCCATATCAAGAATAATGTACAAAAGATAAATTTTAAAATGAAAGCCGTTAGAAAAGCAAGAAAGAGAGAAGTGGAAGGCGGGAAAAAACAAGAAAGAGAAAGTGAAAGACCGGAAAAGCAGTTATAGATTTGCTTAGATTGGTCCATAAGATAAATATGGAAGGCCGGAAAAGCAAGAAAGAGAGATGTGGAAGACCGGAAAAGCAAGAAAGAGAGAAGTGGAAGACCGGAAAAAACAAAAAGAGAAGGTGGTTATAGGTTTGCTTAGATAGCGCAGGCCTTCAAAATATTGAGTATCAATTTGTAGTGTGCTGTGTGTCTTTCTTGAAGAGGAGGGTGGCCGCATATTCTCCATCTGGGTTGGAGTGGAACCAAAGTTGTTTTTCTACTCCAAGATCTGTCACACAGCAGAGAATATCGTCAGATCCACAGTTGAAGCCCATGTGAAGGTCGACGTAGGACTTGCTCCCGGAATTCTCAGGCTTCACTTCCACGATTGCATTGTTCAGGTAAATTCATGCGAACTATTCTTTTAAACCTGCAGTTTTTAGTGGTGCATGATTCCCAGTCATTCCCAGATTAGTTGCTGAAGATAATTGCTTCTGCTGCTTCTTCTTCCTGCAGGGTTGGGATAGTAATTGAACCACTGGATATTAATGAAATCTCATTTCATATTGACCTGATTATTATTGTTTCTTCATTTGGAAAATAGGAGGGCAGAGGCACTGCGAGTTCTTGAGGTATCGGCTCTACAACTTCACTTCCACGGGGAACGCCGACCCGACAATAAACTAGGCGAATCTGCGTTCTGGAGTCCGACAAGAGACTTTGGTCGGATGAGTCTGTGGTCATCTGTTTGGGCATCTGCTCTGGAAGGACCTCTAATGGGCATCTGTTTGGCCATTCCGGTCAATACTGGTATGTATGTTCTGATGTTCTCCTCTGCTTTGTCCTCCCAATTTCATGTATCTTTCTAAGATCTGAAATCTCATTAGCGATCTGTGATAATCACCTTTCTATGATAATCACCGCATATACATAAGAAACAAAAAATGATGAGCTCTGCGTTTTTATTTTTATTTTTGTCGAAATAGAATCTAATCCCGGAATGAGTTTCTACCCACCTCTTTATTTTCAGTCAGTTTTAAATCGATGAAACCGTGCAGTTTTTATCATTTAGGAGATATTGGCTTAATATGTGAGGATTAGCATTTCCTAGGAAAGGTTGGAACATAATTTGATAAATCGAAGGTTTCTAATAAATATACTGTACAAGGTTTGCAATAAGTGAAGTATGGATTCACCTTTCTCCCCATTTGAACACCGGGCCAGAAACATGGGAAGTGTTCACTAGATTCGGGTTTAAGAGACCTCATGGCAGGCATCCCATCAGACCTTCAAGTTGATCGCACCAACTCGCAGTTACGAACAACTACCTCTATTTGACTAAGGCCCAACCTTCATGGAAAATAAAAAATCCGAATCCCCCAGAAAAGCAACGGCCAACTTTCTGATTAACTCGGTTCTCCGATGTAAACATGGATGGGATAGCATATTTAACTTCCATAAACAATAGGTGGGATATCATATTTAACTTCCAAGAGGGAGGAAACGTACAACTGTAGATTTCGATTCTAATGAAGAATGCTAGATATATGTTTGGATAAAGAATTGCAAAATTTAGGTGTGGAAAATTTGATATCGAAGTATGAAATATAGTTGTCAATGACTGTGAATTTATGCTTTTGTAGATCGATATCATATTTAACTTCCAAGAGGGAGGAAACGTACAACTGTAGATTTCGATTCTAATGAAGAATGCTAGATATATGTTTGGATAAAGAATTGCAAAATTTAGGTGTGGAAAATTTGATATCGAAGTATGAAATATAGTTGTCAATGACTGTGAATTTATGCTTTTGTAGATCGATATATTGTAACACTTACGATCGCACAAATGGAGGATTATATGCCTTAGGGATACTAGGTTAAACTTAGCGTTACCGACTGTGGATTTAGGGATATATATATTCCAGACTTAAGCTTTTAGATCGGATACCTGGTGGAACTTATGAATTGCATTAATGGGTGCCGGGGGGCTATATACATTTAAGATTGCTAAGAGTAGCGTTAGTATTACTACAAAACGAGCCTTATCGTCTCTAATAATATAGGAAATCTTGAGAAGTGAGGATTCGCTTCTAGTATTGCCACCCAAACACTAGCTTACTTAGTTGTTGTGCCAGTGAAAACCTAGTTGATAAACCGCATATCCCTTTCCACTTTTAGATTCAATTCCATTCATTAGAAAGACACATCCATTTGTTGGCTAACTAGAGCGGATCCCACGCCTGCTCCATGACGGGTTCCATGTTCCCACTGCCACCGTGAGGATGAGTCGGCATTGTGCTCAGGATGAGTTATCCGTAAGCCATCTCAGGATGAGTCGTCAGTGGGGTCAGGCAGAGTTAATCTCCAACCCCAGCCTGTTCTCTTGCCGCAGAGGCCGGTCAGGCAGAGTTAATCTCCAACCCCAGCCTGTTCTCTTGCCGCAGAGGCGGGTCAGGCAGAGTTAATCTCCAACCCCATCCTGTTCTCTTAGCGCAGAGGCGATTGCTGAGCATCTTGAATCATCAAAGAGCCCTTTAATAGTTTCCTTCCACTCTCTACACCGCTGCAGCCACGGGCGTCGAGAGCGATGGATCAACTCTTTGGCATTTCCAACTTAATGTTCTGCGGATATATTTCTTTTTTTTTTTAATTAAAAAATGGGCATATAAATACATATATTATTGTGATTCTGTTATAAAAAAAAGGACTTCCTCGATGTAATCTCTTTTATTTAATATTTTAAATTTATTTAATTTTATTTCATATGTAAATTTTTAATAATTTTAATAATTTTAATGTTTGTATTTATACTTGTAGCTTTTTACCGAATCATTAATCTATTTTATTGAAAAGGGAAATAAATGTAACTATGTTTTTACTTTCTTTTTTTATATACCTATCATTCAACGAAGAGAAAAATGTAAATATAATTCTTAATAAAATTAATTGTTTAAGAAAAAATTGATAACACCCTCTCCAAATGTTGTTTCCTATAGAGTAGTGTAACCTATTTTTTTCTTTATATGTTTTTATTTTTATATTTTGTTAAACTCACTCACATAAGAATACACTTCCACTAACACACACTTTCTATATATTAAAATTGATTTAATTATATATTATACGAATTATATGTGCACATAAATTATTAAATACTTTCTATACACTTAAAATTAATTTAATCATATATTTTATACATTATATACTTACTTTCTATATATTAAAATTGATTTAATTATATATTTTATGAATTATATTTGCACATAAATATTAAATATTTTCTATACACATAAAATTAACTTAATCATATATTTTATACATTACATATGCATGGAACATTAAACAATTTATGTACACAAAAGTTGATTTAATCATATCATTTATGTATAACATATTTAAAAAACACTAACACTATATTTTATGCCTTTATTTTTTCACATTTTTTTGTCTATATTTTAAAATTAAATTGATATAAAAAAAATTCTATTTAGAGATGTAGATGTGGATTTTTTTTATGCATTTGAAATGATATGACATAGAATGAAATTTTGTTTATGTTTATGATATGTAGTTATTGAATTTGTTTTTATTTGTTTGAAATTATTTAAAAAATGATGTATTTAGAGAGAGAGGGGGGGGAATGGAGGGGGAGGGCGAGTGGGAGAGA
Organism: Larix kaempferi; assembly: GCA_027924585.1. Classification (NCBI taxonomy): domain Eukaryota; kingdom Viridiplantae; phylum Streptophyta; class Pinopsida; order Pinales; family Pinaceae; genus Larix; species Larix kaempferi. The sequence goes on from BSBM01000061.1 coordinate 20,005,121, forward strand.
GAGGGTGTGGAAGGGGGAGACAGAGAAGGGGGGAAGGGGGACGGGGATGTGGAGGTAGTGCAGGCAAGGGAAGGAAGACTGAGGGAGGGGGTAGGGAGCAAGAGCGTGAGGGGGAAAAAGGGAGAGGGAAAAAGGGAGACGGAGAGAGAGGGGGGAGAGAGGATGAGAGGGAGAGGGCGAGGGGGAGAGAGAGAGGGGGGGGAGGGGAGTTTAGGGGGAGGGGGAGAGGCAAAAAGGGGGGAGGGATCGCGATGGGGTGAAAGCAGGGGGGATGGAGAGGGAGTGGGGAGGATGAGGGGGAGAGGAGGGAGAGGGAGGGAGGGGGGAAAGGATATATGAAAGTGTAGGTAGGGATGGGTGGAGCGGGGGAAGAGGGGGGTGTTGGGGAGGGATGGGGGAAGTGGGATAGGGAGGTGGGGTAGGAGGGGGAGGGAGAGAAAGAGGGGGAGAAGGAGAGAGATGAAGGGGGAGAGAGAAGGGGACGAGAGGGGGAGGGGGGGAGCGAGAAAGAGGGTAAAGGGGAGAGGGATGGGGAGGAAGGGGGAGATAGGTGGAGCAAGAGTGGGAGGGAGAGGGAAAGTGAGAGAGGGGGAGGAAGGGGGGGGGTTAGGCGAAGGGGAGGAAGAGGAGGGAATGGGATATGGGGAAGTGAGGACGGAGGGGTAGTGTGAGGGGTAAAGAGAGAGGGAGGAAGGGGGGGAGAGGGCGAGTGGGTGGAAGCGGGGGCAAGGAGAGGAGGGAGGGGGAAGGGATGTTGAGGGAGGGGGAAGTAGGATGTGGAGAGGGGCAAGAAAGGAGATGGGAGGGGAGGGTGAGAGAGGGGAGTGAGGGAGGGTGTTAGGTAGAGGGGGAAGAGAGGGACGAGGGGATGTGGGGAGGGGAGGGTTGTGGGAAGGAGTGGGAGGGAGCGAGAGAGGGAGGTAGCCAGAGAGAGGGAGGGAGGGGGGGAGGGAGAGTGAGGGAGGATATGGGCGAGCGAGGGAGGGTGGAAAGGAGGAGGGGGGGGGAATTTTGTAATCACCCTTTTTCAAAATTTTATTAAAATGCCCGATTTTCCACTTTTTTCCCCAATTTCGACCTTTGACTAGTTTTACTGTTTTGACCTCCAAATCAACCCAAATTCTCCCAAATCTTCTGTAGGAGTGTATGAATGGTATTTAGACTTTAATATCAGGTTTATGGATGTTTTATGGCCCTCCAAATACTGCTGCAAACTTGATTTGTATTCTGATCAATATATGTAATTTTGACTAGTAATCAAGCTCCCACAAATTTATGAACAGAGGTATATAATGTGTTAATTATGTGATTAAGATCTCATATGCACCATTAATTGATTTTTACTTTTGTTCTAACTCTCTCACATTCAATAACAAAAACCGCCAATTCGACCCTTGGGGAAATGGCACTATTTCACCTCCCAATACAACTAAACTGAGTAAAAATGCTTCAAATGCTCAAGTACAGTACATGAAACTTGTAGAAGACATCCATGGAAGTATATTGATCACAAATATATCAGAGAATCATCCATCCATTCGAAATAATCAACATTATAGTGTCATACATCAATGCATTGGGGAAATGGACATTGCTTGCTCATTAATAAATAGTTTTGCATACAACCAGTGGGTATTTTGAACTGAGACTTTTTGAATATTAATAACAGAGTATATGAAGCTATTACAATCAGAAATATATAATGAGAATCTCTCTCAAAAAGCACAAGTGCTCACCATAAATGCCCTCCCTCAAGGAGCATGAATATGCCTTCAAAACTGGAAATGGTGGCGAGAAAGTGCTGCACTAAACCAAACCATGGAACTTCCTGTAGCTTCTACCTGGAAATACAAATTCCATTAAAGCACAATGAAAGACCTGAGTGGCCTCTCCAAACACCAACTTGGATGGGAACCTTTCACCCTCGAAATTGGCTAAGGCAAGAAACTAGTCATTCACTAGCTCTCTCTTCACAAATGCAATTTTTCTCAAATCATCAAAATCCATTCTCATACATCATTTCTACATTTTATAACCAACATTAGCCTTCTAAAGGTCGAAATCCTCTCAATAGATTCAATAGATTTCCATTTAGGAAACATTCCATATTTGTCACTTGTCTCCTAGTTCCAACCTTCCATCTTCTCCCAAATTTGATTTTGAGTCTCTTTGGTTTCTCCAACTCCCATGAGTGCCTTCCTTGAGCCTATTTTTGGGGCTGACATGTCATAGTGGTCAGATGTCAGAGGTCAGGTCCGCAATTTGTCATATTTGTCATAGATGCTCCATCATTGGTGTCATAGGAGCTAGGGAATCTAGCCCAAGTGTCCACAAACTTCCAATTTGACTCTTTATCTTCCATGGAGGTTACCAATCCTTCCGAATTCTCAGGCATCTTTACTGTTTTGACCTCCAAATCAACCCAAATGGTCCCAAATCTTCTGTAGGAGTGTATTAATGGTATTTAAACTTGAATATCATGTTTATGGATGTTTTATGGCCCTCCAAATACTGCTACAAACTTGATTTGTATTCTGATCAATATATGTAATTTTGACTAGTAATTTGTGCATCAAATCCCCCCCGGGTAACACTGCAAATGGCCTTCCAAATGCCTCCAAACTCCCACAAATTTATGAACAGAGGTATATAATGTGTTAAGTATGTGATTAAGGCCTCATATGCACCATTAATTTATTTTTACTACTATTTTAACTCTCTCACATTCAACAGTAAAAACCCCCAATTCGACCCTTGGGGAAATGACACTATTTCACCTCCCAATACAACTAAACTGAGTAAAAATGCTTCAAATGCTCAAGTACAGTACATGAAACTTTTATAAGACATCCATGGTAGTATATTGATCACAAATATATTAGAAAATCATCCAACCATTCGAAATAATCAACATTATAGTGTCATACATCAATGCATTGGGGAAATGGACATTGTTTGCTCATTAATCAATAGTTTTGCATACAACCAGTGGGTATTTCGACCTGAGACTTTATGAATATTAATAAAAGTGGATATGAATCTATTAAAATCATAAATATATAATGAGAATCTCTCTCAAGAAGAACAAGTGCTCACCAAAAACGCCCTCTCTCAAGGAGCATGAATATGCCTTCAAAACTGGAAATGGTGGAGAGAAAGTGCTGCACTAAACCAAACCATGAAACCTCCTGTAGCTGCTACCTAGAAATATAAACTCCATTAAAGCACCATGAAATACCTGAGTGTCCTCTCGAAACAGCAACTTTAATGGGAATCTTTCACCCTCGAAATTGGCTAAGGCAAGAAACTAGTCATCCACTAGCTCTCTCTTCACAAATGCAATTTTTCTCAAATCATCAAAAGCCATTCTCATACTTTATTTCTACATTTTATAACCAACATTAGCCTTCTAAGGGTCAAAATCCTCTCAATAGATTCAATAGATTTCCATTTAGGAAGCATTCCACATTTGTCACTTGTCTCCTAGTTCCAACCTTCCATCTTCTCCCAAATTCGATTTTGAGTCTCTTTGGCTTCTCCAACTCCCATGAGCACCTTACTTGAGCCTATTTTTGTGGCTGACATGTCATAGTGGTCAGATGTCAGAGTTCAGGTCTGCAATTTGTCATATTTTTCATAGATGCTCCATCATTGGTGTCATAGGGGCTAGGGAATCTAGCCCAAGTGTCCACAAACTTCTAATTTGACTCTTTATCTTCCATGGAGGTTACCAATCCTTCCCAATTCGACCTAAGATGCTCAATGACATGTGTTATGACTTACCAACTCACCTAACAGTGTTCACCTTCCCATTAATTCAAATTTGCAAGAGAGAGATACCATGTATTATGAAAAATCAAGCTAGTGTGGGTCCCACATCCTCCATATGTCTCCAAAATCATTTGCCATCTAGGATTTCTCTTGAATTTCTTTATTCACTCTATTTATTAAATAATTGAACCCTTCTAATGTCTAAACATCATTTATTAGCTTCCTTATTATTATACCACATGTGCCTATCCAACCTAGGAAACTAGTAGGATTGATGGGATTGTCTTACTATGAAATTATTTGAATGGGGACATTACAAATTTCTAGGTAGAAAGGGGAGGGAGGGAGCGACAGTAGGGAGTGGGGTGATGGGGACACTGAGGATGTCGGGGGTGGGAGGGTTGAGATATTGGTAGGTTGGAGAGGAGGGAATGGGGGGGAGCTATATGGAGGGAGGGAGATGAGGAGAGAGGGGGGAAGGGTAGAGGGAAGGGAAGGGGGATCGAGGTGGGAGAGTGTGTTAGGGGGGAACGAGGGAGTGGGAAATATTGGTAGGACGAAGAGCCGGGGGAGGGTGAGGGAGGGAGAGTGGGGGAAGGGTGAGGGAGGGGGGGGAGGATGAGGGAGGGAAGGTGGTAGGGGAGATGGGGAGGGGGGATGACGGGTGAGCGAGAGAGGGAGGAAGGGGGGACAAGGGATGGATGGGATATTTGTAGAGGGGGAGGGGAGGAAAGGAGAGGGATAGGAGGAGAGCGGGGAAGGGGGGGAGAGGGAGGGGGAGCGGGGAGAAACAGGATATTGGTGGGCGGGAGAGGGGATGGGGGGAGGCGGAGGGAGAGAGGAGGGGGGTGATTGGAGGAGATGGGCGAGCGAGGTATGGGAAAAAGGTGGAGGGGGGGATTGAGATGGGGATGGGGGATGATGGGTGAGCGAGAGAGAGAGGAACGATGGAGGGAGCGATGGATGGGATATTGGTAGGGGGAGGGGAGGGGGGGCGGCGGGGGAGAGGAGGTGGTGAGTGTGGGAGATGGTGGAGTGAGGTATGGGGGAAAGGGGGAGGGGTGGATTGGTAGTTGGGAGGGGGAAGGGGTGGAGGGGAAAGGGATGGAGGGGAAGGGGGATGGAGGCAGGGGGAAAGAACGGGGTGAAGGGTTGGAGAGGGGGAAGAGAGGGACAAGGGGATGGGGAGGGGGAGGGGTAGGAGGTGATGGGGGAAGGGGGAGGGTTGTGGGAAGGAGTGGGAGGGAGCAAGAGAGGGAGGGAGATAGGGAGGGGGGGGATGGAGAGTGAGGGATGGAGAGGGAAGAGAAGATAGGGAGAGGGGAGGACACAAGGAGCGAGGGAGGGGGGGAAAGGAGGAGGGGGGGAATTTATAGGTACAAAGGGGAGCGAGGGAGTGGCAGTCGAGAGCGGGGTGATGGGGAGACTAAGGAGCTCCAAAGAATCAGTGAGGTTAGGTCTTGAAGGAGCTCCATCGATTTGGAAAATCATTAACATCGAAGTCTACTTGGAATTTTATCACTAAGGAAGGTAAATGACAATTTATACTTAAAGCTAAATATTTGAAGAATTTGTCTATTCTAGAATGGATCAAGGCCCATGTCAAGGATTGTAAAGTAGTATCTATGGTTTGGAAGGCCATTGTAGGAGTCTTTCCAGTCATTGGGGATTTAGTGACTTGGGTTGTTGGAGATGGTAATAAAGCCATACTAGGAAAGGATAAAATAGTGGGAGTAATAAACCAGAGAAACCTGCCGGAAGGTATGATTAAGCAACTCAATGATCTACTCTTTATATTCCTACAGGATGTAGCTGGGATTGGCAGACCCATCAATTTCATCCAGAATTGGAGAACTTCTTTAGAACTTGATTTATGATAGATGGGTAGAAAAATGGAATCTATGGATTTTTTACATTAATAAAGGGTTCTTCAAATTAAAGGAGACTCCAAATTCCTTGGTCTGGATGGGTAACCAGGAAGGAGGAAAGTTTGCCTTTCATATTGCATAATATATTTTTTGGAGTAACCGAGCTATCCTAGATTGCTGGTGGTGGAAACCTCTTTGGCAAGTTCAGGTTCCCCAAAAGCATAAGATCTTTATGTGGTTGATTATGAGAGGGAAGGTACTAACATGGGACAATTTGGGGAAAATAAATGTTGTGGGGCCCACCTATTGTTGTCTTTGTAGGGGAGCAGAAGAAATTATCGAACATTTGTTTCTGGAATGTCCATTCTCTTCTCAAGTTTGGAAATGATTGGAAGATAGCCTTCATCTCGTATGGCTATGGGAAGTTGATTCTATCGAAGGAAATTTCAAATACTAGTTTACGAATCCACTACTCAAATCCACAAGATGTATCTCTTACGTACTTTTATGGAGTATATGGAAGGTTAGAAATGAAGCTATATTTAAGAACAATCACTTACGTGGTTTCTATGTTATCTCTAATTTGCTAGCTACCTATAGGTTTTTTATAGACAAAGAAAGCAATTTTAAACCCAGGATTATGAAAGATATTTGTATAGATCATGCGGAATGTACAAGTTATTTTGACACGGTTTGTGAGGAACTCGACAAAATCTATGGTTTAGGGGGGGGTATTCTTCTTCCAAAGAGGGAAACCATAGAGTTCAAGGCAAATGAGGGTTGTTGATCAAATAATATAGCATAAGGCTTGGCACTGAGAACACCAATGCAGATTACAAGAGAGGGATCAATGCCAGTCCCTCCATATTTTGGGGGATTCGGAATTATGGATCAAATTTATGAAAAAGGAGAAGAGCATCTCAAACCTGAATCTCAAAGGTATAGGACAAAACTTTGACTTAATAGCATAATCCTTCGAGGTCTTAAAATATAATCATGTGTACAGAGAGCAGAACCAGACAAATGTGCATTCCAAAGAAGGTCTTCTTCTTCCTACAAGAGTTTGTGTGATGAATAGAAAAATGGGAGCAAGTAGGTAATCGGAAGGAAAATTATGAACTTCATGTTCTGAAGATAAAGATTTCTTGTTAGGGTAATGTTAATCAATGATGATCTAAGGTTTTTTAAACTACTTTGCTGGAAACATCTATGATGTAAAAGAAACTTTTTTGAACAGTGCAATTTGTACCTGAAGGATGTAACCTATATTTCCTATGAATGAATAGGGACATTGGTATAGTAATGCCGATCAAATGTTCGAAAGCTGTCAGGATCCGTCTCTACTGTGTTGTTTATTAAGATTTAATATGCTAAGATAGAAAATAGCAGCATTACATTCCATTTCACAATAATAGCATATCCAAGATCACTGAAGAAACAACAAGCATAGCATAAAGACAAGAGACACAGATTTATCCTGGGAAACCCTCATGGGCTAGAAAACCCAGCAAAGCTTCCTCAATATAGATGACCAGCAATATACAAAGATGAAAACCAAAGACATGATCTCCTCCTCCACCATAGCAGACCTCTCCTCCACAAGTGCGCCTTTCTCAAGTGAGTGTGTGTATCAAATGAGGAACACACCTCCTCTATTTATACACTACTCTGACATATCTTTTACACAAGTACACAATGGGTTAAATGCCCCACTACAACTGACTGGGCCGACCCCTCTAGGGTGGTCTAATAACCCTTTGACCCATATAACACATACAGGGCCGACCCCCACTAGGGAAGTCTAATAACCTGAGTTACCACATTTCGATGGAGGAATAACCATCTCCGGATATACAATAAGATCTTCACGGAGGAACGAAACATCTCCGGAATAATAAAGTACAAATATAATATTCTTTGAAGTTACAATATCTCAACACTCCCCCTTAACGAGAAGGATATTATAACAACATCTGCACAAGCAAGGAGTCATCAACATCATACATGATACATCTATAAATAATTGGAAGCTCTCTCAACATCATCAGTAACTCAAGCAGTTACTGGAACATCTTCAATACTGGAACATCAACATCTTCAGTAACGAGTCTTTATCTTCTGCAGCACTCGAACAGCTACAACAACATCAACATCTGGATCCTCACAATCATCAGTATCATCATCTCACGATCATCAGCATTGTCATCACACGATCTTCAGCATCGTCATCACACGATTATCAGCATCGTCATCACACAATCATCAGCATCTTCATCACACGATCATCAGCATCATCATCACATGATCATCAACATCATCATCACACGATCATGAACATCGTCATCACACGATCATTAGCATCGTCATCACACAATCATCAACATCGTCATCACACACTCATCAGTATCGTCATCACATGATTATCCATACCGATACAAGTAACCACATCATTAATACAAGTATCCATACCGATACAAGTAACCACATCATCAATACAAGTATCCTACTGATACAAGTAACCACATCATCAATACAAGTATCCTACCGATATAGGTAACCACATCATCAATACAAGTATCCTACTGATACAAGTAACCACATCATCAATACGAGTATCCATACCGATACAAGTAACCACATCAACACACACATCATATTACAGAATTATCAATCCTGCTCTCTTTAGGACATAGGTCCATGGATGATGCAATCCTGTCATGTACCTTTTGAACCGAGGTCCAAGGACGATCCAGTCCAATCATGTACTTTTTGAACTGAAGTCCAGGGACGATCCAGTCCTATCATGTACGTTTTGAACCGAAGTCCACGGATGATCTAGTCCTATCATGTACCTTTTGAACCAAAGTCCAGGGATGATCCAATCCTAACATGTACCTTTTGAACTGAAGTCCAGGGACAATCCAGTCCTAACATGTACCTTTTGAACTGAAGTCCAGGGACGATCCAGTCCTATCAATTCTCAGAGACCTCGTGTCTATGGCTCAGTTCACAGGACCAAAGTCCAAGGATGATCCAATCCTTATTGTACATTTACGACCGTGTCCAAGGATGACTTAATCCTCCACCATACATTTAGGACCACGTCCAAGGATGACTTAATCCTCCACCGTACATTTAGGACCACGTCCAAGGATGACTTAATCCTCCACCGTACATTTAGGACCACGTCGAAGGATGACTTAATCGTCCACCGTACATTTAGGACCACGTCCAAGGATGAATTAATCCTCAACCGTACATTTAGGACCACGTCCAAGGATGAATTAATCCTCCACCGTACATTTAGGACCACGTCCAAGGATGACTTAATCCTCAACCGTACATTTAGGACCTACGTCCAAGGATGACTTAATCCTCAACCGTCCACCAAGGACTTCATTCTCGAAGACATACATCTACGGCTCTTCTTTAGGACTGAAGTCCAGCGATGATCCAATCCCCTCACATGTTCACCAAAAACTTCATTCTCGAAGACATATGTCTACGGCTCTTCTTTAGGGTTAAAGTCCAGGGATGATCCAATCCCCTCACATGTTCACCAAGAACTTCATTCTTGAAGACATACATCTACGGCTCTTCTTTAGGACTGAAGTCCATGGATGATCCAATCCCCTCACATGTTAACCAAGTACTTCATTCTCGAATACATATGTCTACGGCTCTTCTTTAGAACATATGTTCAAGGATGATGCAATCCCCTTGTCACCTTTCACCCTGTTTAAGGACTATCCACCAACCTCTCTGTCAGCATCACTAATATAGGTATCCTCATCATCGACCTCACTGTCGATGCAGGCAATCTCATCATGAGTTATCACATCACTCCCCCTTTCGAGGAGGGTCCTTCTAAACTATATTAAGTTTGTCTCAGAAAACTTTATTTGAGGTAGAGGTTTGGTTAGTACATCGGATCGGTAGAAGTTTGGTTAGTACATTGGTAACTTGTTACAAATTAAAACTTTTGGTTCCTTTCTGCACCATATCTTGGAACACTAGATTCTCTACCATCTTGATACAACTCTGTTTGTCACATAGGATTATAGTTGGGTCTATCTCTAATTCAAACAGTCCTGAAGCCATACTGTTTCATAACTTAGCAGAACAAGAAGCCATATATTCTGCTTGTGCTAAGAGCCACACTATATTGCTTCCTTCTAAACCATGAGATCATGGCTGATCCCAGACAGTAACATCCTCTCGATGTGCTCTTCCTGTCTGATACAATTTCTGCCCAATCAATATTTGTGTAGCCATCTGAAGTCATGATCTCCAAGATAACATAGATCAAAATATATCATATCCTTTAGGTATTTCATCACATGCTTTGCAACTAACAGGTGAACACATCTGGTTTTCCACTAGATACTGACACAAGGTGTTCACAACAAAGCATATATCTGACCTTGTATTTGTTAGACACATCAATGACTCAATATTTTTTCTATACAAAGTTCTATCCACTAACTTTGATGAGTCATGTGATAACAACTTCAAGAGTGGCCATTCCAACACATCAAGTCCTTTTAATATTTTTCAGCATGCTTTCCCTGGTTGAGAAAGATTCCTTCTGAGCCTTGCCATACTTCCAGACATAGGAAGTAATACATTAATCTGAGATCTTTCATTTTCTTTTATGTAACCATCTATCTGTGCCATCTCCCATTAGATGGGTCTACTGATATGAACCTCAACATCATTCAAACTCTGAGGTGAGTTCCTTCTTGTATCCATGTCATCTGTGCATAGAAGCCATATTCAATCTTGTAGCAAAGGTTGAGATCCACATCACCCATGATGATCATTAAGCTCATCAATTGATTATCGATCCTCGTTACCCATACAGAACCTGATTCACACTTCTTCTTTAATTACACCATTAAGAGAATGGTCTTATCTATCCACTTGGAGCAAACATCTTGTTATGATTCTCTTCCTCTTTCTAAGAGAATCTTCTAGCCATGAGCCTTCTATATTTTGTTTGATTTGTAAATCTTCATGTTGAACATCCATCACTTGTTCGGTCTTCATTATTCTTCATGATCTTTCCTACAAAACAAAATTAAGTACATGATTAGTAATACTTCATAATCATGAAATCATGTTGACATGATAACCTATTATGCATACAGATATCATTTACATAGTTATGCAACTATCTTGACCAATACTTTGGCACAACACTTTCCCATGTCGTGTATGCATATAGTGGCTATCTAGATGCCTTCCATCTCTACCAGAACATACTATCGAGAGTGTGCAGAGCTCTCAGCATGTCAGCAAAGAGGTTTCATTCTAGACAAGCAACAATGGAATGTTTGTCCAACTTACCAATCATATGCATATTAGTAGTATACTGTTCAATGCTCTATGAATGTTTGCACTTAGCATGATATGTTGTAGGAATACAAATATGCATACAAGAAATATCATTTATTATTTCAAATAACAACTCAAATACTTATCTTTTATGTTTGTGTGGTTGCCTCCCACTTGATCTTCTATATGTCTTTTGAACTTCTATTCATTCTGTACCACTGTGCATGCTCAAGTGTGCACTGGTGTCATCCTCATGATCTCATACACAAACATTCATTCATTAGTATATTCTCAAAACATTCTAATTCTAAATAATCTTGAATATGTATACTCATGATCATTAGTATTCAGGGTTTCAAGTAAGTCTTCTTTTACTCATGCATATTCTTGTTTGATCATAGTACTCTTCTGGTTAATTAAATCATGCATAAACCCTTGATTACTAACTTTATGAATAATCATAACCAATCATACCAAGTACACTTATATAAGGGATCCTAACATGACATAGGAAAACATACCTGGATTAGTATACCTGCTTAGTTATGTACAACATACCTAAACAATCTCTTCAATGATTTAGAGATCTTGAACTAGAACCTGCATGTCTCATAGGTTAAGCATAATATAACAAAGTCATACATACCTCGTAAGTGGAACAAAGATTATGGATGATTCTTTGTCTTCATGATGTCATGGTCATGGAGCTTGATTTGACTTTTGTGATGTACCTGTATCTTGTTAGCAGGCAACATCAACCTCACATAACACCATAATGCATTAGTACAATGATATAGCCCTAATCAATGAATGTCTTCGATCATTCACATGCACTCATACTATTACTAGGGTGATAAGACAATTCTAACGTTAATCAAGATTGTACTAATAGATAACATGAAGACAAACACATTATGAACTTAATCAAGAATCAGATTTCAAGACATACTTGAACCTCCTTAAGTTATACTTGTTGAGACTTCTTGTAGTCTTCTTATGTAAGGCCTTAGCCTCAACTCCCCCTGAAACTTGATCTGGAGCTTGATTAGGGTTTGCCTGAGAAACCCTAAAAATTCAATCTTTGACTTTCACACTTCTGAATGAATGGAAGGATGTGTCTTGCTGAGCTGATCAAACTAGCATACTTCAATTTTGAAATCTCCAAAATTTGACCCCTCAAAATTGCCTTTGAAACTTCTCGATCTTCTGGACAGGATCCCGAACTAGGGTTTGATGAATCCCACCATTCTGCTCAATCAAAAGGTTTGATCCAAGGCTCTAAACTCTTATTTTTCTGATGAGCTTCCAACCGTGGTTACAGACTTCAAAAAATTCCAACTTTTGCTCAAGCCCTAATTTTCCATCTTTTTGATCAAAATCCCGAGCTAGGGTTTAATCAAGCCCGATCTTCTACCCAACCAAAAAATTCGATCTTGGTCTCTAAATTTTGATTTTCCTGAGTAGCATTCAGCCGTGGATTTCGATTCCAAAAATTCTAACTTTCTCCGAAACCCTAAATTTCGGAAGCCATGAATAAAGGTGCTCCAAAAATAATTATATTTCGACAGAAATATGTACTTGATTGTTTCTGCTATAACTCCAAAATTTTTGCTCGACAGGGTCTGAAAACGTTTTTTGCAGTATCCTAACCTGTTTTCTTTCCATCCTGACAGGTCTGACCTCAATTGGATTTTCTGAGAGAGAGTTATGCCAAATGTCGCAACGTGATCTGTTTTGGGATAATACAGGAGAGCGAACTTGTACAACGTGCCACATGTCACTGTTTAAACTTCGGCCTCTGAAGACTTTTCTTGAGATATCTCGCCATGTTATATTTCCATCCTGATAGGTCTTACCTCAATTGGACTTTCTGAGAGAGAGTTATGCCAAGTGTCGCAACATGACCTCTTTATGGGATAAAACAGGAGAGCGAACTTGTACTGCATGCCACGTGTCACTGGTTCCGCTTCGGCCTCTGAAAAAGTTTTCTAAGATAGTACAGTATGTGTACTACCTGTTAATTTTTATGAAATTTCATTTGGAGCTTCCTAGCCCAAGTTATGACCTTTTTTCCTAGGTCACCTGATTTTGACTTAGATCTGGAAGAGGCAGAAACCCTAACTTGTACTGATCATAACTTACAAATTACAACGAATCTGAGGGTTCCCTTTGGCCACAAGATACCTAGAGATGTTATCTACGACCTGTAAAGGTTTCAGATCCTGAACCGTCGCTAAAATAGATTTATAGCGAAAGTTCCACGATGACTAGTTTTTGCTATGTAAAACCCTAACCTTCAAATTGTCGTAAGTGAAGCAAGTGTCGTAAGTGCCATACCTTGCCTTCCTTCAAGTTAGCTCTGATACCATGTTAAGATTTAATATGCTAAGACAGAAAATAGAAGCATTACATTCCATTTCACAATAATAGCATATATAGGATCACTGAATAAACAACAAGCATAGCATAGAGACAAGAGACACATATTTATCCTGGGAAACCCTCATGGGGTAGAAAACCCAGCAAAGCTTCCTCAATATAGATGACAAGCAATATACAAAGATGCAAACCAAAGACATGATCTCCTCCTCCACCATAGCAGACCTCTCCTCCACAAGTGCACCTTTCTCAAGTGAGTGTGTGTATCAAATGAGGAACACACCTCCTCTATTTATACACTACTCTGACATATCTTTTACACAAGTACACATAGGCTCGTGTTTAACCAATGGGTTAAATACCCCACTACAATTGACTGGGCCGACCCCTCTAGGGTGTTCTAATAACCCTTTGACCCACATAAAACATACAGGGCCGACCCCCAGTACGGAAGTCTAATAACCCCAGTTACCACATTCCGACGGAGGAATAACCATCTCTGGATATACAATAAGATCTTCACGGAGGAATGAAACATCTCCGAAATAATAAAGTACAAATATAATATTCTTTGAAGTTACAATATCTCAACATTGTTGTCCCCAGGCTTGCATGCTATCTTCAGCTTAGCTGCATAATATTTGTCCAAGCAGGGATCCATATCTCCTTTTCCTGTAAAATTGTAAAGCGTGCTGCTAAAGGAGCTGCAGTGGGAAATCCCTATAGTGTGGGCTCCTGCACCCAGTATTGTTATATATAACTAGTGAAATTATGATGCCATAATGTAAATCAATCACCGTATAACAGATCAGAAGAACACAGCCAGGTCCTTAACATCAAGTCCATGGATGCTAAATATTGATGTCAGTTGCAAGAAACATGCGGTGGGCGAGGAAAGTTTAGTGAGAGCTTCGTTCTCAATAGACACCAGTTGGAACGTTCTAGAATGGTTCACCCAACTGTATACTACAAAACTTGCAACTGCAGCTGTAGTTGTCTTCATGATATTCACAAATGCGAATTGCTTTGTAAAGTGGAATTATGTTATTCCTATGACAAATGTCATTATAACCTCGACAACGACACTATTTATAACCTGAATAATTGTTAGGGAGTTTCCTGTCGATTTCCTTAACGCAGGCAAAAAGACTATAAGGAAACTTTTATAATTAATGGAGTTGCTGGCATATTCTTGAGTATTATTTCGCAAGCCAGACTGCAAATTAATTGTTTACATAGAATCTCACTAACATGTCCAAAGTTTCGCATTTTTAATTTGACATCCTATCTCCAGATTCTCTTGATGACTCAGCTATCTTGTCTATTTCCAATTTTCATTAGCTGGCACTTCGATACCGTGTGCTACTGCTGTCCACGATCATTTCACTTTTTTCTTTCTAATTCCTGAGCATGGAAATCTTAACCAGGACGCGTTACCTTCGGGCATGGGACTAGCGCACATGGTAACATCATTTTGTTTCCATTTGTGAGTTAAACATTATGTGGCAGTGGCCTTCATTATCTATATTATCGGGCTAGTGGTATTCAATATCTACCTTGTAGGGCAACATTTAATGTTGTTGATGTAAACTCTTATCAAATTTCACTGTTCACATGGTTGTTGTAAAGCATTAAATTTTACATTGCAGAATGGATATTGAACGCCTTGTTATCTTGTATTTCTTGATCATCATTATTACTACGGTGTCCTTCTTTGTTGAATCAAATCCCATCGTTTATATCCCCACCTTAGCAGCATTAAATTCTAAGCTACAAGGTGGTTGCTTGCTTATTTAGTGATAAGGGTATCTAGGTGTTGATTTTAGTGTTGATGCACATATTGAACCACCCACAAGCTTAGGAGTTGTTATGGAAATTGAATCATTAATTTTTTTTAAGTGATAGATGTGCATATTGAACCATGAAACAAGTTTACAAGTCACTAACTATTAATTTAAATAGAATAAATTGTATAGGTTAAGGTTCTATCCTAACGATCCTTTAAATAGATATATAGGGTTCTATGTATTGAGTCCATGTCTATGAAACAAGGTCCATGATGTAGATGTAACATGAAAGAAATAATTGTAAAAGGACTCACTAGAATGTTCCACATGTATACTATAAAGTTTCTAGGAGGTTAGATTAAAACTATTGTGAAAAAAATACTTGTGACAAGAGTTATTTAAAAGGTAATTCATTAACAACAATTAAGGACACAAGACCCATGTCTTATACAAAAAATATATTAATTATACCCATATCCCACTAAGATTCCAATGATCCAAGTTTTCTGGTGCTTTGAAGTTTGTTTTATATACTAAGGCCATGCAAGCTTCATTTTGGGGCAAAGGGACAAGATCCAACTCTTGTGTGAAAAACCTCCTAATGTTATCCATATCCCACCCAACGACAATAGAACTTTCTAGGGGGTTTTGTGGTGGTTTGAGGAATATTTTTTCCCATAAGACTTATAATATTTATTTAGTAATTAAGGGCCTTATTTTCCTCCCCCACTCATGGTCAAGGTCTCGAGACCCATCCTTACTACACAAATATTCCTAGTGGTGCCTCTATCCCATTCCTATGGAAAATATCCTTTTACAACATGTGTGTTGTTGTTCAAGGCCTTGATCATTACTCATTAACCCAAGAATATTCATTTTGTGTCTTATTCCCAATATTTATCCTCCAACCATAGTTGAATCCTTGAGGCCCATCCATGATACATAAATGTCATAATCATACCCATATCTCACTTGAAAGACAATGATCCCCTATAGAGGGAATGGTATGTGCGTTATGCCATTGTTTATGGCCCTTGATCCCTAATATCTTCATCTAGGGGAAAAGGGCCTTGATTTCCTCCCTTGACCATGGTCAATTCCTTAATGCCCATCTCCAACATGAAAAGCCTTATAATGATACACATATTCCACTTAGATGCCAAAGATCATCTCTAAAGAGCATGCGTTGTGGTGTGAGGTCACATTGATGACCACTGACACCTATATATTCTTTTATGATTTAATGACCATATATTGCACCCTTAACTATTGTAAAGGCCTCAATAATCATCCGTACTACATAAAAAATCTTAATCACATCCATATTCCACTTGTATGTTAAATATCCACCTTAAATGATCTATTGTGTGGTTCAATACCTTGATCATGGCCCATTAGCTCAATAATCTTAATTTAGGGCCCAATTCCATCATTTTCTACCATAACCATGGTCCAAAAACTATACCTAGTGCACAAAAACTCATATCGACATTAATATCTCACTCTAAGAAAAATGGTATCCTATATAGGGCATCTTTTATGGTTTGTGACCTTAGTAATGGCCCTTTGTCCCTATAAGATTCATCTAGGGCTTGAGGGGCCTTATTCCCCCCCCCCCCACATGTATTGGCAAGCTATTGAGACCAATTAATAATATCCAAGGCATTATAGGAGGAACCATATTCAACTTGAAGGATTAGTGTGACCATTAGATGGCTTGTGGCATGGTTTGAAACCTTATCCATGGCCAATGCACCCTAGAATATTCATTTAAATATTAATTCCCATATTTTCCTCTCCTTGCAATATTGGTCAAGTCTCTAAAATGTATCCCCTGTGAAAAGCCTCTTAATATCAACCATATTACATTTAGAGGCTAGATATCCCTTTTAGAGGGACTGCATGGTGGTTTGAGGTTGTATCAATCATGACCGAGGCATTCATTTTATACTAGTTTGAAAAAAACACATGACTATGTTATTATGTAGAAACATGAAATGATCCTTTCATAATCACATATATCTCTTCAATACCTTTCCGAATAGCTAAAGAACAAAGAAAATGAATGTCAGGGTAGAAAGCTATGGAAAACTAACAAAAATAATTTTTTATATATTTTTTTAATGAAAATGTATAAAGAGCTTATATTAAAAAGGATGAGAAAAAACAACAAAATATTACAAAAACCATTCACCCTGATGAATAGGGTAGCAATAGGGTGAAATCATGAAGTAGATATACACTTTTGGCTTGTTTTTTGATAAACACAACTGCAAAATTTTATGTTTTTCAACTTCGACCTCTTCAAAACCATATCTCCCTTAGGAATTTCAACTTGAAGTAAGCACAAAATTTTAGAGAAATGAATTAGATTTCTACTCATATTTTTTTTTAATTTTTGTATGGACATATCATGGGACAAATTTTGATGCCACCAACGATATATACTTGAAATTTTTAGGTATGGATAATGAGTGACCTCCATGACCTCCGGTTTTTTAAGAGATTGTTATTCAGTTTAGGGAAAAAAATTCTATGCTCATAATATATGATGTATCAACAATATAGGTATAAAGTGCATTCCTTTTTACCATCATTACAATAAATTTGAGGTCTAAAGTGGGCCTCCTAAGGAAAATAATAAAATAATAGTTAAAATAATAAAATAATATTTATTATTTTTGGAGGAAGAAAGAAAAAAACTACTTTTTTTTGTTTGTATTTTTAACATATATCTGTGTGTTTTTACTCAAATTTTGAGAGGGAGCACTTGTTGGATGCGAAATTTAATGAGTGCTCCCACTCAAAATTTGAGTAAAAACACAAGGAGATATGTTGAAAATACAAACAAAAAAAATAGTTTTTTTATGACAAATATCTCAAGTCAACCATTATGGTTGACTCATTTTATTGAAATTCTATTGGTTTCTGAATTCCAACTCAACATGAAATTATGGTTGGCTCATTTTCTTATAAGGCCCATTTTAGACCCCAAATTTCCTCTAATGTAAGGAGCAATATACCAAGTCAATATCACCCATTTATGGAGGATATGATGTGATTTGATTGATTATGAAATAATGTGATCCATTAGTTATATTTTCTGTGTTTACCATGTTTTTAATTAGCTATTCAAGTGGATGAGCACTATATGTGAGTAAGCGCAGGTCCAAAGATAATTATGAAGATTGGCAAAGTCAAGCTCCGATTAAACTCTAGAGAAGGACACGAAGATCAGTTTTTCCTGATTTATAGGGAAGAATCTAAATAGATTAAGGTTGTGATTTCCAATGTAGGGACTCGGTGTTGAAACACTGTAATAAGTAGAGTCACATCGATATCATGGGGTCTAAGGAATTTTATGGATTATTCTCTGTTTTTCCAGACATGGTTACACAACACTCAAGTTTTGCAATTGTTATGGATTTTACAACAGTGTATTGAAGAAATTGCATTCTCTATCACCTGTGAGTTTATAAGTTTAAATTAGCTCCTGTAATGCACATTCAAGAGGTCCCCCTCATTGTGTAGAACATGAGTTATTTGTTTTATTTTTAGGTTTATTTATGCATCCTATGGTTTATGATTGAACAGGTACTTGTGGATTATTCACGGCAGTAATTCTGATATGAAAGTAATTCTGAGCATGATTGTTTTTATCCGTAGTCTTTTATTATGGAATCTGTATTTTTAATGTATGGACTCTGTAGTCACGTAGCTACGTTCTGCAAGGGAAGTTTCCAAATTCACACTCTTACTTCGCAAGCATATTTTCTTAATTAGATTAGATTTATGCATCTAGTTAAATGTCTATTTTTAATTTCATTAAAATAGATTCATTCTTTTAATAGGTAGATCTATGCTTTTGATTTCATTAGATCAGGATTTATACCTTCAACTCTTAGATGTCTTCTTTTGTGAAAATAGGTTTATGCATTCACATATTTCTCCCCAAATTTAAACATTCAAAAATAGGATTCTCTTAAGAATGCACATACAGTGCAGAGTGCCTCTGAAGTTTGTGCATCCCTTGGTCGATATTTAAAGTGAGGTTCTTGAAATAAGACCTGTGAAAAGGTAAGCATTTCAGAATTGCCACCAATATACACACACTGCACTTGTGCGTGGACTATATTTTGAGGTTTTCCATATGTGGGAAATATTTATTATTATTTATCAAAATAGAATATGTTCAAAAAATGGTTCCTTATCGACACATGCTCACGAGCTTCAATTTTCTTTTTAGTGTCTCTTATTGGAAAAATGACTAAAATAAATTTATATATATATATTTTTAATGAAAATTTGTAAAGATTTTATATTAAAAAAAGATGAGAAAAAACAACAAAAAAATACAAAAACCAGTCAACCTGATGAAAAGGGTATGAATATAGTAAAATGCTTGTTGTTAAAAAATCCCCTTCCTTGAACATTACATTCAACATTTTTCTAGTAGTAGCAAAACTTCTAGCACTATAAAGGAAAATATATTTTCCTAGTAAGATGACACATAAGTAATACATAACATAAACAAAATGTATATAACCAATCTATAGCCATCAAACGAAAGCATCAATCATCTTTCCTAGAGGAACCCAGGTAAATGAGTTTTTTGTGGGGATGAACAACTAAACCTTCCTATGAATCCCTCTGAGTCGCAGTGGAGTGATATTGAGAGTGGCTTTTGTGAGCCAAATTGAACAATTTGTCCACATATTCCAGCAACTTATCTATCTAACCACCTTGTACTCTAGAATTTCCCTCCACTTTGTTCATTCTAGTATCCAAAAAAGAAATATGATATGGAATTTTATGCATGGAATCCACCATTCCATCCCAATGAGACTGCAAAACCCTAAGCATAGTCTTAATGTTCTTGAGTTCGACCAAACCACATGGAATTTTTATTTTGAATATGGTATTATTGTCCACCTGGAATCACATGCCCTCCATAGTCCAACGGAAGCAAGGCACAATACTCTGGAATCTTTAGAAAATGGAACAAAACCCTTCACTATCTAGGAAAGATGAAACTTAGAGGAAGTTGGAAACCAGAAGGAGATATCACTCTTGGAGTAGAGTGAAGTCCCTTCGAAACAGGAAGAAATTTTGATGAGATCAGGAGTTAAAGTTTTCCTAGGGTCGAGCATGGTCATTGATATCACACTAGAATAGAGGGAGGATGAGAGTGAGGTTCCTTCAAAAAAAGAATAAAATTTTAACATTAACATCACCCTCAACCAATACATGTAGGTTCACTTATGACAAATCAAGGAGCCGCAACCGGTGGATGAGCTCAAGAGATAAAGCTATCCGAGGGTCGAACATGACCATTGATATCACAAGGTCAAGCATGATTGTTGATATCACACTAGGAGATTTAACAATGAACCAAAATCAAGTAATCTAATGTTATGCATGCAATGATATAATCTTCCCACAAACTCTCCCTAACTCTACGTATTAACAAAAGAATTCGTCGCTTCACAGGATTCCACCCCATCAATCCCTTTAACAGCAATGGTCATAACACTTCCTACAACCCCAACATCATGAAAAACAATCGAGCTACCTATGAAAATACTCAAAACAAGACTTTTGGAACTCCCTCTTACATCATATTCATCAATATTGCTTTCTCCACAACATTGGCACCCTTAACATCTCCCAACACCACGATTTACATTAATAAAAAAGTTCTATCCAAATACTTATTACCCCATTTTTTCCCTATGAAAATCCCACAACCTAGAATCCAATGCATGCATCATTTCCACATCCATATAAACACATAGAATAGTGTCCTCAAATAAAAGATCTAATCGAAATAATTTAATAATCAAAACATTTCAGCGTCAGAAAAAGTGATTGAGCTACCTATCAAAATACTCAAAACCATATTTTTGGAACCCCCTCTTACATCATATGTTTCAATACTGCTTTCTCCACAACATGTGGCACCCTAAATATCTCCCAACACATGGATTTGCATTTAATAGCAAATGTGTGCCCAAATAGTTATTACCCCATTTTTTTCCCCTAAAAAGAGCTCCACAACGAAGAATCCAATGCATGCACCATTCCCACATTCATATATACAAACGTCCTTTTTTTGACATAACAAGAAAATTCAATTTTATCATACCTCAATATGTACAAGAATACACAAAATCCAATAGTTCGAAGATAAACTTAGCTATTTTATATTAAAAAAAATTATTTTCAAAAATAATAATACAAAACTAATATGTGTATGTTAATATAGTTATGTGAATGCAATAATATAGATAGTAATAGTAATAATATTGAAATCTAAACATTAAAGTATACTATTAAATTTTTATTTTTTTGTAATTTAAATAAATGATAAAAAACCAATATTATAAAATCTTAGAACTTAATGCTCAATAAATTTAAACATATGCCCCCATTGATTTATAATTTTAAATAAATGATAGAAAAGCATCATTAATGCTAAACCTTGAAACTAAATCATAAGGTAAACTAAAAAATATAGAAGCATTGTATGCATAGTGAAATAAGTTAAACAAAATAGGTGTATTATTGTCATTAAAAAAATTTGGACATATGTGAGCAATTTCTATATCAAACTAGAAGTATTTGTTTGTATATGAAATATTCTTTAGAAACCCTAATCTTTACTATGTTTGTATATGAAATGCTTTAAGTGAATTAAAATTAATTACTCCATTTATGAATCTTTAGTATGTTTGTATATAAAATAATTTAATTGAATTAAAATTCATTACTCCATTTATGAAAACCCTTCAAACATCGCACATAAAAGCATAATCATATGAATTCCTACATAATTCATTAAAAAAACAAAAAAGACAAAATAATGTGATTCCTACAAAAACATCTACATGTTCAATCAAACCGTGTGATTTTGAAATAAATTCATTAAAAGAATCTTTAATAATGTGAGGTACAAACACTATGAGAATCTTTAATATTAATTTGCTTTGGATAACACACCAGGTAGAAGACCATCAAATAGTATTTAGTTTAAATTTTATTTTTTTATATGCATGAGATTGTACTATTTGTAAATTGTATTTTTTGTCGATATGTGTTTAAATTGGTTAACAATAAACAAATATATAATAATTGGGTTTCCAATTTTGGACTTCACATATTTGAATATATGGGAAATTTCAAAGGCAACTTTCACAATGGTGAAGAGTAATGTTTTTAAATATGATCTTAAATAGCGAAAGTGAGCTTTTGCAATTTCCACAAAAATGTTTTAAATACGTGATATCTCAAATAGTAAAGGTCAGCTTTTGTAATCTTCATTTGTTTGAATGTTAAGATCAGCTTTTGTAATCTTGATTTGTTTGAATGTTAAGTAGATAAAATCACTATTTTTAATTGTTTTACTTATTTTAAGTAAATAAAACTATAAATTTTACATAAATAAATACTCAACATAGATAAAAACAATACATTCC
This sequence comes from Larix kaempferi, assembly GCA_027924585.1. Taxonomy (NCBI): domain Eukaryota; kingdom Viridiplantae; phylum Streptophyta; class Pinopsida; order Pinales; family Pinaceae; genus Larix; species Larix kaempferi. The sequence continues at coordinate 20,027,738 of BSBM01000061.1, forward strand.
AAACCAACAAAAAAAATATTAGTTATTACAATTTAACAATTAAATTTTAATCTTAAACTTTATTATAATTTAATAATTAAATTTTAATCTGGCGCATATCAAGAATACTGGCGCATATCAAGAATACTGTACAAAAGATAAATTTTAAAATGAAAACCGTTAGAAAAGCAAGAAAGAGAGAAGTGGAAGGCCGGAAAAGCAAGAACGAGAAAGTGAAATACCGGAAAAGCCGTTATATATTTGCTTAGATTGGTCCATAAGATAAATCTGGCCTTTCAAATTTAAAATGAAAGCCGTTAAAGCAAGAAAGAGAGAAGTGGAAGACCGGAAAAGCAAAAAGAGAAGGTGGTTATAGATTTGCTTAGATAGCGCAGGCCTTCAAAATATTGAGTATCAATTTGTAGTGTGCTGTCTGTCTTTCTTGAAGAGGAGGGTGGCCGCATATTCTCCATCTGGGTTGGAGTGGAACCAAAGTTGTTTTCTACTCCAAGACCTGTCACACAGCAGAGAATATCGTCAGATCCACAGTTAAAGCCCATGTAAAGGTCGACGTAGGACTTGCTCCCGGAATTCTCAGGATCACTTCCACGATTGCATTGTTCAGGTAAATTCACGCGAACTATTATTTTTTTACCTGCAGTTTTTAGTGGTGCATGATTCCCAGTCATTCCCGGATTAGTTGCTGAAGATAATTGCTTCTGCTGCTTCTTCTTCCTGCAGGGTTGTGATAGTAATTGAACCACTGGATATTAATGAAATCTCATTTCATATTGACCTGATTATTATTGTTTCTTCATTTGGAAAATAGGAGGGCAGAGGCACTGCGAGTTCTTGAGGTATCGGCTCTACAACTTCACTTCCACGGGGAACGCCGACCCGACAATAAACTCGGCGAATCTGCCTTCACTTCCAGTCGCGCTCGATAAAGGAAGCGAAACCAATTTCGATGCCTCGTTTTTCAAGAATATAAGAGAGGGGAATGGCGTTCTGGAGTCCGACCAGAGACTTTGGTCGGATGAGTCTGTGGTCATCTGTTTGGGCATCTGCTCTGGAAGGACCTCTAATGGGCATCTGTTTGGCCATTCCGGTCAATACTGGTATGTATGTTCTGATGTTCTCCTCTGCTTTGTCCTCCCAATTTCATGTGTCTTTCTAAGATCTGAAATCTCATTAGCGATCTGTGATAATCACCTTTCTATGATAATCACCGCATATACATAAGAAACAAAAAATGATGAGCTCTGCGTTTTTATTTTTATTTTTGTCGAAATAGAATCTAATCCCGGAATGAGTTTCTACCCACCTCTTTATTTTCAGTCAGTTTTAAATCGATCAAACCGTGCAGTTTTTATCATTTAGGAGATATTGGCTTAATATGTGAGGATTAGCATTTCCTAGGAAAGGTTGGAACATAATTTGATAAATCGAAGGTTTCTAATAAATATACTGTACAAGGTTTGCAATAAGTGAAGTATGGATTCACCTTTCTCCCCATTTGAACACCGGGCCAGAAACATGGGAAGTGCTCACTAGATTCGGGTTTAAGAGACCTCATGGCAGGCATCCCATCAGACCTTCAAGTTGATCGCACCAACTCGCAGTTACTAAGGCCCAACTTTCGTGGAAAATAAAAAATCCGAATCCCCGAGAAAAGCAACGGCAAACTTTCTGATTAACTCGGTTCTCCGATGTAAACATGGATGGGATAGCATATTTAACTTCCATAAACAATAGGTGGGATATCATATTTAACTTCCAAGAGGGAGGAAACGTACAACTGTAGATTTCGATTCTAATGAAGAATGCTAGATATATGTTTGGATAAAGAATTGCAAAATTTAGGTGTGGAAAATTTGATATCGAAGTATAAAATATAGTTGTCAATGACTGTGAATTTATGCTTTTGTAGATCGATATATTGTAACACTTACGATCGCACAAATGGAGGATTATATGCCTTAGGGATACTAGGTTAAACTTAGCGTTACCGACTGTGGATTTAGGGATATATATGTTCCAGACTTAAGCTTTTAGATTGCATTAATGGGGGCCGGGGGGCTATATACATTTAAGATTGCTAAGAGTAGCGTTAGTATTACTACAAAACGAGCCTTATCATCTCTAATAATATAGGCAATCTTGATAAGTGAGGATTCGCTTCTAGTATTGCCACCCAAACACTAGCTTACTTACTTGTTGTGCCAGTGGAAACCTAGTTGATAAACCGCATATCCATTTCCACTTTTAGATTCAATTCCATTCATTAGAAAGACAGATGCATTTGTTGGCTAACTAGAGCGGATCCCACGCCTGCTCCATGACGGGTTCCATGTTCCCACTGCCACCATGAGGATGAGTCGGCATTGTGGTCAGGATGAGTTATCCGTAAGCCATCTCAGGATGAGTCGTCAGTGGGGTCAGGCAGAGTTAATCTCCAACCCCAGCCTGTTCTCTTGCCGCAGAGGCGATTGCTGAGCATCTTGAATCATCAAAGAGCACTTTAATAGTTTCCTTCCACTCTCTACACCGCTGCAGCCACGGGCGTCGAGAGCGATGGATCAACTCTTTGGCATTTCCAACTTAATGTTGCATCCTCTGCGGATCTTGGAATATAGTTGGAATCTCGAGCAAGCCGCATACTATATATTTCTTATTTTTTTAATTAAAAAATGGGCATATAAATACATATATCATTGTGACTCTGTTATAAAAAAAGGACTTCCTCGATGTAATCTCTTTTATTTAATATTTTAAATTTATTTAATTTTATTTCATATGTAAATTTTTAATAATTTTAATGTTTGTATTTAGACTGGTAGCTTTTTACCTGATCATTAATTTATTTTATTCAAAAGGAACATAAATGTAACTCTGTTTTTACTTTTTTTTTTTTATATACCTATCATTCAACGAACAGAAAAATGTAAATATAATTATTAATAAAATTAATTGTTTAAGAAAAAATTGATAAAACCCTCTCCAAATGTAATTTCCTATAGACTAGTGTAACCTATTCCTTTCTTTATATGTTTTTATTTCTATATTTTGTTAAACTCACTCACATAAGAACACACTTCCACTCACACACACTTTCTATATATTAAAATTGATTTAATTATATATTTTATGAATTATACATGCATATAAAATATTAAATACTTTCTATACACGTAAAATTAATTTAATCATATATTTTATACATCATATACTTACTTTCTATGTATTAAAATTGATTTAATTATATATTTTATGAATTATATTTGCACATAAATATTAAATATTTTCTATACACATAAAATTAATTTAATCATATATATTTTATACATTACATATGCATGGAACATTAAACAATTTATGCACACAAAAGTTGATTTAATCATATCATTTATGTATAACATATTTAAAAAACACTAACACTATATTTTATGCCTTTATTTTTTTACATTTTTTTTGGTCTATATTTTAAAATGAAATTGATATAAAAAAAATTCTATTTAAAGATGTAGATGTGGATTTTTTTATGCATTTAAAATGATATGATATAGAACGAAATTTTGTTTATGTTTATGAGATGTAGTTATTGAATTTGTTTTTATTTGTTTGAAATGATTTAAATAATTATGTATTTAGAGAGAGAGGGGGGGGGGAATGGAGGGCGAGGGCGAGTGGGAGAGAGAGGGTATGGAAGGGGAAGAGAGAGAATGGGGGAAGTGGTATGGGGACGCGGAGGTAGTGCGGACAAGGGAAGGAAGACTGAGGGAGGGGTAGGGAGAAAGAGCATGAGGGGGAGAGAGGGGGGGAGGGAGAGGGGGGAGAGAGGGGGAGAGAGAGGGGGGGAGGGGGTTTTAGAGGGAGGGGGAGAGGCAATAAGGGGAGGAGGGATCACGATGGGGCAAAAGCAGGGGGGATGGAGAGGGAGTGGGGAGGATGAGGGGGCGAGGAGGGACTGAGGGAGGGGCGATGGGGAGGGCGAGATGGGGAAGTGGGGGAGGCAGAGGGGGAGAGTGAGGGAGGGGGGAAGGGATATAGGAAAGGGTAGGTAGGGATGGGGGCAGCGAGGGAAGAGGGGATGTTGGGGAGGGATGGGGGAAGTGGGATAGGGAGGTGGTGTGGAAGGGGGAGGGAGAGAAAGAGGGGGAGAAGGAGAGAGATGAAGGGGGAAAGAGAAGGGGAAGAGAGGGGGAGGGGGGAGGGAGAAAGAGGGTGAAGGGGGAGAGAAGGGGAGAGGGATGGGGAGGAAGAGGGAGGTAGGTGGAGCAAGAGTGGGAGGGAGGGAGAGGGAAAGCGAGAGAGGGGGAGGAAGGGGGGTTGGGGTTAACCGAAGGGGAAAAAGAGGAGGTAGAGGGAGGGATAGAGAGGGAATGGAAGATGGGGAAGTGAGGATGGAGGGGTAAAGAGAGAGGGAGGAAGGGGGGAGAGGGTGAGTGGGTGGAAGCGGGGGCAGGGAGAGGAGGGAGGGGGAAGGGATGTTGAGGGAGGGGGAAGTAGGATGTGGAGAGGGGGAAGTAAGGAGATGGGAGGGGAGGGTGAGAGGGGGGGAACGAGGGAGGGGGTTGCAGAGAGGGGGAAGAGAGGGACAAGGGGATGGGGGGAGGGGAGCATTGTGCGAAGGAGTGGGAGGGAGTGAGAGAGGGAGGTAGGTAGGCAGAAGGAGGGAGGGAGGGAGGTAGGGAGGGGGCGATGGAGGGTGAGGGATGGAGAGGGAAGAGGAGATAGGGAGAGGGGAGGAGACAGGGGAGCGAGGGAGGGGGGAAAGGAGGAGGGGGGGAATTTCTAGGTAGATAGGGGAGGGAGGGAGCAGCAATAGGGAGTGGGTTGATGGGGAGACTGAGGATGTCGGGGGGGAGTGTTGAGATATTGGTAGGTTGGAGAGGGAAGGGAAGGAGAGAGTGAAGAGGAGAGGGGGGAATGGGGGGGAGATATATGGTGGGAGGGGTAGAGGGAAGGGAATGGGGATGGAGTTGGGAGAGTGTGTTAGGTGGGAATGAGCGAGTGGGAAATATTAGTAGGAGGGAGAGGGGAGGGAGGGTGAGGGAGGGATGGGGGAGGTAGAGGAAGGTAGAGGGAGGGAGAGAGAAGGATGGTGAGAGGGAGGGGAAGGGGAGGGAGAGGGAAGGCGATAGGGAAGACGGGGAGGGGGGATGACGGGTGAGAGAGAGAGGGAAGAACGGGGGATGAGGGATGGATGGGAGATTTGTAGAGCGGGAGGGGAGGGAGGGAGAGGGAGAGGAGGAGAGCACGGAAGGGGGGAGAGGGAGGGGGAGGGGGAGGGGGGAGGAACAAGAGATTATTCGCCAGGAGAGGGGATGGGGGGAGGGGGAGGGAGAGAGGAGGGGGGTGAGTGGAGGAGACGGGGGGAGCGAGGTATGGGAAAAAGGTGGAGGGGGGGATTGAGACGGGGATGGGGGATGATGGGTGAGCGAGAGAGAGAGGAACGGTGGAGGGAGCGATGGATGGGAGATTGGTACGGGGAGGGGAGCGGGGAGAGGGATAGGAGGTGGTGAGTGTGGGAGATGGTGGAGCGAGGTATGGGTGAAAGGGGGAGTGGTGGATTGGTAGTTGGGAGAGGGAAGGGGTTGAGGGGAAAGGGATGGAGGGGAAGGGGGATGGAGGCAAGGAGAAAGAACGGGGTGAAGGGGTGGAAAGGTGTAAGAGAGGGACAAGGGGATGTGGAGGGGGAGGGGTAGGAGGGGATGGGGGGAGGGGAGGGTTGTGGGAAGCAACGAGAGGGAGTGAGAGAGGGAGGTAGGTAGGGAGGGGGGATGGAGAGTGAGGGAAGAGGAGATAGGGAGAGGGGAGGAGACGGGGGAGCGAGGGAGGAGGGAAAGGAAGAGGGGGGGAAATTTCTAGGTAGAAAGGGGAGGGAGGGAGTAGCAGTAGGGAGCGGGGTGATGGGGAGACTGAGGATGTCGGGAGGGGGAACGTTTGAGATATTGGTAGGTTGGAGAGGGGATGGGGGGGAGGGGGAGGCAGAGAAAAGGGGTTGAGTGGAGGAGACAGGGGAGCGAGGTATGGGAAAAAGGTGTAGGGGGGATTGAGATGGGGATGGGGGATGATGGGTGAGTGAGAGAGAGAGGAACGGGGGAGGGAGCGATGGATGGGAGATTGGTAGGGGGCGGGGAGGAGGGAAGGGGGGAGAGGAGGTGGTGACTGTGGGAGATGGTGAAGCGAGGTATGGGGGAAAGGGGGAGTGGTGGATTGGTAGTTATGAGAGGGAAGGGGTGGAGGGGAAAGGTATGGAGGGGAAGGGGGATTGAGGTAGGGGGAAAGAACGGGGAGAAGGGATGGAGAGGGGGAAGAAAGGGACAAGGGGATGGGGAGCGGGGGGGTAGGAGTGGATGTGGGGAGGGGAGGTTTGTGGGAAGGAGTGAGAGGGAGCGAGAGAGTGAGTGAGGTAGGGAGGGGGGATGGAGAGTGAGGGATGGGGAGGGAAAATGAGATAGGTAGAGGGGAGGAGACAGGGGAGCACGGGGGGGGGAAAGGAGGAGGGGGGGAATTTCTAGGTAGAAAGGGGAGGGAGGGAGTGGTTGTAGGGAGCGGGGTGATGGGGAGACTAAGGATGTCAGGAGGGTGGAGGGTTGAGATATTGGTAGGTTGGAGAGGGGAGTGAGGGAGAGACAGAGGAGGAGAGTGGGGAATGGGGGGAGAGGGAGAGGGAGGGGGGAGGGTGAGAGGAACAGGATATTGGTATGTGGGAGAGGGGATGGGGGGAGTGGGAGGGAGAGAGGAGAGGGTGAGTGAGGAGGCGAGGGAGCGAGGTATGGGAAAAAGGTGGAGGGGGGATTGAGATGGGGATGGGGGATGATGGGTGAGTGAGAGAGAGAGGAACGAGGGAGGGAGCGATTGATGGGAGATTGGTAGGGGGAGGGGAGGGGGGAGGGGGAGAGAAGCTGGTGAGTGTGGGAGATGGTTGAGCAAGGTATGGGGTAAAGGGGAAGGGGTGGATTGGTAGGTGAGAGAGGGAAGGGGTGGAGGTGAAAGGGATGGAGGGGAAGGGGGATGGAGGTAGGGGGAAGAATGGGGTGAAGGGGTGGAGAGGGGGATGAGAAAGACAAGGGGATGGGGAGGGGTAGTAGGGGATTGGGGGAGGGGGGGTTTACGGGAAGGAGCGGGAGGGAGTGAGAGAGGGAGGGAGGTAAGGAGGGGGGGATGGAGAGTGAGGGATGGAGAGTGAAGAGGAGATAGTTAGAGGGGAGGCTATGGGGGAGTGAGGGAGGGGGGGAAAAGAGGAGGGGGGGAAATTTCTAGGTAGAAAGGGGAGGGAGGGAGCGGCAGTATGTAGCAAGGTGATGGGGAGACTGAGGATGTCAGGAGGGGGGAAGGTTGATATATTGGTAGGTTGGAGAGGGGAGGGAGGGAGAGACAAAGGAGGAGAGGGGGGAATGGGGGGAGCTATAGAGAGGGAGGGAGGGAGGGCGATGAAGAGAGAGGGGGGAGTGGTAGAGGGAAGGGAAGCGGGATGGAGGTGTGATAGTGTGTTAGGGGGGAATGGGGGAGTGGGGGATATTGGTAGGAGGGAGAGGGGAAGGTGTGTGAGGGAGGGATGGGGGAGGTAGAGGAAGTTAGAGGGATGGAGATAGAAGGATGGTGAGAGGGAGGGGTAGGGGAGGGAGAGGGAGGGGTAGGGGAGGGAGAGGGAAGGTGGCAGGGGAGATGGGGAGGGGGGATGACAAGTGAGCGAGAGAGGGAGGAAGGGGGGATGGGGGATGGATGGGAGATTTATTGAGGGTGAGGGGGAGGGAGGGAGAGGGAGAGGAGGAGAGTAGGGAAGGTGGGAGGTAGAGTGAGGGAGAGAGGGAGGGAGGGGGGCAGGGGGTGGGATATAGTGGGAGGGGGAGGGGGGAGGAACATGATATCTGTAGTTAGGAGAGGGGATGGTTCGAAGGGGAGGGAGAGAGGAGGGGGTGAGTGGAGGAGATGGGGGAGCGAGGTATGGGAAAAAGGTGGAGGGGGGGATTGAGATGGGTATGGGGGATGATGGGTGAGCGAGAGAGAGAGGAATAGGGGAGGGAGCGATGGATGAGAGATTGGTATGGGGAGGGGAGAGGAGGTGGTGATTGTGGGAGATGGTGGAGCGAGGTATGGGGGAAAGGGGGAGGGGTGGATTGGTAGTTGGGAGAGGGGAGGGTTGGAGGGGAAAGGGATGGAGGGGAAGGGGGATGGAGGTAGGGGTAAAGAACAGGGTGAAGGGGTGGAGATGGGGAAGAGAGGGACAATGGGATGGGGTGTGGGAGGTGTAGGAGGGGATTGGTGGAGGGGAGGGTTATGGGAAGGAGTAGGAGAGAGCGAGAGAGGGAGGGAGGTAGGGAGGGGGGGATGGAGAGTGAGGGATGGAGACGGAAGAGGAGATAGGTAGAGGGGAGTAGATAGGGGATCGAGGAAGGGGGGAAAGGAGGAGGGGCAGAATTTCTAGGTAGAAAGGAGAGGGAGGGATAGGCAGTATGGATCGGGGTGATGGGGAGACTGAGGATGTCGGGAGGGGGAAGGGTTGAGATATTGGTAGGTTGGAGAGGGGAGGGAGGGAAAGAGAGATGAGGAGAGGGGGGAATGTGCAGGAGCTATAGGGAGGGAGGGAGGGAGCGAGATGAAGAGAGATGGGGGAGTGGTAGAGGGAAGTGAAGGGGGATGTAGGTGGGAGAGTGTGTTAGGGGGGAATCGAGGAGTGGGGGTTATTGGTATGGGAAAAGGGTGGAGGGGGGGATTGAGATGGGGATGGGGGATGATGGGTGAGCGAGAGAGAGAGCAACAGGGGAGGGAGTGATGGACGGGATATTGGTAGGGGGAGGGGAGGGGGGGGAGGGGGAGAGGAGGTGGTGAGTGTGGGAGATGGTTGAGCGAGGTATGGGTAGGTTGGAGAGGGGATGGTGGGAGGGGGAGGGAGAGAGGAGGGGGTGAGTGGAGGAGATGGGAGAGTGAGGTATGGGAAAAAGGTGGAGGGGGGATTGAGAAGGGATGGGGGATGATGGGTGAGCGAGAGAGAGAGGAACGGGGGAGGGAGCGATGGATGGGAGATTGGTAGGGGGAGGGGAGGGGGATGGATGTAGAGGGGAAGAAAGGGGTGAAGGGGTGGAGAGGGGGAAGAGAGGGACAAGGGGATGTAGAGGGGAAGCGGTAGGATGGGATTGGGGGAGGGGAGGTTTGTGGGAAGGAGCGAGAGAGAGCAAGAGAGGGAGGGAGGTAAGGAGGGGGAAGAGGAGATAGTTAGAGGGGAGGAGATGGGGGAGCGAGGGAGGGGGGAAATTTCTACGTAAAAAGAGGAGGGAGGGGAGCGGCAGTAGGGAGAGGGGTGATGGGGAGACTGAGGATGTCAGAAGGGGGCAGTATTGAGATACTGGTAGCTTGGAGAGGGGAGGGAGGGAGAGAGAGAGTAGGAGAGTGGGGAATGGGGGGATCTATAAGGAGGGAGGGAGGGAGGGAGATGAATAGAGAGGGGGGGAGTGGTAGAGGGAAGGGAAGGGGAACGGAGGTGGGAGAGTGTGTTAGGAGGGAATGGGGGAGTGGGGGATATTTGTAGGAGGGAGAGGGGAGGGAGGGTGAGGGATGGAGGGGGGAGGTAGAGGAAGTTAGAGGGAGGGAGAGGGATGGTGGTAGGGGAGATGGGGAGGGGGGATGATGAGTGAGTGAATGAGGGAGGAAGGGGGGACGAAGGATGGATGGGAGATTTATAGAGGGGGAGGGGAGGGAGGGAGAGGGAGAGGAGGAGAGCGGGGAAGGGGGGAGGTAAAGGGAGGGAGGTAAAGGGAGGGAGGGAGGGAGGGAGGGAGGGAGGGTGTAGAGTAGGGTGCAAGGGTGAGAGGGACGGGGAGGGGGGAGGAACAGGATATTTGTAGGTGGGAGTGGGGATGGGGAGAATGGGAGGGAGAGAGGAGGGGGTGAGTGGAGGAGATGGGGGAGTGAGGTATGAGAAAAAGGTGGAGGGGGGGGATTGAGACGGGGATGGGGGATGATGGTTGAGCGAGAGAGATAGGAACGAGGGAGGGAGCTATGGATGGGAGATTAGTAGGGGGGGGAGGGGCAGAGGGGGAGAGGAGGTGGTGAGTGTGGGAGTTGGTGGAGGGAGGTATGGGGGAAAGGGGGAGGGGTGGATTGGTAGTTGGGAGAGGGAAGGGGGATGGATGGAGGGCTGAAGAACGGGGTGAAGGGGTGGAGAGGAGGAAGAGAGGGATAAGGTGATGGGGAGGGGGAGGCGTAGGATGGGATTGGGGGAGGGGAGGTTTGTGGGAAGGAGTGAGAGGAAGCAAGAGAGGGAGGGAGGTAAGGAGGGGGGATGGAGAGTGAGGGATGGAGAGGGAAAAGGAGATAGTTAGAGGGGAGGAGATGGGGGAGTGAGGGAGGGGTGAAAGGAGTAGGGGGGGGAATTTCTTGGTTAAAAGGGGAGGGAGGGAGCGGCAGTAGGGAGAGGGGTGATGGGGAGACTGAGGATGTCAGGAGGGGGGAGGGTTGAGATATTGGTAGGTTGGAGAGGGGAGGGAGGGAGAGAGAGAGGAGGAGAGGGGGGAATGGTGGGAGCTATAGGGAGGGAGGTAGGGAGGGAGATGAAGAGAGAGGGGGGGTGGTAGACGGAAGGGAAGGGAGATGGAGGTGGGAGAGTGTGTTAGGAGGGAACAGGGCAGTGGGGGATATTGGTAGGAGGGAGAGGGCAGGGAGGGTGGGCGAGGGAGGGGGGAGGTAGAGGAAGTTAGAGAGAGGGAGATAGAAGGATGGTGAGAGAGAGGGAGAGGGGAGGTAGAGGGATGGTGGTAGGGGAGATGGGGAATGGGGATGACGAGTTAGTGAGAAAGAGAGGAAGGGGGGACGGGGGATGGATGGGAGATTTGTGGAGGGGGAGGGGAGCGAGGGAGAGGGAGAGGAGGAGAGCGGGGAAGGGGGGGAGGTAGAGGGAGGGAGGGAGGTAGGGAGGGAGGGGGTGGGCTAGTGTGGGATGGGGAGAGGGAGGGGTAGGCGGGTGGAACAAAATATGGGTAGGTGGGAGAGCGGATGGGGGGAAGGGGAATGAGAGAGGAGGGGTTGAGTGGAGGAGATGGGGGAGCGAGGTATGGGAAAAAGGTGGAGGGGGGTTTGAGATGGGGATGGGGGATGATGGGTGAGTGAGAGAGAGACGAACGGGGAAGGGAGCGATGGATGGGAGATTGGTAGGGGGGTGTGGAGGGGGGGAGGGGTAGAGGAGGTGGTGAGTGTGGGAGATGGTTGAGCAAGGTATGGGGGAAAGGGGGAGGGGTGGATTGGTAGTTGGGAGAGGGAAGGGGTGGAGGGGAAAGGGATGGAGGGGAAGGCGGATGTAGGCAAGGGGAAAGAATGGGGTGGAGAGGGGGAAGAGAAGGACAATGGGATGGGGAGGGGGAGGGGTAGGATGGGATTGGTTTAGGGGAGGGTTATGGGAAGGAGCAGGAGGGAGTGAGAGAGGGAGGGATGTAGGGATGGAGAGTGAGGGATGGAGAGGGAAGAGGAGATAGGTAGAGGGGAGGAGATAGGGGAGTTAGGGAGAGGGGAAAGTAGGAGGGGGGAATTTATAGGTAGAAAGGGGAGGGAGGGAGTGGCAGTAGGGAGTGTGGTGATGGGGAGACTGAGGATGTCAGGAGGGGGGAGGGTTGAGATATTTATAGGTATGAGAGTGGAGGGAGGGAGAGAGAGAGGAGGAGAGGGGGGAATATGGGGGATTTATAGGGAGAGAGGGAGGGAGGGAGATTAAGAGAGAGGGGGGAGTGGTAGAGGTAAGCGAAGGGGGATGGAGGTGTGAGAGTGTGTTTGGGGGGAACGGAGGAGTGGGGGATATTGGTATGGGAAAAAGGTGGAGGGGGGGATTGAGATGGGGATGGTGTATGATGGGTGAGCGAGAGAGAGAGGAACGGGGGAGGGAGCGATGGATGGGAGATTGGTAGGGTCAGAGGAGGTGGTGAGTGTGGGAGATGGTGGAGGGAGGTATGGGGGAAAGCGGGAGGGGTGGAGGGGAAAGGGATGGAGGGGAAGGGGGATGGATGCAGGTGGGAAGAATGGGGTGAAGGGGTGGAGAGGGGGAAGAGAGGAACAAGAGGATGGGGAGGGGAGGTTTGTGGGAAGTAGCAAGAGGGAGGGAGGTAAGGAGGGGGGGATGGAGAGTGAGGGATGGAGATGGAAGAGGAGATAGTTAGAGTGGAGGAGATGGGGGAGCGAGGGAGGGGTGAAAGGAGGAGGGGCAGAAATTTCTAGGTAAAATGGGGAGGGAGGGAGCGGTAGTAGGGAGAGGGGTGATGGGGAGACTGAGGATGTCGGGAGGGGGGAGGGTTGAGATATGGGTAGGTTGGAGAGGGGAAGGAGGGAGAGAGAGAGGAGGAGAGGGGGGAATGGGGGGAGCTATAGGGAGGGAGGGAGGGAGGGAGATGAAGAGAGAGGTGGGAGTGGTAGATGGAAGGGAAGGGGGATGGAGGTGGGAGAGTGTGTTAGGAGGGAACGGGGGAGTGGGTGATATTGGTAGGAGGGAGAGGGGAGGGAGGGTGAGGGAGGGAGGGGGGAGGTAGAGGAAGTTAGAGGGAGGGAGATAGAAGGATGGTTAGAGGGAAGGAGAGGGGAGGGAGAGGGATGGTGGTAGGGGAGATGGGGAGGTGGGATGACGAGTTAGTGAGAGAGGGAGGAAGGGGGGATGGGGGATGGATGGGAGATTTATGGAGGGGGAGGGGAAGGAGGGAGAGGGAGAGGAGGAGAGCAGGGAAGGGGGGGAGGTAGAGGGAGGGAGGAAGGGAGGGAGGGAGAGGGCACGCTAGGGTGGGAGGGGGAGAGGGAGGGGGAGGGGGGAGGAACAGGATATTGGTAGGTGGGAGAGAGGATGGGGGGAAGGGGAGGGAGAGAGGAGGGGGTTAGTGGAGGAGATGGGGGAGCGAGGTATAGGAAAAAGGTGGAGGGGGGGTTTGAGATGGGGATGGGGGATGATGAGTGAGCGAGAGAGAGACGAACGGGGGAGGGAGTAATGGATCGAAGATTGGTAGGGGGAGGGGAGGCGGGGGAGGGTAGAGGAGGTGATGATTGTGGGAGATGGTGGAGTGAGGTATGGGGGAAAGGGGGAGGGGTGGATTGGTATTTGGGAGAGGGAAGGGGTTGAGGGGAAAGGGATGGAGGGGAAGCGGGATGTAGGCAGGGGGAAAGAACGGGGTGGAGAGGGGAAAGAGAAGGATAAGCAGATGGGGAGGGGGAGGGGTAGGAGGGGATTGGTTTAGTGGAGGGTTATGGGAAGGAGCGGGAGGGAGCGAGACAAGGAGGGAGGTAGGGAGGGGGGGATGGAGAGTGAGGGATGGAGAGGGAAGAGGAGATAGGTAGAGGGGGGGAGATGGGGGATCGAGGGAAGGGGGAAAAGGAGGAGGGGGGGGAATTTCTAGGTAGAAAGGGGAGGGAGGGAGCCGCAATAGGGAGCAGGGTGATGGGGAGACTGAGGATGTCGGGAGGGTGGAGGGTTGAGATATTGGTAGGTATTAGAGGGGAGGGAGGGAGAGAGAGAGGAGGAGAAGGGGGAATGTGGGGGAGCTATAGGGAGGGAGGGAGGGAGGGAGATGAAGAGAGAGGTGGGAGTGGTAGAGGGAAGGCAAGGGTGATGGAGGTGGGAGAGTGTGTTTGGGGGGGAACGGAGGAGTGGGGGATATTGTTATGGGAAAAAGGTGGAGGGGGGGATTGAGACGGGGATGGGGGATGATGGGTGAGTGAGAGAGAGAGGAACAGGGGAGGGAGCGATGGATGGGAGATTGGTAGGGGGGATGGGAGGGGGGGGAGAGGGATAGGAGGTGGTGAGTGTGGGAGATTGTGGAGCGAGGTATGGGGGAAAGGGGGAGTGGTGGATTGGTAGTTGAGAGAGGGAAGGGGTTGAGGGGAAAGTGATGGAGGGGAAGGGGGATGGAGGCAGGGAGAAAGAACGGGGTGAAGGGGTGGAAAGGGGTAAGAGAGGGACAAGGGGATGGGGAGGAGGAAGGGTAGGAGGGGATGGGGAGAGGGGGAGGGAGAGGGGAGGGGGTGAGTGGAGGAGATGAGGGAGTGAGGTATGGGAAAAAGGTGGAGGGGGGGATTAAGACGGGGATGGGGGATGATGGGTGAGCGAGAGAGGGAGGAATGGGGGAGGGAGCGATGGATGGGAGATTGGTAGGGGGAGGGGAGGGGGAGGAATAGGAGGGGGTGAGTGTGGGAGATGGTGGAGCGAGGTTATGGGGGAAAGGGGTAGGGGTGGAGGGGAAGGCGGATGGAGGTAGGGGGAAAGAACCGTGTGAAGGGGTGGAGGGAGAGGGAGGAGTTGGTAAGAGAGAGGGGGATAGTGGGAGGGGTGGAGAGAATTGACGGAGAGAATGGTAGGAGGGAGCGAGGCGAGGAAGGGGAGATTGGTAGGGGAAAGGATAGTGGTAGGGGGAGAGGAGGAGGGGTGGGGATAGGTGGAGGGAGGGTAATGGGGGAGTGAGAGAGGGGGAAAGGGGGAAGGTGGATATTAATAGGGGCAGTTGGGAGGGAGGGAGAGGGAGAGGAGTATATGGGGAGGGGGGATAGGTAGAGGGAAGGAGGGGAAGAGGTATAGGTATGGGAGGGAGGGGGAGGGAGAGTGAGGAGGAAGAGGGAGTTGGGGGGAGAAGAGGGAGTGAGGGATGGTGGAAGTGGGGACGAGGGGAGATTTGTAGTGGGTAGAGCAGAAGGAGCGAGCAGGAGGGGGGAGCGCGGGGAAGGGGGCGAGGTAGAGGTGGAAAGGTATGGGAGGGAGGAGGGAGGGGAAGGGGAAGGGGAGGGAGATAGAGTGTGGCGATGGAGAGGGGGGAGGGGGTTCGAGGATGGAATGGGATAGGGAGGAAAGGGGGAGGGCTGTGAGATTAGTAAGGGGGAGAGGGGAGGGATGGAAGGACGGGGAGGGGGAATGGAGATGGAGGTAGAGGGAGGGATGTAAGGAGGGGGTGTTAGAGAGGAGTAGAGGGATGGGGATGGGGAGAGGGAAGGGGTGAATGAGAGATGGGTCGAGGGGAAGGGGGATGGAGAGAGGGGAGGAAGGTTATATTTCATGGGGGGAGAAGAGGGGTGGAGTGCGGAGATAGGGTGCGAGGGAAGGGGGAAAGGGGGAGGGAGTGGATTTGTAGGGGAGAGGGAAGGGTGGGAGAAGAGGGGTGGAGGGCGGAGACAGGGTGCGAGGGAAGGGGGAAAGGGGGAGGGAGTGGATTTGTAGGGGAGAGGGAAGGGGGGAAGGGGAAAGGGATGGAGAGGAAGAGTGATGCACATGAAATTATAATCAAAGCAGGATCTACTAGCTAATAATTCCTCACAAATCAAGAATTTGTGTAAGTATCCATGAAAACGGTGTAAAATAACCACAATATACACAATGAATGTTGCAAATAGTTGGTAATTATATTACAGTCCAACCTAAAAATGAGTTTTGAACACCATTATATTACATTTGGAAAAAAACTTGATCCTTTGGAGGCATTCGAATGAGCTACAAGTGGCTAGCTTACATAGGACCTTAATTGCCTAGGTTGACCAATAGTCTCTCAAATCACCTCAAACTATCATAAATTGCTAATATGAACATTGCGATGGCATGGGAGGAGATTAATGATGGTATCACATCAGTGGTGGAGAAAGTGGTGGAGTGGAGGTGTACTAGGATAGGCCAAAACTTCCAAAAAGATGCAAAATGACCACATTCAATGCATAGGCGTCTCAAGTCAAACCCATATCCATAAAACAAGGGATAAGGGCATGCCCTGGTGGAGTAGTGGCAATAAATGATGTTGGTGGCCATAAATGAGCATGTAGCAATCATAGATTGACCAAAAATGGGTGCCATGGTAGTTTTCACTAAAGGAATATATATATATATATATCACCAGAGAAAGTGAACTCATAGGAAACTTTAGGTGAAAAGGATAGGGATTATGAACTTTAGAATTCACTTGCAGTTGCATGTCCTCACTCCATGAACATGTCTATAAGAGAGGTCACGATTGTAAGATATAAATTTAGTTGAATCAAAGTTGCATTAAAATTAACATATTCAAAGCTTTGTGATGACAACACATCAAATTTGGATTCACGATGGGTTTAGAGCCCAAGTTCAACACCATTGTTGCCTCTAAGGAACCATAACCAACCAAAATTATAGCTAATTAGCCTCCTAGCTCTAGGGTAGTTTTAGGTTGACTATTATCATTGGGTTTGACCCATAATGGATCAATATATGATTTTTCATCTATTTGGTGCTTTTTGGGTGGGAATATTGGGCAAATTAGGTTGTATGGCCCATTTTAGGGGCATGTCTTACTTTGTAGGTTTAAATGTTGTTTTCAAGTCAAAATTTCATTAAAAAGATTAAACAATGTTTTTTTCGGGGAAAAACTTTTATGACCATAGTTCATACCCGCTCAACATTTTTATACAGTCCAATATCTTTCCAATGATGCAATGATCACCTCAATTGGAGTTCGTATGGGGAATTTATGCCTCTTGCAAGTTGACCTATCATGTTGAACACCATGGTACTGAGTGGATTCCACGTCAACTCTCATTATCAAAACATGTGGAGCTAGTCATATGCGGACTTTCAAGAACATTTTCTAGGGTCCAAAACCTTCACCCTAATCAGAAGTTGAGACATGTAAAAGACATAAAAATAACCATAAATGGTTATTAGGACATTATTAAATACTAGGTCATTAGGAGAAGAAGGGGTTCCATTCTTATGGTATTATTGTATTGTTCCATAGTTGAGAAATAGTCACAGAGTGGATATTAGAGAATAATAGAGGAAGTAGGATATATTGTAGGATCCATATAGACCACAATATCATCGGTAACTCCATAGAGAGTACCACTTTCTTTGTATTTGCATTGTATATTGGAGAAGAAAAGAGAAAGGCATAGTCATCACTTCTAGCTAGGTTTTCCCAAGGTATATATTGTATTATTTGTGTGGATGTGTTATTTTTATCTAGCTATTTTCCTTTTAGTTTCAATTTATTTTAGCATATAGTGAGATTAATGTAAAAGCAATGAATCTTAAGTATTTAGTAAACACTGCATAACTAAGAGTTTCAAGAAAGTAATAAGATTTGTTGTGAAATTTTTCTAGTGGAATATCCATGACAATTTCTAGATCAGCTTTGATGCTCTACATGAACTTTCAAGCATAGGAAAGAGCCACTTTGGACTTTCAAGCCTTTATTAAACACATTGTTTCTAGGTGAAGCCCTTTGATTTAGTTTATGTTTTAAAATTTTAGATACAATGGAGGGAGGGGATGCCTCCAAGACATCAAAGGATTCTCTACATAGTGAGGAAAATCTATGATAGTTCCTTCTCATATACTCTAGCATCAACAAGGATGCTATTATGCATTTGATTTTGAGCCTTCTTGAAGGAGACCGAGGTGCCAATGCACCCCCCTCCTCTCAATTCCATTCATTTGAGGATGTGGTGAAGACTAGGATTTTAATTTCCTCAAAGGAAAGAATCCTATTAGTCCGTCCTTTATGTTAACACCCAAAAAGTGCTCACTAGCTCATTTTCCTATTCACATGACCCATTTGTCCACTTTTCCACCATCTGAGCCTCTGAAGCCAACAAAAGGTCACCAAAAGACCTTAGTACACCCCTTTTTCCATTAGAAAAGATTATTTTTCCAAGAAAATCATAAAAAACCCTCAAAAAGGGTCCAAATTCCCAAAAATATTAAAAAGGGAATTAAAATATTATTTTTATTCAAAAAAGGAAAAAGGAGGGAAAGGTACCTAAACCATGTTGGTCAATACCATTTGGTTTCCACAAAACCACAAATGGTATTTCCCACCACCAAAACCTATAAAAAGGTGGTAGGGGCTCCTCATTTCACATCCATCCATTATCTCATCCTTATGCTGCTGAAATCTCCCCTGAGCATTTTAGCCATTGCAAACCACATTGGAGAAGAGACCATTGGAGATTGGAAGTTGCTCATCCTTGGAGCTACTCAACCTCACCATTAGAGGTATTGATTCCACAAGCACTTGCTTGCCCCAACCTTTCAATACAAATTCTTTATTTTATATGTTCTTGTTCTTGATCTTAAATTATTTTTGTTATTTGCTTAATATCTTTGCTTAGATCCATGAATAGTCTTGTTTAATTAGTTTATTGTTATTTACTTTCATTGAAACTGCTGCTACTAGTTAGCAGGTGCCCATAGCACTAAGCCTGGTTGCAAAACCGGGCCAACAGTTTTTGGCGACTCCGCTTTGGTTTGAACTATAGATCTCTAGTTTTTCCTTTAATCTTAGTTTTTTATGAGTTTTTAACCTATAGATCCATAGATCTGCCATCTTAGACAGCAGATCCATTGCTGCTTTGAGATTTGGCCCCACAAACAGCCCAAAATTTTCAATTTTCGGGTTCGTTTCTTGGTTTCCGTGCACGGCTTCCGCCTCGTGGCTTTTTCCCAGACAGTCGCGCGGTCCATCGCGACTTTTCTGTTTTTTTCCGCGCGGTCCCTCGCGGCCTTTTTCCAGACAGTCGCGCGGTCCATCGCGACTTTTCTGCGTTTTTCCGCGCTGCACACCGTGGCTTCGCGGCCAATTTCCGCGCTGCCCATCGCGCCTGTGCGGCTAAAACCCGCGCGGTCCATCGCGACTGTGCATCCAAAACCCGCGCGGTCCATCACGACTATGCGTCCAAAACCCGCGCGGCCCATCGCGGCTGTACGTCCAAAACCCGCGCGGCTGAATTTTTCATTCGGCCATCCCGATTTTGAAATTTTTTTTTACTGTACTTTCTGCCCATAGCACATTTTTTACAGTATTAAATCCTGCATATTTTACAGCTTTGGAAAATTTTTTTTTACTATTTAAAAGTGCATATCTAGAAATCTTTTTAAAAATTTTCAAGAAAGTGAAAGAAAGACTCATTTTGCATTTTCATCTAGATTCAAATTTTTTCTTGTTTACTTCTTTAAAATCTTGCCCTTAGCAATTTTTCTTGAAACGAAGAAATCCATTTATTTCTTTTAAAAAGAAGTCTATTATTTGCTTTCATAAATCCAAAAAATCCATTATTTTTTGAGTTATTTTTTGAAAAGCATTTAAATTCCTTTTAGTGAAAAGTCATAAATATTTGCTTTTTTATTTTCGAAAAATCCTTTATTTTTTGAAAGTTTCCTGTAAAGCATTTAATTCTTTTCAAGTTCAGTTTACAACACCTCACGTGCACTCACACGATCACTTAATTGAACTAAGCCTTAAAACGTACCTTAATTTGAACACACTTTTAACCCCACTTGGGGAACACTAAAAGAATTCTTGTAGCTAGGTAGTATTGGGGGGATAGGTGTTCCAATAACACCCCTCAGTTCATACATCTGAGACATAGAAGTTGTCCAATTAGGGAGCTAAAATCTCTTAGTACTTTTTGGCGCGGTCACAACCGGTTTGTGGGAAGGCCTCTCCCTTAGGAGGGTTGAAGTCGCGAGGATGGTTCCGGAAGCCTGAGTGGGATACCGAAACCCATTCAGTAACCGAAGGGCTACCATTCGCAGTTCTCGGGATATCCCTGTATTGGGATATTGCGATCAAAGGACCAAACGGCAGATTTACCTTTTCTCGACGCATCATGAACGGAGTATCCTAGTAGCCTGTCTTTAGGATTGATTACCCGGTGTCCCTCCCGGTAGGGGGATATCTAGCCGTTGTCTCAACATTCATATTGTCTGACTTGGATTTCATCACCTTGCAGAGGATATCGTCTTTTTGAGTCACAATACTTTTAGATTAGGTGTTTGCATGATTTCAACCTACCTGTGGTCTAGATACACCTAATTTTTCTAGGAGCCGCTTGCGTGTTGGTATTCTGACCTGTTGTTGCATTCCTCCAATTATTGTAGCACAGCTGCTAGAATAAGTGCCTTTTCTGAGGATTGATTTTTTGGCCTGAGAGCCTTCTTTTTTTTCACTCCCCTTCTTGCACCCCCTTGGTTGCATTAGGGTTTTGAGTCTTTTACATATATATCACCACCTGATACTTAAAAAAAAATTTTTTTTACCCAAACATATTTTCTCACCATTGAGAATTCTAGACGTTCTCGTCGTCTACAGGGCGAACTCCCAGAGTTTAGTCCACTTGGCTCTCCACGTCACAGACGCAGAGCCCTATCCCTTGATTCGACACATCGTCAATCAATTAGACAGTCATCCGATTCTGACATACCCCACTTCACCTTTGATTGGGAGGTAGAATCTGAAAACCACACAGAGTTACCACCAACCACAATTATGTCTAGAACTCCATTTGATCCACTATTTACAAGCACCATAGGTGAGACATCCGCAGACCCTTCTGCTGTAGTACCATCCACGGCAACAACCACCCCCCTGGGTATGCCCAATATGGGTAACACTCCACATTTAGGAATTCCCAACACATGGCCAACACCTGTCATAGGTATACCCAACATGGGGGTCATACCCCCTTTAATGTCCACAAACCCTATCCCAGGAATCCCTAGTACGATTCCCAACCCAAGTACAACCCATGTTGCACTCGGGAGTGCTATCCCAGGAATCCCTAGTACGATTCCCAACCCAAGTGCAACCCATGTCGCACTTGGGAGTGCTATCCCAGGAATCCCTAGTGCAATTCCTAACCCAAGTGCAACCCATGTTGCACTTGGAAGCGCTAACCCATACCAGCCCACACCCATGGGAGGCCACATACCTTCCATACCTGGCGTACCTTTAGGCGCTACTGGACCCCTACACCATACCACAATGGCTAGGCATGTCCCCGCCCCAGTTACCACAACGGCTAGCCTACCATACATGGCAAGTCTGAACCTGCCAGACCTAGCTAGGTTAACAAATGACCCCATTAGACATGATCCTGCGTGGCCCCATATGCCCACCAAACTTCCCTCTGACATCCCTAAGTTTGAGGGTAAGGCAGGGGAAGACCCCCAAAACCATATCATGTCCTTCCATCTATGGTGTTCCTCCAACTCCATAGTGGACGACTCTGTCCGCCTCCGTTTATTACAGCGCACCTTCACTGGCTCTGCAGCCAAATGGTATATCGAGCAACCTCATGGGACGCATTCCACATTTACCTCCCTTGCCTCGACCTTCCTGCAGTTCTTTCAGCTACCTGTCCGCTATGATGTGGGCGTCGAAATCCTACTGTCTTGCAGACAGAACACGGCCACGCATATCACTGACCATATTCATGATTGGCGCCGGCGCCGTAGCCTATGCAAGATCAAATTAGACGACCGAATCTTTTTAGACTGGTTCCTTAAATCCCTCCTTCCTCTCATTGTGAAGGATGTAGCATCTGAAAGACCCCAGTCCGAGGAAGAGGCCATCCTCAAGGCCCAACAGTTTGATCTCATCTACGCCCAGTCGGGTTACTTATACACGATCATACCGGACGCCCCACGAGGCGACTCTGCACGCGGTGACGCACCGGGGGCATCACATGCCGCTGATGGCATTATTGGCCAAATTACACCGCAAGCAAAACCTTTCAGTATGGTGAGCACCATGCCCGCCCAAGACCTTTCTAGGGCCACATCGAGTTCCGGAGTGACAACTTCTTATGCTCCAACAAACCAGACCCATCACGTTCATGGACCCTCTTGTCCACAACATTGTTATGGCCAAGCGCCATCAGCATATGTACCTCCCACATACTATGCTCAACCTATGGTACAGACCCCCATGCAGTTCCCACAACAGCCCATGCATTACCCACAACCGGTTGCACCAGCTAGCCTCACACCTCCACCAGCTCAGGGGTACCAACAACCCCAACAGGCAACTGGACCACCTCCAGCTCCACCTGCATACTATCCACCGCAACCTGCTCCCGCACCTGCGGCTCCTCAGAATCCCCCCAATGCTCAAGGGCATGTGTACGCACAACAACAGCAGCCCCAATACCAAAATAACCAACGCAACCAGGGTGGGAAACCAAACCGCGAAAGAGGACGCAACCGTGGAAACAATCAAAACCGTAACCAAGCTCCACAACCTACCCATCCTCCGCAAAACAATAACGCGGCGCCTGCTCATCAGAATCCTGATCGACCACCTAAGCAAGCCAAAAATGCTAATTTATGAACAAACCATCCTTGTTCCATTTGCGGTGTTTATGGCCACTATACCCACGCTTGCCCACATCTGGAGCGAGCTCGCCAACTATGGACAAATGATGCCCATCGTCAAGGGCAGGCGGCTCCTCAGCCGCCACCCAACCCTCCACCACCTCCACAACAACCTTTGGTACTACAAAACCCTTTTCCAACACAAGGAGTGGTGAACACTCAGCAGTTAGCCCCCCCACAGGGCAACGTGCAAGCACAACAAATCACTTACGCCGCCCCTAATCAACCCATGTTTGATTCAGGCACTCACCACTTATTGATGATGTCCACAGCAGACGTCAATATCCAAACCCGACGGAACCAGTATGGTCCTACCTCCGAGGCTACCCCCGCCGATAAGGATGCTAACGCTAATCCCTCCGATCAGACGTTACGGATACCACCTCTTCCACTCGATGGTGCCTCTAAAGCACCTCGTTTCCCTCTCCGTCGTATAAATAACAACCCCAATGCGCGGGCTGCGTCAAATTACAACATCGTAGATGACCTAGCTCAATCTCCCGCAGCTATGTCTGTGTTAGAAGTCTTGAAAAACTGTCCTACGCAGCGCAAGACTTTACTTTCCGCCATTGGGGCGATCGACCCAAATGATTCAAAATTGATGACCTTTGATTTGGACCAGTCCGAACCACGTCTGCCTTCCACCATAGCAGTCCAAGTTTCTGTTTCTATTCAGAATCTTGTCATCCATCGATGTATCATCGACGACGGTGCTTCCACATGCGTCATGTCCACATTTGTTTGGCAGAAGTTGGGATCCCCTCCTCTCCAACAATCCACCACTGCATTGCGGGCCTATGAGGGCCGGTCAGCTCAGCCTCAAGGTCTACTACCCAAGGTCCCCGTCTAGTTGGGTGGGAAAACTGTGCTCATCGACATAGAGGTCATTAACGCCCAGCTTGATTATAACCTTTTACTGGGTCGTAGTTACATGTACGCCATGAAAGCGGTCGCCTCCTCCATTTTTTCGTATCATGATTTTCCTAATGAGGGACGCGTGGTCAAAATCGACCAACTCACCTACTATGATCCCAATGCCCCTGCAGCCCCCGAAAATGTTCTCCCCATGATTGAACAACCCGCTTCGAGTGCAGTTACCTCCTTTGTGTCTTCTGTGGGACCCGAACTCTACTCAGATACACCCATGACCTCTACATTCCAGGCCATTCCACCACCGTCACCAGAGACCCAGGTCGCAAACCTCTGTACTCTTTCACAGAATACACCAACACCCGGTAGTCAACCACCATTGGTACCAAGTCACATCGGTGTTACGCCCATCCACACCATCCCCTTTCTATTTCCTCCTTCGGGTGTAGTAAGCGCCCCGGTTATGGCTACCCTTAGTCTACCCGGGTTAACATTGGGATTACCCGTGTGGTATATTTCACCTCCCGTTCCATCGCCGACACCAAACGTCATCCTCCAACTGGTACAACCTATTGTTACCACAAGTCAACCTCCTCCTGGTGTCGCAATCCCTTCGTCGTCAATGAAACCTCCTCCTGGTCTCACGATTGCTTCGACGTCAACGAATCCCCCTCTTCTTGCTAAGCCCACTGGGGGCAGAGGCCCACAACCGTACACTGCGATACCACCTCCTAAGGCAGTTAAACCCCCACTAGTGTTTCGAGCCCCACCCAAGTGCTCATTATGCGATGAGATAGGACACCCAACTCATCAATGCCCACACTTACCGGCACTCCAAGAGCATATGAATATGTTAGACGATGACATCAGCATCCCAGTAGTCAGGTTAGAGCCTCCTCTATAGCCCCGCGACAAATCACTGCGCACTAACCATCCTTGTGCTATATGCAGTGTTTACGGCCACTACTCTCACCATTGTCCTGATCTACCTGACTATAGAGCAGCGTTGTACGAGTTGAACAACGTCGACTTAGAGATATCTCCTCCCCTTATCGAAGAGATCCACCCCCCGCCATCATCCTCGTCGGAAGAAGTCAATACAATTTATATGATTTCAACAACTTTCAAACCAGAACCCCTTGATTTATGGTCTGACTACTTCAATACTGATGAGCAAATTTTGGAGACACTCGCTGCACCCGACTACCCTTGGGATGATATGCATCATCGCTCATACTTCCTCCCGGAAGCATCTACATCCACCGCATCCAACCAGCTATCGGTCGAGTCGAAAGACTTCATACCCACTAAGGTCGATTGGTTAAAAGACCCCATCCCAGCACCGGATTCCTTTGAAGAAGGGAACATGTCAAACATTTCCCCCACTATACAGATAGACATTTCCACAACACCAAGAAAACCTGAGCTCATCTCGCTGGGCGCATCTTGCACTCAAGCAGAAACTCAGGCATACAAAAAGCTCTTTCAAGAGTTTCGAGACGTCTTTTCCTGGTCCTATACCGAGATGCCTGGTCTCGACCCCACCATTATTGAACACCACATTGATACATGGCCTGAAGTACCCCCTATTCGTCAGAAACAGCGACCCATTCACCCTTCCAAGCTCCCCGCTGTTAAGGCTGAGGTCGAGAAACTTCGAAAAGCAGGGTTCATTTACCCTATTCCGTACACCACCTGGGTGTCAAACCCCGTTCCCGTCAACAAAAAGAAGGGCACCCTTAGAGTATGCACTGACTTCCGCGATTTAAACCACGCTTGTCCAAAAGACAATTTCCCCACGCCATTCATTGACCAACTCATTGATGAGTGTGCGGGCCATGAGATCCTATCCTTCATGGACGGGTTTTCCGGATATAACCAGATCCACATCCGCAAGGAGGATCAGTACAAGACTGCCTTCACCACCCCATGGGGCACCTTTGCCTATCGCGTCATGCCATTTGGCCTTAAAAATGCTGGTGCCACTTTCCAGCGAGCCATGACCTATTGCTTTCATGACTTGGTCCATATCCTGCGAGTCTACCTTGACGACCTCACAGCTCGTTCCCGAAAACGATCAGACCACCTTAGCGACCTCCGGCAAGTTTTCCTGCGTTGTCGCAAATATAAAATCCGCTTGAACCCACACAAGTGTGTATTTTGCGTCCCAGCGGGCCGGTTGTTAGGTTTCATTGTTTCCCAAGACGGAATCACTGTCGATCCCCTAAAAGTCAAAGCCATCTTAGAACTTCCCCCTCCTCGCACGCTTCGGCAGCTTCAGAGCTTGCAAGGGCGGTCCAATTTTCTTAGGCGCTTCGTTCCTGATTATGCCACCAAAGTCCATGGCTTCTTACGCTTGCTTCGCACCCACATACCCTTTGTTTGGGATGAGCAAGAAGACACGGCCTTCGAAGCCCTCAAGAAAGCTCTCACACAAGCCCCTTTGATATCCCCACCGGATTTCTCTCAAGACTTCACCCTTTATGTCTCGGCATCTGAACATGCTGTGTCCAGAGTTTTGGTCCAAGAAGATGCCTCCCACAAAGAGCATGTGATTTATTACGTCAGCCAAACCTTGTCTGGCCCACCTCTACGTTACCCATACGAGGAAAGATTAGCCCTAGCTGTAGTCTTTTCCGTACAAAAATTGCGACACTACATCCTACTCAGTCATACCACGGTCGTGGCCGACTCCAACCCCATGGTCTACCTCCTCACCCGGCGGGTCCTACAAGGTCGTGTTGCTAAATGGGTCATTATCCTCCAGGAATATGACCTAACTTTCAAAACTCCCAAAAGCACTAAAGCCCTTGCGCTTTCTCACCTCATCACGGACCTCCCATCCTCTTCAACATCACCCATTATCCAAATGGACCTGATTGACGAGCAGATCTTCATCATTTCGTCTGACGACCCTTGGTACGGCGACATTTTGACTTACCTTCGTACGCAAAAATTTCGACCAAACATCGATCGTGATGGGCGCCGCCGCATACGACACCGCGCCCCCCGATATCTCCTAATAGGGGATGTACTTTACCGACGCGGCATTGATACCATCTTACGCCGCTGCCTATCCCATAGTGAGGCAGAACAAGTCCTCAATGATTGTCATAGCGGCGCCTGCGGAGGCCATTTCTACGGTATGGCAACCGCCCAGAAAATCATTCGGGCGGGTTATTATTGGCCATCATTGTTTACTGATTGCATCACCGCAGTCAAACATTGCCAGAATTGCCAACTATTTGCTCCCAAAGCAAGAACCCCCCCTGCCCCCCTTCATCCAGTCATCACTGTTGGACCATTCTGCAAATGGGCCATTGACTTCCTCGACTGCAACCCCCCGTCAGTCGGCGGTCACAAACACATCGTCGTGGCCGTAGATTATTTCACCAAGTGGGCAGAAGCCATGCCGACCTATAATTGCAAAGCCGACACTGCAGCACGGTTTTTCTTCAACCATGTTATCACTCGTTTCGGAGTACCACAACAACTAGTCTCTGACCACGGCTCTCACATCGAAGATGCCGTCTGGAAGGAATTATCAACCATGTTGAAATTTGAACACCATTTCTCTTCCGCTTACTATCCCCAAGGAAACAGCCAAGTCGAAGCGATCAATAAAATCTTGAAGACCATTCTCCAACGTACTGTAGACAAGCACAAATCCAATTGGCACCACATGCTTTTCTCGTCACTATGGGCCTACCGCACCTCAACCAAAACTGCCACCGGTTTTACCCCCTTCCATTTAGTTCACGGTGTCGAATCTGTCCTCCCTATTGAGTGCCAGATCCCAGCCTTACATATCGCCGTCGAACTCCTACCGGACACTTCCCCGATCGAGCAACGTTTACTACTCCTAGAGCAGGCCAATGAAGATCGGCGCACAGCCATTCAAAACATGGAAGCAGCTAAACAACGATCCAAACTAAGTTACGACAAACGCGTCCACCCAAGAACCTTTTCTGAGGGAGACCTTGTCCTCGCTTATGATCAAGCTCATGATAAAACCGGAAAGGGAAAGTTCGTGTCTATGTGGCAAGGCCCCTACATCATACACACCTGCCTCGGGCAGGGGGCATACATTCTGACCGATTCAGAAGGCAACACCCTACGCAACCCCCGCAACGGGTTGTACCTTAAACGATTTTACCCATAGATAATCTGATGGACACCATCGTCCATTTTAGTATAGGCATACATTTTTCGTTCACAAAATTTTTTCAAAAAACCTAAATATTTGTTTTTCTCTGCATGACCACAGATGGAACCTCTTCCACTCTGCCATGTCGGTTTCGCTGATGGTGCAAGCCGTTGGTCTCCCAATCTCGCCTCCGCAGCTTGGGTAATATACTCCCCTTCACATGAGTTAATTCACATTGACGGAGTATGTTTAGGTGCCACTACCAATAATCAAGCTGAATACGATGCCGTGACCGGTCTCCTGGCCGCTGCTCTCCAGATGAGCATACGTCACCTCAACGTTTTCTTGGACTCACAGCTCCTAGTTTCCCAGCTCAACAATGATTACCAGGTACGCGATCCCTGTCTCTTCAGAAAATTCCTCTGCACTAAACAAATGGTTAGACAGTTTGAATCCATTACATTCACACATGTCCCAAGACACCTCAATAGTGTAGCAGATAATATGGCAAACAGTGTCCTCGACTGGCACACCAATCACATCATGTCATATCCATAAACAAAAAATGCATCCATGTGCAAAACAGGTGCCTCCACGGGCATACATAAATCAACAAATATACTGCATCCACGTGCATAACATGTGCCTCCACGGGCATATACAAAAGACAAACGTGCATCCATGTGCATACACGACAATATATCTCAAATATATATCCACATATATATATAAATCAAATAATCAAATGTCATAAGTGCCCTCAGCACCCGATATACAAAAAATACATCTGTCGTACAAAAATGCTTCCCCATATGCTCATCAGCATTTGGGGGCAGATACAATATATCTACTCATCAGGATCCCTAGGATCCTCCGGCTCCTCCTCCGGCTCCTCCTCCGACTCCTCCTCCGCCGGCCCCGCCGGGTCATGACGACCCCGAACTCGCCGCTCTGCCGGCCCCGCTGGATCGTCCCTCAGACGTATCCTCCCCTGAGCCGGCCCTGCCGGAGCATCTCATCCACCCCCCCATGCCTCGCCACGAATACCGCTGCCCTCAACAGGAGCGACTGCCACTCAGGCGGCGCACCAAGACATCCCTGCAAAATGTCCCGATCAAGGTCCCTCCAGCCATCCTCGGGGAGCCCAGCTACGATCCGGGCTAAGGTCCGTCGGACACCATCTATGGCGTCGTCCTGAGGGCCAACCCCTCGCCCATGGGCTGCATATCCTCCACCACGCGGAGGAGGTACAGGTACAGGGGGACGAGCGACCACCATCGCCCGCCCCTGCCGAGCCACATAGTCAGGTGGTGGCACTGGACCCACATCTGCACAAAGCAAGTAAACCATCAGATACTATA
This sequence comes from Larix kaempferi, assembly GCA_027924585.1. NCBI lineage: Eukaryota > Viridiplantae > Streptophyta > Pinopsida > Pinales > Pinaceae > Larix > Larix kaempferi. The sequence goes on from BSBM01000061.1 coordinate 20,056,227, forward strand.
AAAAAGATATCATCATGATAAACCAAACAACATATGATATAACATCAAATAAAATACACAAACATACCATCCAAGCTCCAGGCCTATCCTGGGGCACGTGGCATCTTTGGGTCACCCCGGTAGTCCATGCCGGCGTAGGGATAGTCCTCGATCACCAGAGGCATCTGCTCCCACTGCTGATAGAAATCCTCTGTGAAGTAGCCGTGGATACCACCGCCAGCACGGGGCATCATCTGCCCCCACCTCATCATACGAGGCTCGCTTGGAAGCCCAGCACGAACGGGTACCCGTGGCCGCAAGGTCGGCACCCGCTCAAAGAAAAAACAGCATAAAAAAGAGGCATAACAAAACTCGCCTCCCTCTCTAATGGCCTTGTCCAGATCTCTCCGGACACCGACCAGGAACATCTGCGCCCAGGCGTAATAAGTACCCCGTAGAACGGAATCCACCATCATCGTCTGCCCCCCAGACATACGATGTGGTGCAGCAGCACCCAATATCCTCAGAACACAGGCACCAACAGCCCGCATATCCCACTCACGTCGGAACTTCAGACTAATAGAGCTGTTTACCAAAACAGCATCATCCACACAGAAAGTCTGTAAGAGGTCGTCCATATCTACACCCGGAGGCAACCTCGGTGACATATCACCAACCTCACCCAAGCGAGGCAACCCAGTCAAAAAGTATACATCTGTGAGAGTGATCTCTAATCTCTCACCACCAATAATGAAGGCACCCTCTGCCGGCACCCACCACTACACGAGCTTGTTCAGGAGACGTCTCACTAAATGTATAGGAGGGATCTGAGCGAACTTCAGGAGTCCGCTCATGGCCAGGGTCTGTCTAACCCCTCCATCAGTCTCAATCCTCAGCATGAGATCAGCATCGATCTCCCTCTCCCGCCACACAGACTGAGGTCTCCGCAACATCCTGCCAAAAAACAGAAGAAATTTTTAGCCCCAGCATAAAAATTTTAGAAAAATCCCATCGCGGCTTTTACACAAAAACCCGCGATGCCCATCGCGGCTTTCCCACAAAAAGCCGCGATGACCATCGCGGGATCCATGCCAAAACCCGCGATGAACATCGCGGGTTTTGTCCGGACAGTCGCGATGAACATCGCGACTATCCCCCATGAACTCGCGATGAACATCGCGGGTTCCGACCTCACAGTCGCGATGAACATCGCGACTGTGAGCCTAGAACCCGCGCGGTTCATCGCGGGTTCAGCCCCGAAACCCGCGCGGTTCCACGTTGGAGAGTCAACGTGGAGCTTCGCGGCCTTCGGGGACCCGCCGCCAAACAAAAAATACATAATTGAAAAGGTTAAGGCGAATAGAGTTACCTGCAACTCGCTAAATCGAAAACCAACGGTGAAATCTCCCGGAAATCGAGAAATAGCTCTGACAGCTCTATCAAATTCACACGTAACAATGAAATGTCATTTTGGGCCCCACGACCTATTTATAGAAATTCCACAAATTTCAAACAACCATTGCGGTAGCATACGAAGTCCATTTCTCAAACCGTTGGTACCATTGGGATCAGCACAGCCAGAACTTCATACAGGTTATTTCCGTTTCCCGTTTTCACGAAGTCCATTTTTTCACCATTTTTTGGCCTCTCTCGTGGCCTCGGTTTGCGTGCCACATCGGCCGTTCTCCGTTTTCGACATGCCTTATATAGCCGGATTCAGTTTTCTGCGCTCGTGATGATGCTTGAGATCATTTCTCGCTCTCACCTTTAGATTTTTTTGGGCATTTTTTCCACGCCCCCTCGTCACCTCGGTTTGCGTGCCACATCGGCCTTTCTCCGTTTTCGACATGCCTTATATAGACGGATTCAGTTTTCCGCGCTCGTGATGATGCTTGAGATCATTTCTCGCTCTCACCTTTATATTTTTCGGGCATTTTTTCCATGCCCCCTCGTCACCTCGGTTTGCGTGCCACATCGACCTTTCTCCATTTTCGACATGCCTTATATCGCCGGATTCAGTTTTCCGCGCTCGTGACGACGCTCGAGATCATTTCTCGCTCTCACCTTTATATTTTTTGGGCATTTTTCCACGCCCCCTCGTCACCTCGGTTTGCGTGCCACATCGGCCTTTCTCCATTTTCGACGTACCTTATATCGCCGAATTCAGTTTTCCGCGCTCGTGACGACGCTCGAGATCATTTCTCGCTCTCACCTCTATATTTTTTGGGCATTTTGCCTTGTGACCCCTTCGTCACCTCGGTTTGCGTGCCACATCGGCCGTTTTTCGTTTTCAACAATCCTTACGTCACCGGATCCAGTTTTTCGCACTGATAACGATGCTTGAGACCTTTTCTCGCCCTCATCAATCCTTTTTTGTTCGGTATAATTTTATCCCTTTTTCGGGCCGAACAATCCCTTTTACGAAAAAGGCACTTAGGGAGTTTCTGTTAAGCTCTTTTCTGACTCCTAAAACAATGAAAAGATCGCTGAGCAATCTTGCTTCCTTTCATGCTCGCTAAACGTATCTGAAAGGGCGTCTGCCTGGTATAAGTTTACCGCTTTTCCGGACCTTGTAGACTAATTACGAAAAAGGTATACTCTAGTCACATCGGCTAGAAGAGTTCTCCATCCGCATCATTTTATCCTTTTTCGGGCCTTGGAGACTAAACTTACGAAAAAGAAACACCAACAGAGTCCACTTACCATTTTCAGACTCTCTAAACATGAAAGCAACCATGAGCATGAGCCGTCCTGGGCTCGCAAAATCCATAGGACCGTACCATTTTAGAGCACACTTTTATCCCTTCTTGGAGCTCATTAAAACTACGAAGAAGGAATTAATGGTGCCTCTTGGCGCCACGACAGATCACATCTACTCATACGGCAGCTTCCCCATTTTGGTCACCTTTGTTCAGAGAATTCTGCAGTATGTCACCTTGATAATCCCTCGACAGCACCTTTCAGCTCGTCCTCCCCCCTAGAGTCAACATATACCATTCAGTCAAAGCAATGATCCCCACACCTACAAGTCAGTTCCCTACGCTGCCAGGTCAACCATGTCATCATGCTCTGAACAAAGGAAGTTTGAGTCTACCCATTTGTTTGACCCAGTTATTTTCCTTCCCCACAAGTATGCCAGTCCTACAATCAGTACTACATAACTTCAGTTATACACCTCCTGCTCCTATCAAGGAAACATCATTGCCTTGTTAGTTGCTGGTCTCCCTCTGTCGACGACAACCACATTGATTCCAGAGGATAGACCTAGAGGTCCCTGTGTCTTCGACTCATTACCATTTATGATGAGTGCCTACGAATCATTTCGAGAGGAATCCTCAGTGCCTCTCCGAATGGTTGTTTCTCACATGCTCGACTTCAACACCTTGATCGCATCGTTGAGACTCGCACAGTGTATTGGGCCATTCAGTTATTAGTCGAAGACCCCGGATACCTCCTGACTCCTCCACATTTGAGAGTCTACCTATGGATACAACCAGTTACATTTTTTCTATAGATATCCGGGTTGTGTATGGCGACAGTATTCAGATGTATCCCAGTTTTACACCCCCTCGAGTATACAGATACAAATACTTCCCAAAGATGGCTCACAGTCATTGAGTCCTACAGATGTTGGACACCTTCAGTTTCAGCAGTTCAACAGTTATTCCAGTGTATCAGTTATCGAGATCAGCCATGATCATGAGTATATCCCACAATAATGTCCCCTCTGGACCATTATGATGTACCAGTACATTTCTTTACGTATTAGATCCCCCTTCTTGGGACTAATTGTTTTGTATATGTCTTGATACGAGCATGGGAATGCCCGCCTCGTCCTTTATCAGAGATTATACCTCATCCATATTGAGGCCATGTAATATTTTTTGTTTTTTGCAGCTTCCAAGGGCCGTGGCTCCAGTCTCCAACTGGTCTCTTCTCTCCCCTAAAACCCCAGAAAAAGGAAAATGAACTATGATGTCTATCGGCCATACGATGAGCTCCTGCCCTCACACATCAGGGGGCAATCTGTTAACACCCAAAAAGTGCTCACTAGCTCATTTTCCTATTCACATGACCCATTTGTCCACTTTTCCACCATCTGAGCCTCTGAAACCAACAAAAGGTCACCAAAAGACCTTAGTACACCCCTTTTTCCATTAAAAAAGATTATTTTTCCAAGAAAATCATAAAAAACCCTAAAAAAGGGTCCAAATTCCCAAAAATATTAAAAAGGGAATTAAAATATTATTTTTATTCAAAAAAGGAAAAAGGAGGGAAAGGTACCTAAACCATGTTGGTCAATACCATTTGGTTTCCACAAAACCACAAATGGTATTTCCCACCACCAAAACCTATAAAAAGGTGGTAGGGGCTCCTCATTTCACATCCATCCATTATCTCATCCTTATGCTGCTGAAATCTCCCCTGAGCATTTTAGCCATTGCAAACCACATTGGAGAAGAGACCATTGGAGATTGGAAGTTGCTCATCCTTGGAGCTACTCAACCTCACCATTAGAGGTATTGATTCCGCAAGCACTTGCTTGCCCCAACCTTTCAATACAAATTCTTTATTTTATATGTTCTTGTTCTTGATCTTAAATTATTTTTGTTATTTGCTTAATATCTTTGCTTAGATCCATGAATAGTCTTGTTTAATTAGTTTATTGTTATTTACTTTCATTGAAACTGCTGCTACTAGTTAGCAGGTGCCCATAGCACTAAGCCTGGTTGCAAAACCAGGCCAACACTTTATAGTGGAGGAATCAAAATACATTTCAATATTGGATCCAAAGGTCTATAATTACAATACTTTCCATCAAAGATATACCTTTATTTTTTGTTTCAATGGTCTCTGGTCGTTTTCAACAATGCTTCTTGAGTGGTTGAACTAGACATGGAATTCTAGTTGTGAAATCCTTTGCTCCAAGGGTTACTTCATTGTATTTTTTAAAACTACAAAGGATCACTAAAATACGTTCAATGAAGGACCCTTGTTATAGGGGAGTGTAGGCCTATCCTTTCAACCCTAGTTTTCCTTGTTTGACCCACTTTTCATGACTACAAAAAAAATCCAATTTGGGTTAAATTCCAAACTTGCCTATTCACTTGTGGGCTCTGATTTGCTTATAGCTATTGGGAACCCCCTAGGTCAATTCATTAAACTATGGATTTCATATTACCCAAACAATTGTCACCTTTGCTTTCATATGTGTAGATGTTGAACTTATCCATGGTTTACCAAAAAAATTGCTCATAGAATGTGTTGATCTCACTTTTACCCAACTATTAGAATATGAAAACACAACATTGAGATCTAGATTATAATCAAAAACTCGTCACCTCTAGGAATCATGTTCGTCTTCTCTAGCCTTGGGGTATTTTTTAAGGGAAATTTTTCACTAATTGGCTATTTTTTGGCCATTTAAAAGAAAATATATTTTCGAAAAGGATTAAAAATTCACATAGTTTTTTACACAAGATATGATTATATTGATAAAATTCACCAAAAAACATAAGTTTTAATAACATATTATATGTTTTAAATTCAATATTCATCTACATATCTATATGTATATTTTTTAAATGAAAATAGTTGCATACAATATTATACATAGGTATAATATTCAAGTCCTAAAAAAATACCCTCCTTAGCTCCATCTCAATGTTATCCCTTCTGCACATTTATGCAACAATCTAATACAATATTCAAACTATTATCACTTGGATCCAGTTTTTGGGCTACCCCATTGTCTTACAAAGATGAAAATAGGATTCTATTAAAAAAACTGATACAAATGTTTTTTTTTTAAATTGGTCTAATTGCTTTTTCAAATTCTATTGTAATTAAAAATGGCTCATTTTTTATGACACTAATTAAAAATGTGATGGTTATATGACTATATCGATCACGAGTAAAGAAAGGTCTTATGGATTCATCAAAAAATCCCTAAAATATGGTCTAATCAATTAAAATATTAAAAAATTAGCTTTATGTATTGATCATGTCGTCATATAAATGAATATGGAATAAATTTCTTATAAAAAGTTTGATCGAATTCCTTGCCAACAAACACCCCTTAGAACTAGGCATGCATCAACCTTGAATTTTCTGATATATTATTTCTAAAACCGCATTCTAAGATACTCATCGAGGGCATTTCCATTTTATACATTCTCTATACCTATAATTCTTTTTATATCTTTCCATGATCTATGCATAACATACAAATTATTAAACCATATTTATTTTTCAACTGCATCTAATCCCATGTCAAGACCCGATTCATAGGTGAATGAAAGAAATCTTCTATACTTTTCGAGCTGATAGCTTCCAAAGATTGTTATTTCAAACATTTCTTTAAATCCCAATTTAGTTGTGTATTCGTCACCAATTTTGTTGTTGACCCATTCCAAAGATTCAATATCATATTTTAATATTATGTTTCCCTTTCAAAAATAATATAAATAGGAATTCCATTTATTTTCTTACTCACTTTCTAATCCCAGGAAGTTAGCTAAGAGCCAACCTCAATGCTTACAAATATTTTTTGGTATCTTTGTCGAGAAATTGATGTATTCTAAAAAGAACTTCTGTTTAAGTTTATAAATTGCATTTTTTGGCATATGTCTTCCATTTGCACATCCCAAGACAACATCAAAAACTAGACTCAACTTTCTCCTCAACCCACTTTCTAAGCTAGATAGTCATCAATGATAGGAAACGATCTTACCAAATGTTTCTATTGATTAGACACATTCTTGATTGATTTCTTGGGATATCTTATCAAATAGAAGATAGAACATAAAGCAATATATTTCTATTTAAGTATATCTCTCTATAGCCCATGTTTGGTCAATACATTCTAGATATATTTGGAAGCTAAGGACAAATTGAAAAACTCAATACGTTTTAGACCCTATTCCCTAAAATCCATGGGAAATACTATCATGATGCATGCATTTCACTAGTGGAATGAATTCATTGTTACATTTAATAAAAAAATCAAGCATGGATTTCTTGTTTCTTGTAAGAATCCTTTAGGTATGAGATATAATTCGTGACAAATACAGGGATTACATCTAATCTAGATTTAACCAATTTCAATTGTCCTCTAATTGATATCCATATATTTCACCGATGATTGGTGTTGGATTCAATTCTTTCAAAGGTACAATCCAATTCCCTTTCCCTGTATTAGGTTTTAATATAAATACCAAATACTTAAACCCCTCATTAAAAATAAAAACTTTGAAACAAAAATCCAACAACATCCTATGTTCATCGCCACCTTCCATAACATGGGAAGTTAATGGATGGATTTTAAGAACCAATATCCATTCATGTTTCTTTTCCAGAGAAGTCTAAAATTTCCTTCAACTTGTTGGATTCTCTAAAACTAGTACTTATAAAGAAAATAACATCATTGAAAAAGAAGAGTTGTGTTAGAGAGTAGAGTCTTCCTATATGTACACTTGTGGTTACTCCATTTCTTTTAGCCTCCTAGTGATTTGCAACCAAGAGAAAGAGTAGTGGAGACAATGGAAAACCTTAACAAAATCATATAGAAGGATTTAGAAAACTTGTAGCATAATTATTAATCAGTGAAGCAAAGGAAGCCAAATAAACATAGGCCATTATCCATTGAGGCACAATGAAACAAAAATCCTAAGGGACTTGACTATATTTTATCTTTTGACCTATGGACTCCTTGTCGACAATAAGCCTATAGATGGTTTAGTTGATCATGTCATGTAATTGCTATCCTCTCAACAGTATTCAGGTTACAAGGTACTCCATTTCATAATTAAATTTTCCTTTGATATAGAGTTCGTCTTTCATTGACTTACCATAGAAATTTAATAGAAAAATTGAAGCTATAATAACTAATTGACTAATTTTAATTACAAAATATATATGCACTCCTACCATGATTTCATCCATGATTGTGCTAATTATATTCATACACAAATATTTACATACATTATAAAATAAATTCATAGGTAACAAAAAAAATAAACACGACAATTGATCATAACACAATTAAGGAACTTATCTTTCTAGAAAATGTTACTTTGATTCACTGCAAATGAAGGACGTTCATATTAGCTTTAGATACCCTGTCACACTTATTATTTATACTAGTCTAGATCCAAATCCTAGGCTCTATCAAGCACTGAGAGGGATCAAATCTCCCAAGGTGCAAACCTCTTATTGAGTGCAATACCTGAGAAAAGGTTTGCACCTCAGGAGATTTGATCCCTCTCGGCGCTTGATAAAGCCTAGGATTTGGATCTAGGATGGTTTCAGTCATGGGAAGTGACACAAAAATGGATTTTGATCAGCATTGTAAGGAACAGGTTAAGTTGAAAACATAGATACATTTATGAGGATTATCATAATGTAAGTAATATGTATTAAGGATTGACTAAATTGTTAAAATGGAAAATAGAGACAGTAATTTTGAAAGGATTAAATCAATGAAAATATGGTTCACATCGTGATCATTCTCAATCTATCTTCTTCATATTTTCTTTTCTTCACACCTGGTATTTTTGAAATCTTCTCATATCGATCATATGAGAACGAAGGTTGAAATTGTAGACCTGCCAAATCTTTAACTTGAGATATTGCTGTCATACCCTGCCTCTCTTTCTTTCCAATACTAATAGTAGCTTTCTCCAATGTCAATCCTTGTGACTTATGGATTGTTAAACCCCAAGCGAGTTTCAATGGAAGTTGTTTTTTATTACCTCTTTCGATAGATGTAATAGGAACAACTTGAGGAAACGATTCATCCCATGCCCCCCCGCATAATTATCAAATTTTATTAAAACATACGTGGGTGGATCTAGAGGCGAACTTCTAGGGTTATATACAATTTGTTGTATAACTCCAAGAGCACCATTGATGAGTCCTGCATCAATCCAAAGGTTTGATGTGAGCATTACCCTTGATCCTATGGCTATAAGTAATTCAACTTCCAACCCTTCTTAATCTCCTTCCATAGAATAGTTTCTTCTTACAGATGTAACCATACTGGTCGCAATGGGACAATTTAGGCTTCTTATTAAACGCTTGTTATGACAGTTTACATCTTCATTTGTCGCAAATAAATGCATCGCCTCATCGAAGGAATTTTTCATTGAAGCATCGATGGAAGTATCTGTACGCGTCATCAGTAATTTCCAATCATCTATTGTTGGAATTTCATCTCTAATATTCATTAACACATTACGAAAAGATATTTGTTCATATTTTTTTCCATTCTGTCGAAACACGATATCGAGGGTCACAACCCTTGTAAATGTGTTCCACAATTCTTTTGCAATACCTTCTGATGCATATATAGGATTATCCACGATAGGCGGCAATTGTCCCAAATCACCGACCAATATAATTGATCTTCCACCAAAATGTATATTAGCATTTTTTGGGAAGGATTGGCGAAGTCTTGAATCTATGTTGATTAATAGATTTTTTCCAATAAAACTCATTTCATCGATCAAAATATAGTTAACATTCCTCAACTCTTCCTATAAGTTTATTAAACTCGGTCCTCGTAAAGGATTAATTTCTTTTATCGGTATATGAAGTGCAAAATGAATTGTTCTTGCGGATATGTTGAAAGATGCCACCCTTGTAGGAACTAGAAGAAGTAATGGACTTTTCCTTGGATGCGAGAGATTTTCAAGTGTATTTTTTATGGCTCCAATCAAATATTATTTTTCGGTACCTGCAGTTCCTTTGATTATCACGCATAGTGGATCAACACCCATTCTATAATGCTCAAGGATAACATTGTATGCTATTCTTTGCTTATCGCCCAAACTATCAATTGAGTAAGACTTTGCATGTTGATTAGTAGAAATCCTTTTCAATTTTCGCATATCAGAGATGAAATGAATTGCACAACTGGAGGTCTCTTCATCTACAAAAGCAATGTTCCAATCATTCATACGATTAAGATCCCTTTGTCCAAGCATCTCAAACTCATCATAATTTATAAATTGATTTTTATATAATCCACATATGATCTCCCATTCATGCTGCCTGGAATTTCTTTGCAGATTTGGATGTTCTTGTTCTGCGTCGGATTCAACTCAAGCATTTGTAGGCATAGGTTGGCGATCAACATGCCAAGGTACATATTGCAAATTTTTCCAATTTTGTACTATTTCATCAGATGTGTGGCCTATATCTCTTTGAAAGTCATGAAATGTCTTATACAAAACCAACTCAGACCAACAAAAATTGACAATCTTCTCATCTTTTCGATCAGGAATAGAATTAAATCTCGGAAACACACCTACAATAGATGCATTACTTCGTGGTTCCCCCCTGTCGACGTTTTTCATATGACCAATATTTTGCAACATCTATCGATGTAAGTTGCTCCATATTCTCTGGTCGCTTAGTATATGCATCAATCAGAGAATTATCATTGTCGGCATTATATGTTTCAACTTGTCCTTGTTTGAAAACCTTCATACCAACATTTAGAACCACAAAACGATGGCTACATTCTGAAAGAGAAAGCTCTAGAAGCATATGACATGTCTCTTGTGCACCAATGTCCCTATCAACAATGGATTCACACAACAAAGGTTTATATGCACGTGCTGCTAGTTCGTTCGGGTTTTGGATAGAAGAGACCCGCATCAACATATTGTGGAAAGTTTCATATCCCTTTTCTGATTTAGCAGCGTATTTTGCGATGTAATTAGTAACGATGTGTTTGGAAAGTACAGGCTTCCAATCTATGTTAGCCCTCCACATCATCAGTGTTTCATGATTGTCTGTATTGAATCTGGCATCATTTCATCTAGGTTCATTCTTTTTTTCTCCTTGTTCATCAATGTAAAGTTTTGACTGGTCACATAGATCCCATGGTGCATGGTACTGACATACCAATTTTCATCTCTTCTTTCAAAGACAACTTCTCTCATTGCAGGTAATATGATGCTGAACAAAGTTAAGAGGTTCTTCATAATCAATCATTGGATCTGATTGAAATATTTTTTCTGTGCCTTTTACACAAGGATGATCATCTACATTATCTCCAATTTGAATATTTCGTTAATTTCCCTCACGTGGATTTACTGCATGCACACATTTTTTGAAATAATTTTTCTCAGATGTAACTTCTGTAGGATCATCCCAATTTAGAGTGTCCATGTTGGGAGCATTTTTTAACAAACGAAACCCATGGACATGAGGAGATCCACAATGTTGCCATTTGTAGCGACTCCAATAATCTGTAGCTTGATGAAAATGTTCGAAAACCTATTCTTGAAACATTGTATGTCTCAAGTGCATATAATGTGCCACGATGTGAGGATTATCAATTACATTTTGACGTCGCCATTTTCTCCCTTCACGTGGATCTGTAGGACTTGTTCCTGGCATTAATTTATGCAAATCAGGCCAATGCATATCTGTTGCACTTAGTGTGAAGAATATTGTCGGACAACCTATCTGTTGAATTAAGTCAGATAACTCTTGATGACACTTGCTCCAATATGCACGTGTGCCTCTTAATAATATTCCAAATCTCATTAATCTTTCTCCCAATCTTGAATCTGGAAGATTTTGTAAATGTTGTTGCAACGCTTCCATTGTTGTGGGTAGTTCACCAATACTTTTTTGACAAAATTTTTTGAGGAAGCTTGAGCACGATGTCTCATTATGATATTTCGTAAAAAATATCTAAAGCGAGGGTGCCTTCTAGATTTGTTATCATGATAACTAAGAAGATGTTTTGCATACTCATGTAGATGGACATTTCGCATTCACGGTTGTAACCAATCCGCCTCTCTTTTAGGGAACAATGTTGGAAATTCCATACCAAATAATCCAACAATGTTATACTCGTTAATCGGAGATGAGACGATGCTAGGCCAGTTAAGCACATTAGTCGATTCATCTTTTGCGTTATTTTCATCTAGATTAGGATTATTTTCCCATGCTCTAATAATTTCTATCTCTCGTGGTGCACTTGGAAGCCTTGATGCAAAAGAAGTTGTGTGTAAATAGTCTAACATGTCATCAACTCCTAGTATCCCTTCTAACATTGCAAATTATGTGTCGTCATCAATATCAGGAAGAGTAACAAAATTAAGCATATGTGAGATATTTGTTGCATTTTTCGGGTAACTCTTCTACTGCGTCATAATCAACTCGAACATCTCAATAATATGGATCATTTTGAATCTTATATACTAATGCATCCATAACTCTTTGTTTTCTAACAGTGAAATCATAACTAGATCCTTATCGTCCTTTTTTTCGCACAATGACCATTAAGTCCAAGTTGTTAATATGTTGTGGCAATTTCTTAGCAACATCTTTAATCTCTTGCAGAAAACTAATGGTGTGTCCTTGATATTTGTATTGTCCACCTATTGAATGCATCGCCTGCAAAATTGGACTTGCACATGCTATCAACATCTCTTCAACTTCTGTGATATATTCAAGGACATGCGGTTGAGTTCCTAGATCCATGTGATTCTTAGCTGAGAATTTGTTATTAGATCCCTCTCTAAGACATCGCAAACATATTGGACCTGTACTGGTATTACATACTTGTATTCCTACATATGACTCCTGGCAGACATGACACACTCACTTCTACTAATTTATCAGTTTGTTCATGAAATTTGCTATGTCTAGTATACATATCTTCAAATGGTACCGATATATTATGGTCAATTTTAATCTTCTTTCCTCCGACCGTTACTTGTTGAGAATCTCCCACATTTGGTTCTACTAGTTTATTGGTTGAATATTTCCTTTGTCATTCTACATTTTGATTTCTTTGTTGTTCTCCAATTTGATTTCTGTGTTCTTCCATTTGCTTCGAATTTCTCTCTCGATATGCTCTTTGTCGTTCAACGCTTCGTTTTCTTTGTTCTTCTCGTTCTTCTGTTGTCATTTCGTCTAACGTTCTTTTTTGATATTCCTTTTGTCAATCTGCGTTTTGTTTTCTTTGTTCTTCTCATTCTTCTATTGTCATTTCGTCAATCTTTCTTTTTCGATATTGTTTTTGTTGTTCTATTTTTCGTTCTAAGTCTTCCTCTCATTCTTTTGCTGTCATTTCCTTCGATTTTCTTCATTGAGCATCTCCCACAGTTGGTTCTACGGGTATACTTGTCGAGTATTGTCTTTGTTGTTCAGCATTTTTATTTCTTTGTTGTTCTACATTTTGATTTGTTTGTTCCTCAGACTGCTTCAACTTTCTCTCTCGATATGCTCTTTGTCGTTTTGCGTTTTGTTTTCTTCATTATTCTTCCATCATTTCGTCCAACTGTCTTTTTCGATATTCTTTTTGTCGATCTTCTTTTCGTTTCAAGTCTTCTTCTCATTCCTTTGAACTAATTTCGTTAGATTTTCTTCCTTGATTTTCAATGTTCTGTATTTTTTGTTCTTCTCCTATCTATCGCATCGCATCCTCCGTATGCACATCTTCCATTTTTTGTTCACACTCTATGCAAGTAAAAAACAAAATTCACTGAAATCAATGCAAGTATAAATCTCACTAAATTTTCAAAAGTCAATATATTTAAAAAAAAATCAATATATTTTCAAAATACAATATGTTTTCCAAAAAAATAGGTGATCTAGGAGGATTGAACCTTCGACCTCATGCCCATTATCCCAACAACCTTACCACTATACCACGGGTAGTTCTTATTACATATTGTAAATAAGTTATATATATACAGGAATATTATTGAATTTGGCAAAAATGGGTGAATGGTGAATCATAAGGGTTTGACCCCATGACCTACCTAAAAACACCACACAGTTTTACCAATGGGATACACCCAATTGTTTGAAAAATTAAATGATAAAATACACTGAAATCTATGCAAGCATATAACTATAAATTTAAAAAATTTAAATCATTGAAATCTATGCACGCATATAAATACTATATTTCACTGAAATCTAGTTAGTACTTTGTTTCAATTGCTCTGCTTTCATAATTAATTTAGGTAGGACTCGAAGTTGCAAGTCTAAATGTTCCTCGTAGAATTAGAAGTTATATATTATTGTTAAATATTTTCACCAACAATATTAAAATTAAATATTATAGTATTTAATTTTAAATATTATAGTATTTATATTTCAATGCCTATATTTAACTTATATTTAAAATACCATATTTTATTTCAATTCAAATATATTAAAATTAAATACTATATTAAATTTAATTTTAAAATATAATATTTTAAAATTAATGTTTTAGTATTTTAATATTTTGGTGCACGGAGCCTGGCAGAGGAGGGTGCAGCGTGGAGGGAGGAGGGAGGAGCAGCGTGAAGGAGGGTGCAGCGTGGAGGAGGGTGTAGGAAGGAGGAGCTGGGCGTGGAGGTGCAGTGTGGAGGAGGGGGCAGTAGGGAGGAGGGAAGAGTTGGGCCTGGAGGAGATGCCTGGATGGAGGAGGGAGGAGCAGCGTGGAGGAAGGTGCACCGGGGAGGAGTTGGGCATGGAGGAGGGTGCAACATGGAGGAGCTTGGAGTGGAGGAGGGTGCAGTAGGGAGGAGTTGGGAGTGGAGGTGAAGCATGGAGGAGCGTGCAGCAAGGAGGAGCTGGGATCAGGTTTAAATTTTGGATTTAAATTTAAATTAAAAATTTAATATAAAAATTGAATTTGAATTAAAAATTGAATTTCAATTTCAAATGTGTGCCTTGCAGGTAGCCGTGATCAGGTTTGATTCTCTAATGCGATCAGGTTTGATTCTCTATTCCACACAGGCTGTAGTTTAGAATTGTTCGAGGCGTGGTTGTTTGAATTCATGATCAATGGTTATTTGTGTTATATAGTATTTGATTTCATTCCAAAAAAACACGTCCTTTTAATTTTTGTTTATTAATGGCCAACATTTCAATATTTAATTTTTTTATTTGGTTATTAATTTTTTACTCTACAAACACTCGACACATGTTAGAAGATCTCCCTCATACTACACTCGAAAAACACTCACACATGTTACAATATCTCCCTCATACTATACTTGACAAACACTCACACATGTTACAAGATCTCCCTCATACTACACTCGACACATGTTACACGATCTCCCCCATACTCGGGTGTAGAGCATCTCTTGGCGCAATGAGAAAGTGTTGAATCTAATCTATCAAGATTCGATTCTAAATGCCCATTCTTTGGTATAGGTCCATATATAAAACCTCACACTAAACATTTGTGTAAGGAGCTCATGGTCCATTTATGGGGTGCCAAACTAACATACATGCCCGCCATAAGGAATTTTGGATTTAGAGTGTGATATTGTTAGTATTTTGAGGTTTAAACTACGAGGGATGGTTCTTGATACATGTCCCATGGTTTGATGTGAAGAGAAATGGTCTTAGAACATAAAAAATGTCTTTGGGGTTCATAATTCATCTATTCTTCCATAATCCACTATTGGGGATATATCTTTGTCAAGGTGGTGTCTTTGCATGTTAAATTTCCATGTCCAGTGTGTGCAAGCATGTTATGAGAATTATAGAGTATAGTGCTTGGTGCAAAGGCCATGGATCCCAATTATTGTTCTTGCCAATGATTAGATCTAATAATGCACTTCATTCTTTGTTCAATTGGAGGCGCGTGAGGATATGTACCCAATGATCATAAAGAGACATGAATTTATTTTACGTTGTTTGTGGACATGAATTCCTTCTACATAAATAAAATATAACCTCACACAAAAATGTTAAGTACAATAATTCTAATGTTCTCATGAAATTTTTACCTATCAATGTGATAAGGGCACAATTTATAGTATTGTTGCATAATGAATGGTTATCAAGGCCTAACCATGGCATAAAAACTAGGCTCTTACTAGATAACTATTATTTATATGACTTATGGATCATGGATAGATCATTTGACCACCACATGGGCCCTAAATGTTTACCTAAGAAACATATATGTGCATAATTTTAAGGATTAATGTATAAGGTATTGGTATCGAGCCCTAAACCGTAGTTTGATCTGAAACACTAGGTATTAGGACCTAATGCAATTCAAAATAGTAAGATCTTTCACATAACCCTACATGTTCCTCGATGAATTCTAACGGAAAAATTGATCTTCACCTCTTTCACTTCTACTTTAAGATATTGATATAAGAAGGACATGATATGCAATTAAAGTAGTTTCTGAATAATTTTGTTTATAGTTCCTATGCATAGAAAGTTAGTAGGTGAACTCACAATGGGTGGAATGCTAATTATCCAATTTTGTTAAGGACAAAATTTTGCAGCTTTCATACGATTAGCCAACTGTTTGCAATGTTATGTTAGTCCAACTATTTGTAGTCTTTTGTCTTTTTACCATGTATTGTTAGTTTTTCAGAATTTACTTCAATCTGATCTAGGATCTTAACTGAGAGAACAACATGTACAGCATATCTACAGCATATCAATCATGGATACAATAATGCAAGCACAGAAGAGACACAAAGTTTACTTGGGGAAAAGAATAAAGGTGAAAAACCCCAATAACTTCCTCAGAGATAGATAGAGCAATGTTACAACCCAAGCATAAGAGATAGAGCAATGTTACAACACAAGCATAAGAGATAGCCATCTCCTAGCAGTAGCTTCTCCTCCTCCACAAGTGTGCCACTCTCCCAAGAGTGTGAGAGAGAATAGAATGATGAAATAGAGTGCCTCCCGCACTCTATTTATACTTGACTTGACTTGCCTACTAACCTTTACTAGGTCGGCCTTAACTTAACCACATAACATAATGATGACTGGGCCGAAACCCAATAGGGTGGTCTAATAACCCTTTGACCCACATGGCCAACCCTCAATAGGGTGGTCTAATAACCCTTCGACCCACATGACTTATACAGGGCTGACCCCAACAAGGTGGTCTAATAACCCATCAAGTATAAGTTACGACACTTACAATATAAACGACAATACTTCCGTATAGAGGAATAATAACATCTCTATAGGAATACAAACACTTCCGTATAGAGGAATAATACCATCTCTATAGGAGTACAATATACACATATGAAATACATTCTGAAGTTACATATACATCAACACTCCCTCTTAACTAGGAAGGTATTTCTCGACACAGGTCTTCTAGCACAAGTCTTCTTCTCTGGATCATCGTCACTAGATAATCGTCATCGAGTCATCGTCATCATCACGACTGCTGCTATCTCAATCAATCTATGAATCTAATCATCATAGGAAGTTCTATAGAGTCAATCCTTTTTCATACTGGATGTAGGCCCACCACCTGTAGGTCTTCATCATCACTGGCCATACTGTGGAATCCTCAGGACTTATTACTTGTGTTGACAAAACCTCGCAAGAGCATCCCAGGCCTTTTACGAGCACAAAGCTCAACCTATCGAATCTCCCAGGATATTCTACATGCCACTGCACAACATGTCCACGACCACAAAGTATCAACCTAATACTCACCATACATCCACCTGATGTATATCATCACATGATCATCCTGATCATCATCATCTCTGCGAGCAAGCCATTAAGTAGGTACACCTCAAGACTGATTACACTGCCTCTAAAAAACCTGCAAGATTTCTCAAGACTGATTATACTGCCTCTGCAAAACCTGCAAGAGCATCTCAAGACTGATTATATGCCTTTGCAAAACCTGTGTACACAACTGTCACATCATCGTCTTCAGATCACCTCATAGTCCATGAGGCACAACCCAGATGGACATTACACAGTCTTCAGTATGGGAGGACTTTCCTACCACCATACGAGACCCAGTCTACCAACATGCAAGGACTTTCTTGCCAGCATGTGAGATACAGCACTTACATCAACGGCCATGGGAGGACTTTCCTACCACCATGCCGGAATGGCCCTGGCACTTATTTCAATGGCCATGGGAGGACTTTCCTACAACCATGCCATACTGGCCCCAACACTTATGTCAATGGCCATGGGAGGACTTTCCTACCACCATGCTAGACTGGCCCCAACCCTTACATCTTCACCATGGGAGGACTTTCCTACCACCATGTGAGAATGGCTCCAACCCTTACATCCTACCATGGGAGGAATTTCCTACCACCATGTAAGAATGGCTCAGCCTTTACATCAAACAACATAGGAGGACTTTCCTACCACTATGGGAGAATGGACCATGTGCATCTATGTCTCTGGACTTCATCACTTCCCCTTGGAAGGCATCTCGATCTGAAGTACACCAATTCTCCCTCTGAAGTATTCAAAATTCACTCTAGCCAATGGCTTGGTCAACACATCGGCTATCTGCTGGTTCGTCGCAACATAAAGGAGCTTCACTGCTCCTCTCTGCACCATATCCCTGATATAGTGGAACTTGATCTCAATGTGCTTCGACTTGTCATGGAACATTGAGTTATCTGACAACTTCACATAACTCTGGTTGTCATAGTATATACAAGTAGCACTCAACTAGAGATCAAATAAATCAGACAGTAGCTTCCTAAGCCATACTGCCTCACAACTAGCTGAACAGGTTGCGACATACTCTGCTTCGGCTGTACTCAGTGCCACACAAGACTGCTTCCTGCTAAACCAAGAGATCATACCGAATCCCATACTGAAGCAGCACCCCGAAGTGCTCTTCCTATCAATGGTATTGCCTGCCCAATCCGAATCAACATAACCCTCCAGGTTAAACTTTTGATTCACATCATACTTAAGCCCATAATCAATTGTACCCTTCAGGTTCCTTAAAACATGCCTTGCAGCTATCAGGTGAGCATGCCTCGGATTTGTCAGATACTGGCTCAAGGTGTTCACCGCAAAGAAAATGTATGGTCTCGTATTCATCAGGTACATCAAGGACCCAATCATCCGGCGATAAATCGTAGCATCAACCGGCTCAGATGAAGCATCACACAGAAGCTTCAGGTTCGATGCCATAGGTGTGGCCATGGTCTTACAGTCCATCATCCTGAAGCTCTTCGGGATATCTACTGCATACTTCCCTTGTCCAAGGAAGATTCCATTTGCACTATGCCACACCTCCATACCAAGAAAGTAGTGCATCATACCCATGTCCTTCATCTTGAACTCGGAAGCAAGCTTCCTCTTCGTATCGGCAATCAATCTATCCTCACATGTTACAAACAGGTCATCCACATACAAAAGTAGTATCACTGGATTGCCTTCCTCAACCTTGTAGTAAAGGTTTGAATCCTGTTTACTCTTGATAAATCCCAAACTAGATAGAAAGTTGTCTATCCTACCATACCAAGTTCTAGACATATATGAATCCTTGTCATGTGTCTCAGAACCAAGTGGTTGCTCCACATACACTTCTTCTTCAACTACACCATTCAAGAAAGTTGTCTTGAAATCCATCTGGTGTATCTTCCACTTCATCACTGTAGCCATAGAAAGTACTAATCTAATGGAAGTGTATCTAGCTACAGGAGCAAAAGTCTCTATGCTACCACCTGCAGCGTGCTTGATCTTATAGATCGTCTTGGAAGTCACTACAGACTCCCCTTCAGGTCTTGGTGCTGCATCCCAAACATCTTCATGATCGAATGGTATTCCTTGATCATGGCATTCTTCCTAGATCCTGGGAAATTCAATATCTTCAATATTTTCAATAGATAACTTTGTTGCTGAACAAATGTTGTAGTCCTTCTTTTGTAGGTGATGGTATACGATCTTTCCTACACAACAAGTTAAATTGCATGATTAGAAAACATCTCATAGTTTTCAGAACAAATTCTTACACATAAATAAATATGTCATACAATCATGCAATTATCTTAGCCAATGCTTCAATACAACATTTATCCATATCCTGTAACTTTCTAGATGCCTTCCAATCTCTACCAGAACATTGTTAAGAGTGTGCACAACTCCCAACATGTCAGCAAAGAGGTTTCATTCTAGATAAGTAGCAATGGAATGTCGTATAGTGCCATAGGCCACTTACCCATCTATATTAGTAGTATACTGTTCATTAATGCAACTATTCTAATATCAATAATACACAACCTAATTCTAGGAGCATCAGTATATACATTATTGAATAGTATTATTTAAACAATAAAATATGCAAGGAATGATAATTCAAATACTTATCTTTGTTTGTTTGTTGGGTTGACTCCGTCGCGGTATTTGCTTCTTTTCTGCAACTCCATTCTGATGTGGATTGTGAGAAGTGGTAAACTCCCTCTGAATATCTGCATCCTTGTAGAAACTACTGAAGTGTGCTCCTTCTTGATCTTTGCTTCCTTGCAGGAACAACTGGAGTGTTCTCCCTCTTGATCTTTGCTTCCTGGATTACCTTTCCTTGAACTTATATCCATCCTTAATCACTATGCATGCTTATTATTATCATCATTGTGTTATCCTTGAGGTCTCATACATAATCACACATTCATTAGTCTAATCTTAATACTATCAAAACACAATAATCTTAAACATGTATAGTCATGATCATTTCAAACACAGATAATAAACATTAGTATTCAAGGTTTCAGGGAAGTCTTCTTTTACTCATGCATATTCTTATTTGATCATAGGACTCTTCTGGTTAGTTAAATCATAATCAAGATAAGAGACATAATATGCATAAACCCTTGATTACTTACATTTCTAACTTTATGAATAAACATAATCAATCATACCAAGTATACTTATAAAAGGGATCCTAACACAAGGTAGGATTCTAACTTGATATAGAAAAAACATACCTGGATTGGTATGTTAGCTAGTTATGTCTAACATACCCACATGATGTCTTCTTGTTTTATTCAATGACTTGTACTAGTAACCTGCATATCTCATAGGTTAACCATTATAGAACCAAGTTATACATACTTCGTAAATATATCTTCTAAGTGATCCATGACAATGGATGAATCTTTGTCTTCATGTCATCATGATCATATGTTCTTGAACTAGAACATGATTTGTCTTTCTTGGTGTACCTTTCATGTTAGCGGACAACATAAACCTCATACAACACCATAATGCATTAGTACAATCATAAGTGTTAAAACCCTAATCAATGAGTATCTTCTATCATGCATTCATAATTTTATTAAGGTGATACGACAAGTCTAAATTTAATCAAGATTGTACTAACCGTAATAACATGAAGACAAACATACCATAAACTTAATCATGAACAAATCTTGAAACATACCTCGATAAGTCATACCTGTCGATATTGCTTGTAATCTTCTTATGTAAGGCCTTAGCCTCATCTCCCTCTGAAACAGGAACTTCTTCACTTATGCAGGTGACCAATCCATTCTCTTCTAGGATTAACCCAATCCACTTGATTTGCAGAAACTGGATCTAAAGTTGGATTAGGGTTTGTCAGAGAAACCCTAAAAATTCAAACTTTGAATTTCAAACTTCTGAAAGGATAGAAATATGCACCTTGATGAGCTGATCAAGCTGGTATACTCAGAATTTGAAAACTGCAAAGTTTCACCCCTCAAATTTGCCTTTGAAACTTCTAGATTCACTCGACATTACCCCGAACTGGGGTTTGATAAATCCCACCCTTTTTCCCAATCAAAAGGTTCGATCCAAAGCTCTAAGCTTCTATTTTTCTGAGGAGCTTCCAGCCGTGGTCACAAATTTAGAAAATTTCCATTTTTGCATAAGCCCTAATTTTCCACTTTTCCGATCAAAGTCCCAAACTAGGGTCTGATCAAGCTCGACCTTCTTCCCAACAAAAAATTATGATATTGGTCTCTAAATTTTGATTTTTATGAGTAGCATTCAACCATAGTCTCCGATTACAAAAATTCCAACTTTCTCCGAAACCCTAAATTCTGGAAGCCATGAATGAAGTTGCTCAAAAATAATTTTGTTTTAACAGAAATATGTACCTGATTGTTTCTGGTGCAACTTTGAAATTTTCGATCCACAAGGTCTGAAACATTTTCTAGTGATAGCCTGACGTGTCATCTTTCCAATCCGATAGGGCTGACCTCAAATGGATTCTCTGAGAAAGAGTTATTCCAAGTGTCGCAACGTGACCTATTTATGGGATAAAACAGCATAGCGAACTTGTACGGCATGCCACGTGTCACTGGTTCAATTTCGGCCTCTGAAAATGTTACCTAAGAAATTAAAGTCCGTGCACTACTTGTCACTTTTTACGAAATTTTATTTGGATCTTCCTATCCCAAGTTATGACGTTTTTTCCTAGTTCACGTGTTTATGACTCATATCTGGAAGACGTAGAAACCCTAGATTGTACAGATCATAAAACACAAAGTACAACAAATTAGAAGTTTTCCTTTGAACACAAGGTACATAGGGATCTTCGCTTCTCCCTGTACGATTTTCAGACGCTGAAACCTCGCCAAAATTTATTTATAGCGAAAGTACTACGATGAGTGGTTTTTGTTATATCAAGCCCTAGCATCGCAAGTGCAACAAGGGTCATACATGCCATACCATGCCTTCTTTCAGGCTTGCTCTGATACCATGTTAGTTTTTTAGAATTTACTTCAATCTAATCTAGGATCTTAATTGAGAGAACAACATGTACAGCATATCAATCATGGATACAATAATGCAAGCACACAAGAGACATAGAGTTTACTTGGGGAAAACCATAAAGGTGAAAAACCCCAATAGCTTCCTTAGAGATAGATAGAGCAATGATACAACCCAAGCATAATAGATAGACATCTCCTAGCATAATATTCTCCTCCTCCACAAGTGCGCCACTCTCCCAAGAGTGTGAGAGAGAATAGAATGATGAAATAGAGTGCCTCCCGCACTCTATTTATACTTGACTTGACTTGCCTAAGAACCTTTACTAGGTCGGCCTTAACTTAACTACATAACATAATGATGACTAGGCTGACACCCAATAGGGTGGTCTAATAACCCTTTCACCCACATGGCCGACCCCGAATAGGGTGGTCTAATAACACTTCGACCCACATGACTTATACAGGGCCAACCCCAACAAGGTGGTCTAATAACCCATCAAGTATAAGTTACGACACTTACAATATAAATGATGACACTTCCGTATAGAGGAATAATAACATCTCTATAGGAATACAAACACTTCCGTATAGAGGAATAATACCATCTCTATAGGAGTACAATATACATATATGAAATACATTCCAAAGTTACATATACATCAACATGTACTACGTTGTTGATTCGTTGTCTATTCCACACCACTCGACACTTTGGTATCCAAATTACCATATTTATTGGACTCTTCCTTGCTATAGGTATGCTTGAAGGATCATGTAAGTGTTAGTAAAAGTATATGATGTTTAATTCGACAACTAATTGTCAACCGGGGCTTGTAAGCTTCTAGGTGTCGGCACTGTATGTGCAAGATTGAACCCTAAACTAGCTTAGTCTAACCTAATGTCGGAAAACACTCTTTAATGCAAACACACAAGTGAGACTAGCCCTAATAACCTTGGGAGGAAACTCGTCATGGGGTGGCCATATCTCACGAGTTAGACCATTAATATATGTGTTCGTGAATGCGACTATAAGAATCAAAGTGCATTAACATCAAATCAAATGAAAAACGAATATCATCTAATCTCATCAAGAAATCAACCAAAATATCAAAAGTTCTTCACATGCCAAAATCACTTACTCCTAGCCTATACTAATAATCGAAACATTTTTCAAAAGAACTAACTAATTACCAAAAGTAAAGTACCAAACTTACATCCTCCAATCAAAGAAATTAATTAAAAATCCAATCAACAAATAATTAAAAAAAATCCATTGAAAGCAAAACAATAACACTAAGACAACAAAACTAAGATCCTCAATCAAATCACAAGTTACAAACCAAAGATTATTGATTAACCCACAAGTATGACCCATTTAAAATAATAGAGTTTTTTTTTTCTTTTGACCAATTTGTTTTTAGCGATATAACACTAACTCTTTAAATAGACAAGCTTACAAACTTATTTTTATTTAATAATTTTTTCAACTCAGTTGTGGTTTTAAAAATTGAATCGATTGAACCAAACTCAATTAAGTAACACACTCACTTTCAAAAAAATCCAAATCGTTGCACACCTTTCAAAATCAGGTTTTATTTTACAGAAATTATGCACTTGTAACTACATGAGCTTTTTGGCTTATGGAGGTCATTTTAACAATTCATTAAACACTCTCTCATCATTAGATTGTAACATTGGTACTTCAGATTTGCTTATGGTTTTTATATCCTGACGAATGATCGAAAAAAAGGTAATCATTTAAGCTCATAAATGTTATTATTAATTAATAAAATGATAGTGTTTTTTTCAATCATTTACTCCATATCATAAACAACATTTTGTAATGCAGCTTGTAATTTTTTTTTTTATTGTTTCTAGCAAGATGAAACATCAATCAAACAATTTAGAGAATCAAAATTGGAAGGAAATTAAGAGCATGTAATGTTCCCAATAAAAAAATAGGAATATTATCTCCGAGGTTCCAATTATAATTATGTTTATTTTCAACCTTTTCCCAAAGCGTGGCTTATGAAGGCTTATGAGAAGCTCTCGTTCAACAATAGTGGATTGTATGTATATTTATGATGTCCATTAAATGTGTTCAACTCATAAAGTTTCATAGATTCCACTAATATGTGTCCCAAATCAGATATGATATATAATTAGAAGATTGTAAAGAAACTAGGAACACTAGTTCAATTTTGGCCACACCGAACACGAGCTTTCCAACTCTTCCCAAACAATACCAAAGCAGCTCGAATTATAACAATATAAATTTAATGGAATAAAATATACTCAAATGAAACTATATGACCCACTAATAGACTCCATAGAACTTCCAAATAAGTATGAAAGACACCCTCTCAAGACTAGTTTGAAACTAGCTCAATTTCCCCCACATTGGAATAATAGTTTTTCAACTTGACCTAAACACTTCCTAATCAGCGGAAGTATTCCCAATTAGATCCAATAATACCATGACACTCCCAAATCAACACAAATATCTTAATAACAGACTTTAGGGAACAAATATGAAAATTTAATACACATTGTCTTAAGATTGCTTAACGATACTAGCATATTTGCACATAAATCACCCATAAGCTTGAACATTGAACACCATATGATGAAATATATGCAAATATTTATTATAAATGTATGGATACAGTAAATATACTTATTACAACAATATATGGCTCTTATAGAAGCTCGAAATCCAATAAATATAGAGATAGAAAACTAGTGGTGTGCCCCTCAGAAGAGAAGTCGAATAGAGTAGATTTAGTAAAATGATGATATATCGGGCATATAGAAACCTTTTTGAGTGAAAAAAAAGTGTTTCCCACTGGAAATGATGCTCTGAATATAATGTAATATATCTCACAACCCATAAATGCTCAAAATTATCGAAAACAGAACCTCCATTTTTGCCCACCAACACCGGTCCAAGCTCTAAATCAATAGAAAGAAACTCCAAATGATAGGAATTCGACCCCACCACTATATATGAACATACAACCTATAATAAATATCTATAGATAAATTTGAAAGTGATTTCTCACCTCAATAATCAGCTGCAATGAAGCACAATAAAATATCTAGATGATCTCCTCCTCTCTACTAGCTTGGGTTGAATATTTCACCACTAAAACTAGATCAATGGAAGGGAAGGTAAAAACCTGCCA
The DNA here is from genome assembly GCA_027924585.1 of Larix kaempferi. Lineage (NCBI taxonomy): Eukaryota > Viridiplantae > Streptophyta > Pinopsida > Pinales > Pinaceae > Larix > Larix kaempferi. The sequence continues at coordinate 20,081,881 of BSBM01000061.1, forward strand.
TGAAATGGACAAGCTAATCTCTCCAAGAGTTAAAAACAACAACAATGATCCAAAATCTCTTTCACATGTGTCTTCATCCATTTTATAAATCTTCATGGAGCATTCCCCCCTCATTCTAGAATTATCTCACAAATATTTAATAAAATATTAATAAATGTTATTTTTATTAGAGAATGACACATTGGGACCCAATTAATTCCTCTCTAATGTTTCTTTTCCAAACAATAACTCCATCTACCTTGGAAATTCGAATTTGAGAGGCTTAGCTTGATTTTGTGGAAGTTACATTAGCATGTGGGCCGACCCTTCTCCTCTAATCCTCTCCTTGGCAAAATTTAGGACCTGCAACATGTCATAGGTTGTCCTTAGTTTTCATAAGCTATCATAGGAACTGATTCTTGTCATAAGTTTTCATATATGTCATAGGTTGTCATAGAATCTGTCATTGACTAAATATATCCATGTCTCTTCACCTTCCCCATGGGAGTTACTTATCCTTCCAAATTCGAATTTGAGGGTGGTTCCATGTGTAAAGGAGGAATATTCCCTCATGTCGACCCCACATATCGAGTTATGCGCCTTCAAGTCCAAATCAGACCCCATGCCACTTCATTTTGGATCGATTAATGATTTCTCCATAATTTATTGGCCTATCTTCCACCATCAATTTTGAATTTTGAATTTCGATGAGAAACTATAGGCCTCGGGGTTAAATATAAATATTTTAATTTTCCCACATAACCCTTAGAAATTGGATAGGCCAACTTAATTGTTTATCTGAAAATTATTTAATTGGAGACATTCTAGAGCAACAATACCAATGATTGTGTTATCTAGTTTTTTTTAAAAGTGCAAAATCCGAATCTGAATGATCAAACAAAACCAAACTTGTGTTCAATAACAAAATTAAATTATTCTTATACATATTTACTTTTTCACACATGAAAATTATGACCAAAAAAAAATATAATTAAATGAAAGAATCTATTAGCAACAATGTAACTAAACCTAAGCTAACAAATTTAAGTAAAGGCATTGCTAACCTGAATGGTGGGCCCAGCCACAAAGGGAAGCATGCCAAAGAGGTTCAAATATTAATGAAAATTATATCTGAATTAACCTTCTAAGTGTAAAAATCATCAACACCAACTAAACTTGATCACAACATCACAAAATCCATTACACGGAATTTTGGTTCCAACAAAATAGAGTTTGAGCACTTTCTTATTTCTAGATTAATATCCCTCCATTAGATTCACCATAATTATAATCCCACCTTCTATAAGCCTAATGGGGCTCATTTTATACGTAAAACGTCACTTGGGAATGGATACAACCAAATCCCCAAACTCAAAAACAAATTTGACAATTATTGGAGCAAAGACCCAAATCTAGGTTTTTCGCTCAATCATAAAAATCTTCCCCAACAACCCTTCGATATATTCCATCTCGTAGCTTAGTTTGAAAAACCATATATGGATTTTCAAGATGGAAGGTTTTCTGAAAACCCATTTGGTGGTTTTGCAAGTTATTCTTCCAGCTGCAAGCAAAATGAGGCACAAAATGGAAGTTCCAAATATTTTCTGCTAAAGTTTCTGGGTTTGATTTTTTCTAAAACTCCTGGATTATCTTGGGATCCGTGCATCCAAATAATTTTTTTTCTATTGGAGGTATATATCATGATCATGTAAAATCTCATGTATCCAAACTGGTTGAAGAGACCCGAAAATATGAGAATCAACGATCTTGTACTGTGTGTATATATAAAGAGTTTGTACTGTGAGCAATTCTCTTGATTTATTAATAAGACAGATACTTGTGTCTCTTTGAATCAGTTTGTGAAACAATGGACGCCTTCAGCACTCGTAATCACGGAGGGTTTCATTTGCATTCGTTGTTGTTTGTTGTCTGCATATTCTTTACTTTTCTTTCGTTGCAGGTTAATGCTGTGAAAGCAGGACGAGAATGGACCATTAATTCAGACATGCTCCAAGGGAGACATTTTATTAAATCAGAACAACACTGGATTGTCAACAGGTATCCCTTTTTTTAACGTGGAAATTCTCAACCAATGCAGATCTGACTGCGCAATATCAAACATCCACGTCAGCTATGGTAATTTTGCATTAGCAATAGCAGTAAACCCAAAATTATTCAGAAGATTGGCAATCGGGGATTGCTTGGTCAATGACGGTAAAATGGTGGCCGCTGGAAAAATTGTCTCCTTCCGCTATGCCAACATCTTCAGTTATCCACTTCCAGTCACTTCTGTAACCTGCATTGCTTAATTATTTACATCTTTTTCTTTCTATATTAATAAATAATAATAATGTTAAGCAAGTTTTCGATATCTAATAATAATGTTGTGAAAGTTTTTACCTCCATTTCCTTTATCATTGTCGTTTCTTGAAATTTGAGCGCAGAGTTGTATAAAGCCAGAATGATTAAAATCGTATTACTCTCTTAGAGAATACTTAAACAAGTGATTTTAGTATATGGTATTTGTTTTCTAGAAAGCACTTAAACAACGGAGTGATTTTATTATATGGTATTTGTTGTTTTAGTAGTGATTCTACTATGCAGGTACGGTAGTAAAGTATCTCGCATGAGCACAGTTGAACATCTAATTAAAAATGAATTGGGAGTATGAGCGCAGTGATTCTACTATTCCAATATTTATTGTACGGTATTCATTACGATCGTTTGAATCTACAGCTCTTTCTCCATTATGAAAATTAAATTTACTGTTATTTAGTGTCAAATATAATTTGGCATTCTTATTTTATTCAACGTATGGTATATGGATTATATCTGACAGGTTAGATTTTGTAACTAAACCATTATGCTGCACTAATATTTAGATAGATAATTGACATGCCCAATAATCAATGATAAATAAATAATATTTTTATTAGATTGTATAAAAGTTCTAAATTTTTATTACTTATATTTAATGTCAATATTTAGAAGATTTATCATTTATTATTTATAGAAATATAATTCCATATCCTTCCACAATTGTTTCTAAAATTACTTCCATAAACATTGAAATAAGTTGTTAAAGTTTATGGCTAATATCAAGAGAATCAAAGTTTTGTTTAAAATTTAGATAACACAAATTGTTAAAGCTGATGAGTAACATGAAGAGCATCAATTTTGATAACACAACTTTTGAGGGCCATGGTTTGAGTTGAAAGCCCATTTTTTCATCATAGCGATATAATTTGTACATATATAAAGGAAGATAGACTTATTATCTCTAATTCATACCTGTGGGAAGAATGGCATCATACATTTAAAGGCTAGATATTCCTATGACAAATGTCATAACCTACTATTTATAACCTGAATAATTGTCACGGAGTTTCCTGTCAATTTCCTTAACGCAGGCAAAAAGACTATAAGGAAGCTCAGGCAAAAAGACTATAAGGAAGCTCTTATCATTAATGGAGTTGCCGGCATATTCTTGAGTATTATTTCGCAAGCTAGACTGCGAATTAATTGTTTATATAGAATCTCACTAACATGTCCGAAGTTTAGAATTGTTAATTTGAGGTTCTATCTCTAGATGCAGTGGACTTCATTACTTTTATTATCTGATTAGTGGTATTCAATATCTACCTTGTAGTGCAACATTTAATGTTGTTGATGTAAACTGTTGTACTGATTGTTGTATCAGATTCCATTGTTCACATCTTGGTTGTAAAAGCATTAAATTCTACATTACAAAATGGATATTGAATGCCTTGTTATCTTGTACATTTAGAGATCGTCATTGTTACTATAGTCTTTCTTTGTTGAATCAAATCCCATGGTTTATATCCCCACCTTAGCAGCATTAAATTGTAAGCTACAAGGTGGTTGCTTGCTTATTTCGTGATAAGAGTGTTTAGGTGTTGATTTTAGTGTTGATGCATATATTGAACCACCCACAAGCTTAGGAGTTGTTATGTAAATTGATTCATTAATTATTTTTAAATGATAGATGTGCATATTGAATCGTGAAACAAGTTTACAAGTCACTAACTATTAATTTAAATAGAATAAATTGTATAGGTTAGGGTTATATCCTAACGAGCATTTAAATAGATATATAGGGTTCTATGTATTGAGCCCATGTATATGAAACAAGGTCCATGATGTAGATGTAACATGAAAGAAATAATTGTAAAAAGACTCACTAGAATGTTCCACATGTATACTATAAAGTTCCTAGGAGGTTAGATTAAAACTATTGTGAAAAAATTACTTGTGACAAGATTTATTTAAAAGGTTTTGTTTACTAGAAAGTTCGTAGGAAGTTAGGTAGAAACTATATAAAGAAAAATAATCAATGTAATGAGATTCCCTGTGAGGCATATTGTAATTGGGGCTTTGCTCTTGGAGGTTAACCCCTAGAAAAGACAAGTGAACATTGCTTTCATCGATAAAGGTATAGCTATTTATGGTATTTTGGTTCTATGTTCTATTTTGCTAATAAGGAACACTACAAAGAGCACTTTCATCCAAGATTTTAGAGATTTTTTTAGGCTAGAGACATATTCCAATGTCCCTACATAACAAATTCACATGTAATTGAGTGAGTAAATCTATGGTAGGGGAAGAATGCACATATGATATACAAACAATTTCATTAGGTTTGACACCCTTTTAACCCTTGTTGGTATTCCTTTGAATAGTATAGCATTAGACAACACATGTATACAAAATTTCACTTCCACATGCCTTTGAGTATATAAGAAATTCCCTAGGATACTTGTAACTAAATTTAAATAATCCAATATGTCAACTTGCTACTACAGTGCATTGAGCACAACACACAAGAATATTTTTCTCTAGTATTTGGGTAGTACAACCAAGGGTAAGGTTGAGCCTCCTTACTTGGTTCCTTGAGAGATTGGTTTGAGTACTGCTATTGGACCTTGCACATATATCAGAGAGGTATGGAACCTTGCATTTCCATGTCGTCAAGACTCTAGAAACCTACAAAATTTAATTGGAAATGAAATTTTGTTAGTAGCAAAAAAAAGAGTTCTAAGTACTTCCCACACCCTTATTTGAGACCAATCTCAACATAATCCTTATGTCAAGTTGGTTGCATTGCCACTCTCTAGTAACCCTTTTTGTGGACCCACATCTCTATGGCTTCCACTTAAGGACTAGATCTCTCAAAAAAAGTCTCTACCTTGGAAACTCTATATGATGAGTTGCAACACAAGATGGATTGTAACCTCTGCTATGCTTAGAAAAATCTCGATGACATTCTTGACGAGCAAGCCAACTTGGAGTCACTACTTGACTAGATGTCCAAACTCATGGTAATGTGGAATCAAATCCTCACTTCACAATATTAAAGTTACCAATCACAAGACCAACTTCCAAAAAAGGAAGGGTTTGAATCATCCAATCCTAGTGGGCATCAATCCGCCTCTCTTGTTGATAATCATATGACTAACCCATGCCACATATTTCCTAAATTCAATCTCAACAAATTCAATGGTATAACCCCATAAGATGGGTCACTTAGATGAAACAATTATTTTCCTTGCATGGCATCAAAGATGACTTGATGAAACTTCACATGGGTGTCTTATATTTGGATCTTGCACATTTGAAATGGAACAAGAAATCCCATGGGGGTTATATTGCTTGGGAACAATTTGTCTTAAATATCTATGAACACTTTGAAATAGACACTCATTATTTGGGATGACCAATATTAAACAATCTAGCACAATCAAAGATTTCATATCAAATATTGAGCAGCTATCCATCTACATTGAAGACATGCTTGATTTTTCATATTCATAAGTTGTATCAATTTTTATATGATTCTTAACTTCATTAAAATTATTATCATTCTAAACATAAAGGTATTCTTCAAAAATGAAGATTAAATATAAGTTATATACTTTGAATTACACTCCTTTATCTCAAGGATGGAATCCTGGGGATTATTTACACATTGCCCCTATGTGAAGTATTCATTTATTTTTCTAATTTTGATGGTTTTGTTGAAATTGGACATGCATTAAGCTTGTTACATCATCATTTAAGAAATACTCTTAATGGTTAAAATTCCTTACTTTATCATTCTATAACTTTATCACCCAATTTCATAACCATGTGATTGCAGGTGCCTTAATGGACAGAATGTGAGACAGTTTTGAAAGGGAATGAGGAAGTTCGCATTCATGATTGGGACGAAAGTTGGTATGCATATTTCTCGAAGCCAAAGAACAATAAGAAATTCGATGAGATCACTTTCAAAGGAGAATCTAATTAATTCATGTTGGTTAAATCAGAGAAGAAAGTGCCATCAAATGGGCACGCAATTATGCATGCGAGAAGATAAAAAGAAACTTCTTGATTATTAAGAAGTGGGAGTCGACTGTACCAGAGATCAAACGTGTCAAGCAAAGACAATCTCAGCGAATGAACAGAAAAAATAAGCTGTTAGATGGTTTATCCAAGTTCTAGAATCAGTTTGGAGGCTGCCTATTTAAAGAGGAGCGATTCAACCGAAATAGAGGAGGAGGCTCGGTAAACAAGGAAGGGAATGGCTTTTCCCAAAAGCTCTATTGTTTTCTCCTATGGGGGTGGTCTCTGAGATCAGAGAACGATTGTTTTCTTCTCTGTAAACTCTTTTTCCTGTTGTAACTTTTCTTCAGAAGGCCAGAGGTTGGAAGTGCCTCCTATACTAATTTATGAGCATTACTTTATAGCTTTGTAAATGTCTTTGATGAAGCTGCAATGGTGATTCAGATGATTCTTCCGCAATTTTTCTCTACATGCTCATGGCCATGTGCAAGCTAATGAGGGTCACTTTTGGCACATCAGATGAAATCAAAAACTGAAATTTTTTCCGAATATATAAGTTTTAAGTAATGAAAATTTACATAACTATGTCAAATTTTATTTTTTCTAACATTCACTTTTTATTTTTTTGGCAAATGATAAGGTATATGTTTTTTTATTTCACTACCTAAATGACGGTTCCGGGCTACAAAAATTGGTATACATGTATAGAACCCGTAGCACTAGTGAAGCACTATTTTTCCAAAATTAAATGTTTAATTTTTAATTTGTTTTAATTATGTAAGTGATCAAACCTACTAGTTGTGCAATGAAAAAGTTACGGAATAAACACTAACAGTATGTTTTTTGACTTAAGGAGTGATGACACAAGAAAATTAGGAAATAAATAGAAAATCTCAATATTTAAAAAAAAAAATTACATATTTGGAATCTGCATAAAAAATTATATCTATGCCTAAAATTTTGTCAATAATGGTCATGTATGTCATGCGGTAGAGAGTGGTGAAAAACAGGCTTATTGAGAAAAATGGTGGAAATGTCTAATTAGCTATGGTTTAGTAAATTTCATAGCATAGGTTTGGTAAGTCCGAACCAACCACATAGGATTGTGGCTGACACGCGGGCGCGGGAGGAGTGGGTGATTGGGATCTCAGGAACGCGTGCGTATTATATTTAAATTCAAATAATGTGCACGCGTTATAGTTAAATTCAAATTTGTTGTTTTCGCACCTAATGTTATAATAAACGCGAGCATGTTTTGTCTATACAAAATGCGCACATGTTCTTTATATACATAACGCATGCGCATTATTATCTTCACAAATTTATATTTTCAAGTGTTCAGTGGAGATAAATGGGGCGAGAGAAAGATGACGATGATGAAGATTAGCCTGCAACTATTACATTAGATAACTTCATTTAGTGATGGGTATAATTTGACTCCCATAGAATTAAATAGCTTCATTTAGTCACAGGCCTAATTTGACTGCCATACAGTAACCATCAATGACCACATTAGATAGCTTCAATGACTCCATTAAAATTCAATTGGACTGAGCCCTAAAAAGACCGAAATACTCCACTCAACCCGCTTAAATGAATTTGAGAAATAATACCCCTGAGACTCTATCGGGTTAGTTTCGACAGTTAAAAATTTCAGGTGGGTATGCCATAAAAGGTTGATCGATCTCTAGTCCACCTATAAAGTTGAATCAGATGGTTCGAAACCAGAATCAGAATACGCACCGGTTCTAAAACAAAAGTAAGCAGTTTAAGTATAACTCTTACCTGCAGCAGATTGT